>CM064483.1:70274505-70382108 GCA_032716605.1 Paralithodes platypus
GTGGTTTAGAGTGGGTAAGGGAACATTGGAAAGGGAACTACTGCCCTGCCACTAACGTGGCACGACTAGGAAGTTAGTAGGGGACATATGGGTTAGTACTGAGGGGAGGATAAAATAAAGTTTTTCATTTACAAACGCAGTCAGTCGCGGGTTTGATGCGAGATATTTGTCTAGGCGGAATTTAAATGAATCAACGGTGCTGCAGTCTATAACGTCTCGGGGAAGCCCATTCCACAAGTTGACAACTCGATTGAAGAAGAAATTCTTAGATTCGTGTGAGTTAAAAGATTTACCAATAATTTTGCAACCGTTTCCCCGCGTGTAATTAGATTGGTCGATAGTGAAGTACTTACTAGAGTTCATATTGTCGATGCCTTTGATGATTTTGAACACTTGAATTAAGTCACCTCGTAATCTGCGCTGGGTTAAAGGAAATAGATTTAATTCTCTAAGACGCTCTTCGTATGGTTTGTTCTTTAGGCTAGGTATCATTTTGGTAACTCTACGTTGAACTCGTTCTAGCTTGTTTATGTCTTTTTGGTAATAAGGGCACCAGCATTGAACGCAGTATTCCAGAAGAGGGCGGACTAAGGAATTGTAAAGGGTTAGGATTACGTCTTTGGATTTATGCTCAAATGATCTGCCTATAAAGCCAATTATTTTGTTTGCCTTCTTAACAACTTCTGAACATTGTTGACTCGGTTTTAGGTTACTCGATATTGTTACTCCCAGATCGGTTTCTCTGTTTACATTCTTAAGCTGAGTGCCATTCATCGAATAGTTTGCTTTCTCATTTAGGTATCCGATATGTAGTACTTTACATTTATCCGCATTGAAACTCATTTGCCAAATTTGGGCCCAATGTGACAATTTATCTAGATTGTGTTGCATATCGTCAACTTGTTCTTTTGAGAGTACATTTGCAATTTTTGTATCGTCAGCAAATTTTGAGATTGTACAGGTGAGACCCTCATCTATGTCGTTGATGTAAATTAGAAAGAGAATTGGTCCTAGTACCGATCCCTGGGGTACCCCGCTACTTACATTGGTCCATTTAGATGCCTTACCGTTTATGACTACTCTTTGCTTTCTGTCGTTGAGCCAATTTTCTATCCATTTCAACACACTGTCTTGTATTCCATGCGCTTTTAGTTTTAGCAGTAAACGTTTGTGGGGAACTTTGTCAAAGGCCTTTTGAAAATCAAGGTATATAATATCTACAGCTTTACTCTCATCGTAGAGGTTGAGGATATCGTGGAAGAAGTCTAAGAGGTTTGTTAAACAGGAACGTTTTTTACGAAAGCCGTGTTGAGTATCTTTAAGTATGTTATTTTCCTCTAAGTGATTTACGAGTCTGTCTCTTATGACCGTTTCTAGCATTTTACATACAACTGAGGTTAAGCTAATTGGACGATAGTTACCGAGTAGGGATTTGCTGCCTTTTTTGAATATCGGTGTTACGTTGGCTATCTTCCACTGATCAGGCATAGTTCCAGACTGCAAGGATTTATTGAATAGTAATGTCAGTGGTTTGGAGAGCTCATCCTTAGCTTCCTTTAGAACTCTAGGCGAGATTGTATCAGGTCCAGGCGTTTTATTTACCTTGAGTTTATCTAACCAATTCAATACTTCTCTCTCTGTAACGGTGATATTGCTTAGAACATCTGAATTATCAATCTGAATCGGCGATGGTGTAGGGATATCACTGAGGTCTTCGGTTGTAAAAACTGATGCAAAGAAGGTATTGAGTGCATTACTCATTTGTACTTCGTCTTTGGTGTATTCTCCATTTTCATCGACTAACTGTCCAACAGTTGAAGTAACTACTTTTTCTTTCTGATATAACTATAGAATTCTTTCGGGTTTGTTTTACTTTGATTCGCAATATGTAACTCTAAAGGTCTTTTTACTTTGCTTAATTAACTTTTTGGCTTTGCGTCGTAGCTCTACAAATTTCACCCGTTCTTCGTCATTTTGTGAGGATTTTAATCTATCATTAGCAAATTTTTTAGCAAGCAGGCAGTTTGAAATATCTTTATTCCACCATTTGGGCTTATTATTATGGCCTGGACGCCGTATTTTCGATGGTATGCAGTCTTGCACTGCTTTTAGGCAAGTGGTTTCGAATAACTTCCAAGATGTATTTATGTCGTTATTGTTAATTAAAAAGCTCCAGTCAGTTTCTTTAAACATAGCTCTAAGTTTATGAAAGTTTGCTTTTTTTGAAATTAGGGACTTTTTCGATGCTACTATTTGGTTCGTTACTAGTAAAGTTTAAAGTGAAAGTTATCGTACGATGGTCGCTGTTACTGAATTCATCACCAACATTCAAATTCTCTATTAATTCTTCTTTTGTTGCAAGTACAATGTCAAGAACGTTATTACCACGGGTCGGTGTTCGAACAAATTGATAAAGCGAACTCTCTTGCAAGTTCGTATACAAGTCATGTCCGGAGTGTGAAGTAAGAGTATCGCCCCCACTTGGTCACAGGTAAATTAAAGTCGCCAAAAAATACGGTATCTTGTGAGTTACTTACATCTGCAATTTGTTCATAAATTTCTCGGTCAGTTTGCACTGATTGAGCTGGAGGTCTGTATATTAATGCAAGTATTATTTTTGTACCTTTATTATTCTTTATTAGGCACAAAAGATGTGTCGACGTTCACAATTTGAGGTTTTGACAAGAGGGTCGGGTTAAGACTTTCTTTGATATAAAATAAAACGCCACCTCCATTTTTATTTATTCGGCTTTTCTCAAACATTACATAACCGGGAAGTGAATACTCTGCTAAAAAGTCTCTATCTACTGTATTGAGCCAAGATTCTGTTATACCAATCACATCATAATTTTCAGTAAACACTAGTTCCTCTAAATCTGAAAATTTATTGCGTATGCTACGAGCGTTTGCATAGAAAAACCTTTAAAGTTGCGGTTTTAGAACTCACAGAACGTTCTTTAATCAAATTTTTGGTTCTGATCGGATCTACATTTACATTCATGGCTGACATCGGTCCTCGGTCGTTATCCCTGGCGGTTTTGAATTTGGGTCGTGTTGGTGGAGCTTTATCCAAATTCGCGGTTCTTGACAGATTAGCATTTAATTCCTTCGCAGGTTGCCGCCCTCGCTGTCTTCGGTCCTCCTTCCTGGTTGTTCTGTGCTGAGTCGATTTCTTCTCAAAGAGATTATCCATTGCGAGTAATAACAATCATTCTCAGTAGAGCATAGAATCATGCGTTCAAACCAAAGCAAGTTCCATATAAATTTGTCCTCGCCACAGGCGTTATAATCCGCATCTTATTTGCTCCTTGGCTGATATGAGCAGAGCAGAGCTTACCTGTAGTCTAATTAGTATTGGCTGGGTGATTATTTAGGCCCATGGCTGATATGGATTGATCGGTGGAATATGACAGGCCGCTGTGATCCACGGCTGAAAAGATCTGTGGCTGATATGGGCAAGATTTATGGGCAAAGATCCGTGGCTGATTTTTACTGATGTTGGTATCAGTTTTTAGTTTTTCTTTTAGTATACTTTTGACAATCCGGCGCCCTGTTTGGAGGCATTATGTCCAGGCCCCAAGTCCTCCTGGGAAACAACTGTGCTCGGTATGCTGCCGGCCAGGACCCCCTCGGGGGTGGAGGAACAAAGCAGAAAAGTGGTGGAAACGTCGTTCGGGTGAAGGAAAGCGTGCTCCGTGTCTGTGCCTTCAATGCCAATGGCATAAATGATTTTAGCAAGAGAGAGTGTCTGATGCGAGAGCTTAAAGATGGATGTGTGGATGTGTGTGGGGTAGGTGAGACGCACCTGTTGGGTTCTGGAGTGTGGGATGGTGAGAGTGAGCATGATTTGTGGGGTGGGGAAGGATGGGTTGTCTGGACTGGATTGGATGCAGGATATAAACGTAAGAAAAAGGAAGGGGTAGCAGTAATTTTGTCAGAAAGGTTGAGGAAGTGTGTGAAAAACTATGGATGCGTGGACTCAAGAATTGTATGGTGTGAGTGCAAGATTGGGATAGATAGGTATACTTTTATGTGTGTCTATGCACCAGTCAACCAAGAAACTGGGAAAGGTGCGGAAGAAAATAGAAAATTTTGGAATAAAGTCAATAAATGTATAAGAGAAAGGCAAGAGTGTACACAAGTAATATTAGTAGGCGACATGAATGGTAGAGTTGGAAACGAGGAGATAGAAGGTATAGTGGGTAAATGGGGTGTGGAGGGTAGGAATATGAATGGTGACTTCCTTTTAGAAGTGTGTGCGGAGAGAGAGATGTTTCTGGCTAACACATTTTTTGAACATCGTCACATTCATAGATATACATGGCACAGAGGTGAAGGTGAGCAGGAACAGAAATCTCTAATTGACTACGCCATGATGGACTCCGGACTAAAAGGAAGAATTTTAGATTCAAAAGCTGTAAGAGGTATGCTGACGGGATCAGACCACTATACAGTGCTGACAAAAGTTAGGATAAGGAAAGAGTGGAAATATGAGAGGAAAGAGAGAAAACTGACAGTAGAGAGAATAAATGTGAGAAAATTAAATGAAGAATGTAATGCAACAAAATACAAGGACATCCTGAAAGAGACTATAAAGGACATGGATGTTATGATAGATCTGGGAAATACTGTAGACGAAGTATGGAAAGGTACAAGAGACTCCATGATTAAAGCAGCTGAGAAAGTATGTGGGAAGAAAACCTTTAAAATGTGGAAGAAGAAAGGTAACGCATGGTTTAGTAAAGAGATAGAAGAAATAGTGAAAAAGAAGAAAGAGTTCAGAAAGAGTATGCTGCAAAAGAATAGACCTAGAGAAACTAGAGATGCGAGGAAAGAAGAATATAAAAATTTGAAACAAAGAGTGAAGAGGGCGATACAAGACGCTAAAAGGAAGACAGATGAGGCATATGGGAGAAAGATTAGTGAACAGTTTCTGAATGACAGGAAAGCATACTACAGAGCTGTGAAAGAAGCCAGAGGGAAGAAGACTGAGTGTGTCTCAGGTGGTAGGATGAGGGACATGAATGGGGAAGTGGTAGAGGGTGATGGTGTGGTGAAAGTATGGAAAGATCATTTTAGTAGCTTAGCTGTAAAGAGTAGGGGGAAGGCAAAGATCTCATCCATAGGAATGGAGAGAGGTAGAATAAATAGGGTAGTTGAAAGCCAGATAAGCAGAGAAGAAGTAAAAGAAGCAATCAATAGACTTAAAATGGGCAAGCTGCTGGAGTAGATAACATCCCAGGTGAAATGCTGAGATATGGAGGAGAAGAAGCTGTTGACATAATGCATAGGTTATGTAAATTAGCATGGGAAAAGGAAAGTGTACCAGAGGACTGGAGGAAAGCAGTGATAGTACCCTTGTACAAAGGGAAGGGTAGTAAAGAAGAGTGTAAGAATTATAGGGGAATTAGCTTGCTTAGCATACCTGGAAAGGTACACGCAAGAGTAGTAACACAGAGGCTACAGAAGATAACGGATGACAAAATAGGCGAGGAACAGGGAGGTTTCAGAAAGGGCAGGGGCTGCGTTGACCAGATAGCCTCAATGCGATTGTTGGTAGAGAAGTATCTGGCCAAAAACAAAAAACTCTATGCAGCATTCATGGATTTGGAAAAAGCCTACGACAAAGTAGACTGGGAGGGCCTGTGGGATGTGTTAACAGTATATGGTGTGGGAGGAAAGTTGCTAATGGCAGTAAAATCTTTTTATAGGAATGCAATGGCAAATGTGAAGGTAGGGGATAAGTTAAGTGAAAGTTTTGAGGTCAATGTAGGTGTAAGACAGGGATGTGTCATGTCAGCTTGGTTGTTCAATATATACATGGATGGAGTGATTAGGGAATGTAGGGCTGTATCAATGGGTGTGGGAGCTAGACTGGAATCAGAGGGAAGAACATGGAAGATTTTAACATGCCTATATGCGGACGATGCAGTCCTGTTGGCGGAAAATGCTGAAGAACTTCAGAGAGTGGTCACTGACTGACAGGGTATGTGAAAAGAGAAAGTTAAAGGTCAATGTAGGGAAATGTAAGGTAATGGTGTTTGAGAGAAGAATGCATGAAACTATAGATTTTAAGGAAAAATATAGAATCAAGAAAGAACACAAGAAAAGTTGTAAAATAAAATTGAAAAATGAAGTACTAGAAGAGGTTGAAAGTTTCAAGTATTTGGGAGCTGTACTATGCAAATATGGTAAAATGGAGAGTGAGATAAAAGAGAGAAAAATGCAAGGGAGAAAAGTGATTGGAGAACTTGATAGTATTCTCAAAGGAAGAATGGTTAGCCAGGAAGTCAAAAAGTCACTGAGAAACAGTGTGCTGCTCCCAACACTCTCGTATGGAAGCGAGACATGGACAGCAAGTGACGAGGACCTCTTCAAACTAAGAGCTGTGGAGATGAGCTTTTTCAGAATGGCAGCTGGCATGAATAGGCTAGATGGGCCAAGTAATAGGGAAGTGTACGAGTCCTTTGGAATGGAAGAGAAGGCTTTGGGCATTGATTGAGGTGTGGTTGAGTGGATAAAGAGAAGTACTTTGAGGTGGTATGGTCATGTTCAGAGAATGGATGAAGACAGAATGCCAAGAAAGATATATGGGAGTCAGGTGAGTGGAACCGCTAGTAGTGGAAGACCACCTATGGTATGGGAAAAGAAAGTGGAAAAATATATTGAAGAAAAACTTCCACGTAGTGGAAGGGGCATTGTGGCACGGGCAGGGGAGGCATGTCTTGACAAAGTAGCTTGGAGACGTTTCTGTCATGGCCATCCTCTAGTGGGGGTTTCCCAGGGGGAAGCAAGGCGTCGGAGATGATGATGATGATGATGATGATATGGGCAGATTCAAGCTGTTAAATTAATCTGATTGGTATTGGCCATTTTGGTCTGTGGCCATTTTACTGCAAGTCTTAGTAGGGTGCACCGGTATACCCTTGCTGATCCCATTAACAGTTATGAACAGAAGGCCTAACCTTTGCCCATAGGAAGCATTCCCTACAAAACAGCAAGAGTTTGTCCCACTAGGTAACCCAAGATGGGACTAAATGCATAGAAGTCCGCTCATCTGCCATGAAATAACGTTGATGTGGTGATGTCCTCCTGAGACACTCTGGTAAGGCAGGGACACGACAATGAGATGTTATAATAACCACCCCTTACCCTATTCATTCTTATTATTATTGCTACTCTCTTTTGTAGTTGATAAATGTAATCAAAGAGATAATTATTTTATGTTCTATAATACTCACTTCTTGCTCTTTTTCCAGGATGTAGTAGGCAAATCTGACTTTGTTTTAATCAAAGAGGAGATAGACAAGGAGGACCACAGCCCCATTGATGACAGGGGGCTAGACAGTGGAGGGGGTTGGGGCGGAGGAGTAAAAGACCCAAGTGAGGCGCTGGCGGGGCCGTCCGAGATGAAACTTAAGAAAGGGGTTAGTTATTATTATATCTATACCTTTTTAACGGTCTTGAGGAACACAGTTTCTCAAGACTTATCTTTTTACCATTGTTTTGTTTGTTATGGTAGTGTTTAATCTGTTTGTAGTCTTTACCTCTCTCTTTTGACACAAAAGGCCCAGATGTCCAAGGCTTATGGACTAGGCATCTGTTCTGGACTTTTAACCCTCCCCTCCCCTCCCTCTTCTCTCTTTCTTGAAAAGGGACTACAGTCCGGAAAATGTACTTGACTTGCAGTGTACTGGCTTAATAATCCAGAAGGGTTGATAGCCTCTGAAGTCCTATTTTAACAAACTAACTCTCGCTTTCTCTTTCGCAATCTTTGTTCGACCTGGTATTGACGAAATTACAAAACTGCACATACAACTCATTGCCATCAGAAGATGCAGAAAACTTTTTTTTTTTTTTTTTTTTTTTTTTTTGCAGCATGGATAACAAGCTTTATTAACCCGTACAGCCCCAGCGTCGCGTCTGACGCGTCGGCGATGTATGTAACGCACAGCCCCAGAGACGCGCCTGGCGCGTCACCCTAATTGCGCCAACCGTAACCTCAGGTGTAGCCACTCAAGAGGGCTCAGATTTGTATGGGAACTGTGTACGTATCCCACGCAACCGTGCCGATGGTTGAAAACTCTCAAAGTCCACGTGCGTGAGCGCGCAATAACCTGGTTTTTTGGGGTAATTGCCTTAAATTTTGTACTCTTGTATAATACGTTTTCGGGGGCTCTCTAGGACCATTCTTTAAGCTTTTTGAGCGGTTTTTCGTGGTTTTTCCTTCATTCCTAACCCATTCGCTATTGTTTCTGGAATAAAACCATTTTTTGAAAACCGGCCGGGTTCTGGTGAACAAACATTACAAAACTAGCCGGGGCTCCACGGGTTAAAAGCTAGTTAGTTTTGTCCATATTATTTTCCTTTAGAAAGAAAGATTAGCTAGAAAATGTTGAAAAAACACAAAAATGCCTGGAGTTTCAGTGATAAAGTTAGGCCTAGTCTATTTAATCTATCCAGGTTTGGAATTATAATGGATTTTATTATAAAGTGCTGTACTGTACAGTCAAAGACCAAATTTCTCCTCCATTGCTTGGAGTAAAGTCAATGCCATACTTAATAATCAATTTCCATTGAAGAGAATAACCAAGAAGTTCAAGCTGTAGACATCGATATTTAGCAGATACAATATACCGGTACATAAACATGAGGGTTGCGATAGATGAAAATTATGCAGAATACCATTTTTCATTAATTTTTGATAGCCAAAATATTTCTAGGATCTTTTGCATTTGTATCATAAACTAAACTGAAGTACGTTATTTTATGTATCTGAACTATTACACAACTCTAATACCAGAATTCCCCAAAACAAAGTTGCAGAAAAAAGTGTACGTGTAATGTCAGTTCACGATAACATACCGGTATTGTAATTGTTTGCTTTGTGTTGCAGTTGGCGGGTGGTAGTGAGATAGACGGTGATGGCGGATCCAGTGAAGAAAGTAACAACGGGGGTTACACCAGCCAGGAGGGACCCCCTAACATCACGGCGTCAGGACCACCCAGCATACCATATAAGGTGAGGGCAGCAGGGTTTCAAAGTGGGATGTTTTTGTTGTTTTAGGACCGAGTTGAGTGTGAGAGGGAGTACAGGGAAAATTTGCATGAAGTTTCATTGCTTTCAGCCATTTTATAATTTCCAAGGGTATGATGGGAACTATGGAGCATAAATTTTACTTTGTATGTTTAATTATAATGACTAAAAGCTGAAGACTTAGTTTTTAGACTACATACAGTACATACAAGTTTAAAGACTGTTTTGTCCACAGGGAATGTGGTTACAGTCTCATGTCTTAAATGGCGGCTTTCCAGGCGGCCCTGTCAAGGGCTGCTTTTCTTGTCAAGTTCTTTATTTTGAGATCAGACCGGAGTACCTGATCCCATGTCATTCTAGGTCTACCGCTACGTGCAGCTCCCCCCCAAGTTCACAGTCAGGCATTTTTTCACCCAGTTCCGATCAGCCATTCTCTCCACATGTCCAAACCAGCCACGTCGGCTTGTGCGCATTACTTCACTAATACTCCTAATGTCCAGATGCCTTTATATTTCCTCACTTGATACCCTGTCCCTGAGATTAACCCCACATATCCATGTCTCCGTTCTATTCTATCGATATCCTCTGCTTTAACCAGCCACGTCTCCGATGCATAGGTCATCACACTCCTAACACACGAGGTATACAACTTCCCTTTAAAGGGGATCTACCTAGCTATCTATTTACTCAGGCCCAATCCCCACTTTTCCTATTTTTGTTTTCCTTCTTTTTTTTTTTTTTCTTTTTTTTGGGGGGGTGGGGGGGACTCAAGACAGCAAGAACAGGGAAAACACAACACAAAACAAAAGGGCATAGCTCATACAATATTCCATTCCATTTTATCACTGTCTAAAGCATGTTAAAGCATGATTGATACTGCACAGTTGTCTTGGTTTGCCTTAAATTATGTTCTAGAATAGTAAACAAAGCCATGTAAGATATTTCAAGCTTTAGGAGCTTAATGGCAAACCCTATCGCCTCTCTGTTTTGTTTGTTAGAGAGAAACTTGACCGCGGGAATTGAATCTGCTTTGATATTGCCTATATTTAACTTACCCTGATGTATTTCGTACAGGATGAAGTGAAGGCAGCATTTGATATATATATCACATGAGTGAAAAATGTGTATCCTAAAGTATCTATCAATACAATTACAGTATTCATATTTTGGTCTCGTTAATAATAAATAAATACATATTGGCAGCTCTATCCATATGGCAACACTAGTATTTATTCTAACGGTACTCAGGTACTTTCGTACTGCAACAGCATACGGCCATCATGTCAAAATATTCCATCTTTATTTTCACTTTCACAGTGCATTATTCGATAGCTTGCCATTATTTCTACATTTCATTATTAAACTTATGCTGCTCGTACAATTTCTCATACCCCTCTTTTAGATATCTGTCCATCTTTGTAACTGCTTTCACAGCATGAAGTACTTAACAGAGATACTGATAATCAAAATGGTGGCCAGTGACCTGACTCCTGAAACTCTTTGACTGATTGTGTTATTCTATGGGTACCCCAATGTCCTGTTCTAAAATCCCTTGACAGAGCCTCCAGGACTTAAACAAACAGTATTGGGCTCATCACTGAACCTTGGTGAACTCCAACTTTCACTAGGAACTCTTCGTTCAGACCCCATTCACTCTAACTACTGCCAGTGATCCCTCATGCATTCTCATTATCACATTAACCAACCACTCCTCTACTCCAAGTCTTCTCATAACCCACTGCATTACTTTCCTTAGCACCCGGCCAAAGGCCTTCTCCAGGTCTACAATAATTAGGTTAACTCCCTGTTTTCTCTAAAAACCTCTCTTGCATTTGCCTAAGAATGAAGATAGCATCATTTGTGCCACGTCCAGGCATAAATCCAAACTGCATGTTGCTAATGGCAACACTTTCCCTGATTATGCATTGAAAGACCCAATCGCTGACTTTCATGACTTGGTCGAGCATTTTTAAACCCCCTATAATTTCCCCTGTCTAAGAATTCACCCTTACCTTTGTATCACACTTTTCTTGCCATGTATCAGGAATTCTTTCCTCCTTTATGATAGCTTTAATCAGCTCTGTGACCAATTTCACCCCAATATCTCCATTTGTCTTTAGCATCTCAACGACTATGCCGGAGCTCACAGTGGCTTTCCTGGACTTCATTCTATCTATAGCACTTTTAACGGCATTGTACCCTAACAAAGGCATTGTACTGGGATTGCAGTGCTGAGCTGTTTTCTATTCCATCTAAACCACATTTAGCAATCTTTCGTAAGTGGATCGATTCCATGCTTCTCTAATTTTGTTTTCTGAGTAAACAGTCATGCCACTGACATTATTTATACATCCTACACCCACAGTGTCCTTGCTGCAGTCCCTCACATTCTTACTTAGTTTATTAATTCCATTGTTATTATTAGTGCTAATACAGTAGGGTCCCCATCTATGCATGTTCGATTTGTACGTTTCGCGATCTGTACGAGCTACCAAAAATATTAATTTAATAATTCCAAACTGTGGGAATATCGTTCGAAGCGAACAGTTATTGAGTTAAAGGATGCTGGAAAAGGAAATTCAGTTGTAGGCAGGGAGTTGGGGCTTACTGAGTCGAATGTTAGGTCAATTTATAAGAAAAAGGATGAAGAGTTAAAGTGTGTCCAGGCGTATGGTTTATCCGCTATAGATAAAAGACGGGGCTGGGGCCGGGGTAGCATAGCTGCACTCGCCCTGCCGTGGGAGTTTGCCTCGGAGCCCCCTAACTTAATGTGAGTAAACAATGACTTATTATTGTTTAATGTTTGCTTACTTTTATTTATATTATGTATTGTTATGATTATGTGTCGGTTAGTGTTGTTTTTGATAGGTAATATGAAGTTGAACCCCTAAACTCGGGACCGTCCATTCACCAAATTAATATTTTCCCATAAGATACATGTTTCGATTTGTACAATTTCGATCTGTGCGACCTCGTTCATCCACCAAATTCTAGCACAGTCGGGGACCCAGCTGTATATATATTAAGTGTTTCATATATCTATGAGAATTTTTTGTTGTATTTGTGTGATTAATACTTTCTTACATGATGAGGTCAGATATAGAGTAGCTTGAAAGAACCTTATTCCCTTTCTTCTATATTTATGTCGCAATCAGTTGAAATTTGTCTTTATTTATATATATATTTTTGTTTTCTTTTTTATAGGAACCTGTTTCGTTTGAGGATGTTATGCATTTCCTGAAGTCAGGAAATGCCCCTCCAGAATATGCAGATCTGGATAAGGATACACGCAAGCGTCGCCTTCATTCCCTCTCGGGTTACTCTAAGAAATTCAAATATGAAGGTACTGTAGCCTATATTATTTACTGTACTGTATTAGGTTGTCATTAGGGCTTTTAACTCGTTAAGTGCCAAGCCCCTGTAGTATACACCATACCCCCATGCGAAGGTATTCTGATTCATTCCTTACTAAAATCGTTAATTTACCATATATATAATTAATACTTATCCATATGCACCTATTTTACTTTTAATATGAACATATGAACATGGGAAAGCAATAAAACAAGTGGTAACAGCAATTGACTGGTAAAAATTGTATATTTTAGCCCCGCGGTCGTAATCTGGCCCCAGACCGGCGAGACAGGCACACCCTCCCTCTCTCGAGTCTCGCATGGCACTGAGAGACTAGGGGTGGACTCAGACTGGCTTTGAAGGTCGGAGTTACACTCTTCCTCCCTCCTCCCTCTCTCCCACTTGTCCTTCCACGAAAATACAGTACTCTATAAATATTGGGAATAATAGAGATAATACCTGATAATTGAGAAGGGGGGGGGGGGGACACGTGTAGGAGTACAGTCTATCCTCCTATAACACAAATTCCTACAATGCGCTCTTCCTTTAACACGAGGGGGGTCCCAATAAATAGTACATTTATTCAGTTAATTGTAGCCATGATATTGTAGATTCAAACATTTTCTAACTAATTTCTCTATTATATATTCATACATTTTTATATATTCTAGGAAGTAATATATTCTAGGTCTTTCCTAGGACCAATCGGTCACTTGTATTTACCGCCGTATTGCCGCCGTATGTATACGCGATCGCATAGCACAGAATTTCATGTAGTGCGAGGGTCGGATCGACCCATTTTTCTTAATTAGTTTTAAGGTATGTGATGTTTTTTTATATTTGTTAATGGTTTGATGATATCTGGTAGGTAATATAGGTGTAACAAAGGGGCAAAATTGTGGGGCGCAGACCCATATAGAATTATCTCCATATAAAGTGTTATTCCTACACCGCGAATTCCTACTGCGCGAGGGGCTCTGCCGCCCATATAGTCATGTTATAGGAGGATGGAGGGAAATTATCTCGCCTAAACACAAATTGCTTTTTTTTTAGTGCCACGGAGGTGTTTTAAATGTTTTTTTTTAGGCCTAGGATCTTAACCCGGTGAGACCCAGCGTCGCACGTGTTGCGTCGGCAGTCTTTGATCACCAACTCCCAGCGACGCATCACGTGCGTCCGACATATAAAAAACACTTACGTGGCTCGTAAGGTAGGAAATGGCGGGAGAATAGGAGGGGGAGGTACCGTAGTGTGTGTGGGAGCCGGGCCAGTAGGTGTGAGCGGGCCGAGACAGCCGCGCGGCTGGTGGTGGTGGGCTTAGTGGGGATAGTTTACACCCCTAGTTCACCGCCACTTTGAACCTTCATTACTCCGGTCGTATGGGAGCTAGAGGCTTGAGATTTATGTGAGATACTCCTTAGGATGTATGCCGTACAATGCCATACTCAGTTTTTACCCTAGTGCTCCCGGGCGGGTGGTCATGCGGGGGAGAACTATTGAACCCCCCGCCCCCCAAATGACCGAAATGATTTTTTTTTGTCTTCATTTCTCACCATTCTCTTCCATTTTGGCTCAACAAATTTTTTTGAGGCTCCCCCCCCCCCCCCAAAAAAAAAATGTCAGAGGTGATTTTTTTTTTTTTTTTTTCATTTCTCATCCTTGTCTTCCATTTGAGCAAACAAAAAAAATAAGTGAAAATGGCTTGGGACTGGGGTGAACAAAATATTATAACTAGCCGGGGCTCAACGGGTTAAAGAGTCTTCCCGCAGCCGCCCAATAGGACCTCTTAACCCTCCAGCCCCGGCTATGTATTATATATATATTCCTCGAAACCCGGGTGTTTTGGCCGAAAAACGTCTAGGCTAGGCTAGGCTACCGTATATTCGTTAATCAGACTGCTTCCCGCATTCCCGCGCATCCCCAAGCGTAGCTGTGTTATTTACCTGTAGAATGGCATTAAGTAGAGCTCTCTAAGTCAACTGGTTGGGCTGTGATGATGATTTCATTGGAGATAACTTTATGGCCAAAACAGCCACTTTACACCACTTTTCGATACTTAACAACAACATACAGGCACACACGAACAAGCGACGCTCTCCTTCTTGTGGCCGGAGATGCGGGGCGTCGGTCCAGCCGGCTGTTGTTTACATGCGTCGGACCGACGCCTCGCACACGAAGCTCACAGGCTTTCAACCACTGGGCGTTCAAGAGGCCTTCCGGGCAGCTGTTATATGCTTTTTTATGGGCGTTCAAGAGGCCTTCCGTGGTGAGAGGGTTAAGTCTTCCCGCAGCTGCCGGTTTAATAGCTACAGTTGGTCCTCCGGTAATGCGAGTTTTAGAAACGCGGATTTGGTGGCACGCGGTACACCCCAAATATCCAAAATGTTACTAACGCGGTCAATACTTAGACTGGCGCGGGGTCCAGCTGGGCTCCGAACCTTTACTCCCGACTTTCGTAGCTCATATCTCTTCAAATATATGGCCTAACCAAGTTTTTATGCATACCGGAGGTAGATATGATCGTTCCCGTGCATTGGGTGCACATTGTGTAGTTAATGTGTGAGGTGAGAATAATTACCGAAACACACTTATGTTATTGTTTGGCTGTCGAGTGAGTGTGTGTGTTGTCATTGTGTGGACAACATGGCTATGCTATCTCGGTCGCCGAATATTTACTTACGACTTTCGTAATTTACCGATACTCATATCTCTGCAAATAAATTGCCTAACCAAGTGTTTATGCCTACCAGAGGTAGATATGATCGTTGTTGTGCGTTGGGTGAAGACTAGAACACCCTACATTGTGTAGTTATTGTGCGAGGTGAGAAATAATAAGACGGCGAGTTAGGCGGGAATTCAGAAGCTATGATTTTCGTAATTTACCGATGCTCATATCTCTGCAAATAAATGGCCTAACCAAGTGTTTATGCATACCAGAGGTAGATATGATCGTTGTTGTGCGTTGGGTGAAGACTAGGACACCCTACAATGTGTAGTTATTGTGCGAGGTGAGAAATATGATGGAGGGATTTCAGAGATTCGATCGAAAAATGTCGGCTACTGCTGTGACTCTCTCTCATTAGCCTAGCCTAAACGAAATATTTATTCAGAGGTAAGAGTTGTTGCAATGGGCAAATCAACTCATTGCACATGTCAAATAACCTTTATAATTGATTTAATTATTATAACAGGCTTCTATGGAGAAAAAGTGGACTTTGTGGAAATCCCCAGAACACCAAGGTACCTTTAACATGTAAACATATGGGTTCGGTAACGCGGATTTTGCTAACACGGGCGGTAACCAGAACACATTGGCCGTGTTAATGGAGGACCAACTGTATTTTTTTTGCAATAATGTTTTTGTAAATATTTATTTAAATTGAAAATATTTTCTGGTTAATAAATACCTTATTTCATATTTACATATTACTATGCAGTATAGCATATGCTAATAAGGTTATGGTTACCTATTTATTACCTGGCTGAGTAGCCACATCAGTAGAGCGTCAGACTATAGTCGGTATATTTTCAGCTGGCGATAAATTGCAATGTCATTAGCCTACCTTAATTATTCAGGGCTATTATGAAGATTAGTACTTATGAAAACTTGGTATTTATATGATACAGATACATAGTACTGTAATTTAATATTTTTCCAATAAGTATTGATAAATCAGTTGCTAAGCGAATCTGTTTATCATCAGCTAAAGAAAAAATAACAGACTATAGTGAAGCTCTACAGAAGAGTTGCGGGTTCGAGACTCGCTCGGATAAGCCACTTCAAGCCACTGATTCTGGCAGACAAACTAAATAGCCACCTTGTCTCAGCAGGATGCAGTTTTTATAAATAAAATAAATAAAGTTTCTGTAAGTAATCGCTAACTAAATATATTTACAACACATTTATCAATAAACTTTTATTAATATTCTGAAATTCTGGTATTATTTGTCTTTATTAGAGCTTGTAGAACATCACATATATCAATATATACTGTTTATTAACCCAGGGACTGTGATGGTCCTTCTGGAAGCACAGTATTTAAACATGTGTAAAGACAACCCTTCAAATACCGTGCCAGTGCTGGGAAATGTCTCAAAATTAGGTGACAAATAGAGAGTAGTGGCATCTCTCCATACGACATCCTCCACTCCTCTCCCACTTTACACCTCACCCGTCCTCCCTCCCTCAACTTGACCTTCTATTTTGCACAGATTCTAGCAGTTCATGGGTTTATCTATCTTGTGAATTTCTGGTATTCTTTTTCTTTATTACAACTGTTAGAACATCACTTTTATCAATCAACTTTTTATGAACATTCTGAACTCATAGTATTATATTTCTTTGTTACAGCTGCCAATGACACCCTTTATCACTTGACCAGGCAGGGTAGACTGGCTCAGAACTTACCGCCACTCATGACCAAGGTGCTTTTCTCCAGAGCTGAGGTAGGTTTAACATAGTGACCGAACAACTCAACTGGTGTGTTTCTGTGTATGGTATCTAGCTACGTGATCACGAGTCAGAGCTGGTGGTGGTGGATGGGATATAATTCCAAATGAAGCCACTACTTTTAGCTCCTCGGTGGTCTAGTGGTTTAGGTGCTGGAGTGCTGCACTACTGGCCTGGGTTCGAACCCTGGCTGGGGCATGACACAAAATATTAATACTACCTCAACCAGAGTCAACTCACCCAATACAGTACAGTATATACAATTATACATACGACATCCTCCACTCCTCTCCCACTTTACACCTCACCCGTCCTCCCTCCCTCAACTTGACCTTCTATTTTGCACAGATTCTAGCAGTTCATGGGTTTATCTATCTTGTGAATTTCTGGTATTCTTTTTCTTTATTACAACTGTTAGAACATCACTTTTATCAATCAACTTTTTATGAACATTCTGAACTCATAGTATTATATTTCTTTGTTACAGCTGAATATAGTCTTTGCTTTTATGGGATATATTAGAGCTAATTCTAAGAAATCCAAAGATAACCGTATTAAAGATAAAGTCCTGTCCACTTTAAATTATTCCTCTAAAATTTTAGACAAAATTAATGTTAACAGTCTTATTAATTCAAAGAAAGTTAAGTCCATATTACCAGATGGTTGTAAAGATTTCAAACCATTAATAGTGTATTCATATGAACGACCTGTTGGGTCTATTATTTGTAATTATAATAAAGTTTTAGGAAATCTTTCAGATAATGATATTTTCAATAATAATAAATGCGTGTGTGAAAGAGTCATGGATATGCCAGCTAGCAGACGTGATGCACTAGCAAAGTTCATTTATAGTCCGATATGTCACATATTAACAGGTGATGTAGAACTAGTTAAACATTTTGCAAACGACAAATTAGCGGAGCTATGTCGTAAAGGGTTTAAATTTAGAATAGGGAGTAATAAAGTAACATGGGACATAATTTTAAAAGATATTGTTTTTTCAGTCAATAAATTAAAAGATAAATTGTTAAAAATTGCGTGCTGCAATGCGAGAGAACTAGAAGCATGGTCTAAATTATTAATTAAGTTAATTAGAAATAAAATTTTCTCGCTTAAAAATGAATTTAATCTTTCAGATTTTATAGACTATAATTATAATAAGCTTAAAGCTGATTTAATAAATTTACATAAACATTTTGTAATCACTACAGTAGATAAAGCCAGCAATAATTATAGCTTCACATGTAAGAAATTTTATCTTGAAAATATGAAAAAAGAATTAGGTATTAACCTCTGAAGTGCGCATGGGGGTAATTGGAAACGTCCCCCTGTGCTGACGTATTTGAGGTGTTTCCGCCACTAAAATATTCATTGTGCCATTAATAGCATTAATACTTATCCATATGCGCCTATTATGGGTTGATTATAAAGGTATTAACCTGAAACAACAATAAAACGAGTGAAAACAGCGTTTGGATGGTCAAAATCGGAGATATAGCCCGCGAGTTGTATAATGTATGGGTGAGGCAATCTGCTTTCCCGCCAATTTCCCCCAAGGCCACTGAGACACAGTCGATCGATACTCTCTCTCTCTCTCTTGCACTCGCTTGCTATCAGTGATGACCACACCCTCCAATCGGATTTCTAATGTTAGCACGAAAATATACCTCAGAATAAGGGAATAACAGGGAAAATAGGTGATAACTGAAGGAGAGGAGGAAAGTGGGGAAGGAGGGGAGGTAGAGGACTGAGATTTTGCATGGCCCAGGGGCCAAAAAAAAAATAAAAAATAAAAAAAAAAAAATATAAATTTTTTTTTTTTTTTCGATGTCAAAAGTTGATTTTTATTTTCTCTGACTCTTAAGAGTCTCCCCGCAGTGCGCCGGGGGAACTCTTAAGAGTCTCCCCGCAGCTCCCGGGTTAAGGGTAACATATTACGTAAAAATATTTGCGGTAATTCTGTTTATGAAATTCAAAATAATCTGAATATTGATAACTTAATCGATGAACATACCAAGAAAAATATAATATTTGATATTAAACTTTCTGATAAGAACAAGTGCATTGCAAAATTATACATGTTACCTAAATTTCATAAAAGACCTTATAAATATCGCTTTATTGCCGGAGCAAAATTTGCTACCACTAAAACTCTATCAGAACAAGTAGTAAATTGCTTAAAATACATTAAAAGTACTCATAAAAGATATTGTAATACCATCATGAGAAGAACTGGCATTAACTATTATTGGAGTGTTGACAATTCGTTAGAAGTTATTGATAAAATAAATACCATGCCGAAAGTTACCTCGGTACATAGCTTCGACTTTTCAACTTTGTATACCAATTTGCCTTTAGATTTAGTATATTCAGAGCTTTGCTTTATTATAGATTTGCACTTTGACAGGTTCGTTAGGAATGGTAATTATTTCATAAATGTTTATACATATTTTAATAATGCATCACTTAGCTCTACTCCCACTAGTTCTGTATATTTTGATAGAACTAAACTTAAAGATGCCCTTAAATTCCTCCTTTTCAATACTTATGTTAGATTCGGGCCGTACATTTTCAAACAAATATTAGGAATTCCTATGGGTGGAAATGCTAGCCCTTTAATTGCAGACTTATTCTTGCTTGCTTTAGAATTTAAATATATAAAAGACTTAGTTGACAGTAGCAAGAAAAATAAAATTCCAGAAAAATTAGCACTTGCTAAACTGTTAAGTAATAATAGTAGATATATTGATGATATTCTTGTTTGCAATTTGTTAAATTTTAATCAAGTTGCTAAACTTATTTACCCTAATTCTATTCCCCTCACACAATGTAACGTAAATTATAAAGTTGAAAATTTTCTTGATATAAATATAGAGATTGTTAATGAACAGTGCATACTTAAAGTATATCACAAAGTTGATGATTTTAATTTTAACGTAATAAACTTTCCTTTCCCTAGTAGTAATATCGATAGTAAAATCACTTATAATTGTTTTTATTCCCAATTAATAAGATTTTGTAAAATCTGCACTAAAGTAGATGACTTTTGGGCTAGAGCTAGGTTACTATACAGACTCTTAGTGGACAGAGGTTTTGAGGCAAGTAAATTGTTCCATAAATTTAATCTTTTTAGGGTCAATTATTGTGACTGTATTCTAAAATTTGACATCAATAATTTTAATCAAGCATTTTTAACTTGAAGTTTCTTGTATAACCTCTGCTTACTTTTTGTCTGTATTTATTGTTTATCTTTTTCTTTTTCTATTATTATTATTATTATTATTATTATTATTATTATTAATATTGATGATTTTTTAAATTTATTGTTCTTGTTAAAAGAGTACTCTTTGTTTAAATCTGTTGTTACTTCATATTTTGCAATTATTTCTCTTTATATTATATGTATTCATTGTCGATAGTATCAATTGCTTACTTTTGCGATTTCCTTAGTTTATTTGTGCTATAAATGTAGGTTATTTGTAGGGTAGTTATTGATAGGGGTCACTTGAGGCATGCTATGCTTACAGGTACCTACCCGATAGCACTATCGTTAGTGAGTGCTGTACTGTATTTTATATATTATTTTGTAATAGTATAGATATCTTATCAATATTTGTATTTTTTACTATTGTTAATGTCTTGTCATGTTGCAAATTTGATTTTAAATAATATTTTGACATTTAACATGTAGTTTCTTTATTCATGCAGAGTTTAGTAAAATTTGCCAGAACGTCCCGGACTTCCCAAACTTGACTACTTCCTTTAACGTGACGATAGTGCGTTGTTATATGTGCGATTGGTTTGCTTGGGAAACAGATTAACTTGCTCATGTAGTGATGTACACCCTATGTGGTGGATTGTGTTCTTTTATTTAATAATTTTCATTTTAGTAAGCGTTGTTTCCACATAGCGATTTTGATAATTTAATTTGACTTTATATTGTCCTTGTCCCAATTTTGGTTTGTTTAGTTTGCAAGTTTTACATTTTAATACATACATACATACAGTATATACAAGTTTAAAGACCGATTTGTTCATAGAGAATGTGGTTACAGTCTCACATCCTAAATTGCGGCTTTCCGTGCGAACCTGTCAAGGGCTGCCTCTGTTGTCAAGTTCTTTATTTTGAGATCGGACCGGAGTACCTGATCCCACGTCATTCTAGGTCTACCCCTACGCGCAGCTTCCCCCACTTCATTGACAGTCCGGCATTTCTTCACCCAGTTCTGATCATACATTCTCTCCATGTGTCCAAACCAACCAAGTCGGCTCTTGCGCATCACTTCACTGATACTCTTAATGCCCAGACGCCTTCTTAATTCCTCACTCGATACCCCGTCCCTGAGGTTAACCCCATCTATCCATCTCTCCATTCTCTTCTCATTCCATTTCAGTAATTTGATATCTTCCAGTTTGACTGGCCACATCTCCGAGGCATAGGTCATCGCATTCCTAACACACGAGGTATACACCTTCCCTTTAAGGTGAAGTGGAAGTCCTCTCATGGTCAAGAGTGGCAACAGCTTTCTAAACTTCCCCCAGCCACTTCTGACTCTAGCAATGGAGCCAGCTTCAACGCCACTCCGACGGAAACCGTATCGCCCAAATAGCAGAATTTATTCACACACTCCAGCATTATACTGTCAAAATCAACACTAACGGGTGGGTTATTTAACTCAAGTTCACCCTTGCTCACTGCACATTCAGAGACTATGATCAGACGCAACATTGAATTGAGTTACTTCCCACCCCCTTCCCACATACTGCGCATGGATAGTCACCGCTTCTTTCCATAGTTCCGCGCCCTACACCACTAATCATGATCTTTGTTTTTCATTAATTTCATTGGAGGTGTTTGGTGTTATGGTAAAATTAATGAATTATAGATTATCTATGTTAACTCTTTGACCCTTGTTTGCCATACCATCCCTCCATCTTTTGAACTTTTCCTCTGCTTCTTGCGCACTATTTGCGATAAGAACTAGATCATCTAGTTCTTCATCGTCATCTACATACATGCATAATTTTAAAGACTGAGTGCCTCACTTGTCATGCATAATGTATTTAAATTAGAGATCAGAGCATATGATCAGATCTCCCATCTTTCAAGGTATAACAAATGATTGTCTTGATAGCGTAATGGTTAGTGCGCGGAATTTTGATATGAGTATCCTAGGTTCGAGTCCTTAGAGTAACACATGTATTCATTAGTTTCATTGATTTCATTAATTTGGTTTATTTGTAAGTTAATTAGTGGGTTGCTGAAAAATATGAAATTATAGAAAATATACCATTCAGAAAACTACAACATTATCTGGATTTCTTGTCTTTTTCTAGATTGAACGAGTGCTTCATGAGATCCATGGTACACCGGTAGCCACAAGTGGAGTACACATGGGGGAGAAGCGAACTCAGAAGATGGTTATTGAACGCTTCTATTGGAGGACAGTCACTGAAGATGTTAGAAAATGGGTACTGTATATATATATATACCTGTACACTTAATTACCGTTATTATTATTGTTTCATAAATTCACATGTTTAAAGATCATAACTGAGTTGTATCAACATAAGATGTGTTTTTATTTACCACCATGCTCTCCCTGCTCAAGAGCTAGGCTATGGTGGGTGCTGTGATGTTTCAGGGACTTAACCTCTGAAGTGCGCATGGGGGTAATTGGAAACGTCCCCCTGTGCTGACGTATTTGAGGTGTTTCCGTCACTAAAATATTCATTGTGCCATTAATAGCATTAATATTTATCCATATGCGCCTATTATGGGTTGATTATAAAGGTATTAACCTGAAACAACAATAAAACGAGTGAAAACAGCGTTTGGATGGTCAAAATCGGAGATATAGCCCGCGAGTTGTATAATGTATGGGTGAGGCAATCTGCTTTCCCGCCAATTTCCCCCAAGGCCACTGAGACGCAGTCGATCGATACTCTCTCTCTCTCTCTTGCACACGCTTGCTATCAGTGATGACCACACCCTCCAATCGGATTTCTAATGTTAGCACGAAAATATACCTCAGAATAAGGGAATAACAGGGAAAATAGGTGATAACTGAAGGAGAGGAGGAAAGTGGGGAAGGAGGGGAGGTAGAGGACTGAGATTTTGCATGGCCCAGGGGCCAAAAAAAAATAAAAAATTAAAAAAAAAAAAATATAAAAAAATATTTTTTTTTCGATGTCAAAAGTTGATTTTTATTTTCTCTGACTCTTAAGAGTCTTCCCGCAGTGCGCCGGGGGAACTCTTAAGAGTCTCCCCGCAGCTCCCGGGTTAAGTGGACAGTTAGGAGAGTGCAATACCATAGCACATAACTGAAGGTCCCCAAGTGGATCGACATATGGGTCAAGGCCTTTGGTCAGTGAGACTATGACATTAAGACATACTGTATATGGTAAGCTGACCCAATTGCCCATCTCTTTGCTCAAGGGAGACAGTAATAGATAGTAGTGCTAGTGAAAAAACATTTGGCACTTTGAGATGGACACTAATTCACCCAAGATAGTACTCCAAGATGCTCTCCACCATACATGCTAGCTAGTTTATTAAAACAAATTATTAACTATTTTTCAATTCCAATACAATCCCAAATATAAATGTAATCCTCGAATGGTCAATCTCCAAGGCATGATAATTTTTGTTTTTAAATTAACCAGGCGAGTAACGTACGTTAGAGGATCTGCTCAAAATCCTTAAGGATAATATATAATTTAATTTAAAAGTCTTTGATACATGCATGTATATGTGAGCCTTGGTCACCCAAAGGTGGCACTCATGGTAGAGGAAGCAGAGAGTGGATTCCCCAACTGTAATTAGCATAACAGTTATATGGAAGTT
The DNA here is from genome assembly GCA_032716605.1 of Paralithodes platypus. Taxonomy (NCBI): domain Eukaryota; kingdom Metazoa; phylum Arthropoda; class Malacostraca; order Decapoda; family Lithodidae; genus Paralithodes; species Paralithodes platypus. The sequence goes on from CM064483.1 coordinate 70,298,194, forward strand.
CCTAGCCCCAGCACCATATCCTACCACCTCTAGGATCCATGTGGGTGGGCTGGGAGCCGTACACTGTTCCCACCTACAGGGCCGTAAAGCCTTACCGACGCCTCAGGGTATAGGGCAACCCACTATGACTTGATGATAAAAAGTGTAAACTGACCTGTTACTCCTTACAGCATACAGTAGATACAATCACTGACCAAAACATTGGCTACAGAATGTGGATGATGAGTATCCCCACCTACCATAAGTGATAAGAAGTAATGGTGATAGAATTAAATGCAAAATTAAAAGAGATAAGTCCAGCTAGTTTATACAGTATTAATTTTTCTACCCAGAGATGTAAAATTTTGCCACTGTATTATTATTATCATTAGTGAGTGCTGTTTGTATTTTGTACTATTGTTAATATCTTGTCAAATTGCAAATTCAGTTTAATCCAAAATTTATATATTAATTGTAGTTTCTTTATTCATACAGAATTTAATGAAATTTACCAGAATGTCCTGGACTTCCCAAATTGACTAATTCCTTGAACGTGACAATAGTGCGTTGTTATATGTGCGATTAGTTTGCTTGGGAAACAGATTAATTTGCTCATGTAGTAATGTACCCCCTAATATGGTGGATTGTGTTCTTTTATTTATAATATTATTTTGCTAAAGCGTTGTTTCCACATAGCGATTTTGATAAGTTCTTTTGTCTTTTTGCTGTGTTCGTCTAAGTTTTAGTTTGGTTATTTTGCAAGTTTTACATTATAATTATTACATATATACATACATGCATACATCAATTTTAAGACTGAGTGCTCCACACAGTGCAGTTTCAGTCTCACGTCCTAATGGCGGAGCTCCAGGCAGCCCTATTCAGAGCTTCCTCACTTTTTGTAATTTTTTTTTTTATTATTCACGATCAGACTGTAAGGTCTTATACCACGTCTTTCTCAGTCTGCTCATTGGTGCAGCTCCCCCCACTTTCACGGACTTACATCTTTCATCCAACCTAGTTCATCCATTCTCCACATGTCCAAACCATCCAAGATTACTAGTACGCACCTCATCACTGATACTCTTTAATACCTAAGCGTCTCCTAATTTTTTCACTAGATATCCTATCTTTCAGATTGGCTCGCTCGACACATCCATCTCGCCGTTCTCAACTCATTACGTTCCATTCTGTTGATATCATTCTCTGTATCAGGCCAAATTTCTGAAGCATGTGTCATTGCGCTTCTAACACATGATGCGTACACGTTTCCCTTCAAGAGTTTTGGGTCGCTTTGTCTTCTCATAGTAAGTAGTGGCAACAGTTCTTTGAACTTTTCCCAGCTGCATCTAATTCTGGCGTTAGTGGCGGCCTCAGCCCCACCACCGGCAGAGATAGTATCTCCCAGGTAGCAAAACTTGTCCACCATCTCCAGTGACTCATTGCCAAAGTTAACACTCTCGAGCTGATCATTGATCACAAGCTCACCTTTGCATACTATGCATACAAATTTCTCAATTTCGGACTTCTTCTTCAGTAGAGGTCCCTTTATTCTAGTGCAGCGCTTCTTCCTGTGGTGTACCCAGTACACTGAATTGAGTTCGCGCCCACCACTTTTCTGCATACTGCGCATGGGTATACACCACTATTTTTCTACCTTTCCAAGCCCTAATCTACTGTGTAAAACCTTGGTTTTATTTACATTAATTTTAATCCTTTTCTTGCCATGCTCTCTCCATTTCTCGGTTATTGTACAGAATAAAAATTATAACAATATCTACTTCACATTATTATCCTTTAAGCTAAATAGTAGTTACAGTATAGGAAAATCTTAGTATCCAGTTATTGCCTAGAATATAATAATTTCCAGTTGAAAGTCAACCTATAAATCCTGTATTCACCTTTAAGAATGCATAAATTTCCAACTGTCACGCTGAGAAAGGCAGAACCGTTCCTACAGTTTCATTATCCTATCACATATTCCTCAATTAAACAGATTAACTTGCTCATGTAGTAATGTACACCCTATGTGGTGGATTGTGTTCTTTTATTTAATAATTTTCATTTTAGTAAGCGTTGTTTCCACATAGCGATTTTGATAATTTAATTTGACTTTATATTGTCCTTGTCCCAATTTTGGTTTGTTTAGTTTGCAAGTTTTACATTTTAAAATATAATTCTTTCTCTTTCTCCAGGTTGCATCTTGCCCAGTCTGCCAGAACCAGAAGATAAAAAAAAAAATAACCGAGATTCCTACTTCCTAGACCGTGGTTCCTAAGTATACTTCGATATAATTATGTAAGCTCATTTTAGCAATGGTGTCATAATACTAGAAATAGATATTTTTGTTCTAATTTAGCCTTTTTATTGGGGGTGAGGGGAGTACTAAAATTTAAATAAGCATGCAAAGGGGAGCTTATGTTGAGGGACCAGTTCGAGAGTTTGAACTTTGGCAATTGCCTGCTGGAGCTAGTGAGCAAGTTATGCTCCAGGCAGCCCTATTCAGAGCTGCCTCACTTGTTAGTTTTGTTTTATTCAAGATCAGACCGTAAGGTCTGATCCCACGTCTTTCTTGGTCTTCCCTTTGATGCAGCTCCCCCCTCATAAATGGACTTGTATCTTTTCACCCAACTTGGTTCATTCATCCTCTCCACATGCCCGAACCATCCATCCTACTAGTACGCATCTCATCACTGATACTCTTGATGCCTAACCGTCTCCTCAACTCTTCACTAGATATCCTATCTTGCAGATTGGCCCCACACATCCATCTCACCATTCTCATCCTGTTGCGTTCCATTCTGTTGATTTCATCCACTTTGATAGGCCACATTTCTGAAGCTTATGTCATTGCGCTTGTAACACATGAAGTGTACACCTTTCCCTTCAAGGGAAGAGGGAGTCTTCTCATAGTGAGTAGTGGTAACTGTTCTCTGAACATTCCCCAGCAACATCTAATTCTGGCGATAGTGGCGGGCTCGGTCCTACCACCGGCGGATATGGTATCTCCCAAGTAGCAAAACTTGTCCATCATCTCGAGTGCCTAATTGTCAAAGTTAACACTCTCAAGCTGATCATTGATCACAAGCTCACCTTTGCATACTATGCATACACATTTTTCAACTTCGGACTTCTTCCTCGGTAGAGGTCCCTTTATTCTAGTGCAGCACTTCTTCCCGTGGGTACCCAGCAGTGGCAGACGCTACACTGTATTGAGTTCGCACCCACCACTTTTCTGCATACTGCGCATGGGTATGCACCACTTATTTCTACCTTTCCAAGCCCTTATCTGCTGTGTAAAACCTACACAGCAGGTGAGAGAGTAGGGGGTTCAGGGGGTTGGGTTTGGGGAGGCAGGTTTTTAAGGGTTTTTATTTCCACCATCAGTTTGGCTACTGTTTCGCATAACCCTTTGACGGTGTCATATAGCTGAGTTTGGCCACTGTTTTGTGAATCATCTTTGGTTAGACTGCATGGGGTGCAGATGAGATGAGTGGGCTAGGATGCTGTTGAATGCTGTTCGGGGCAGGCCACAGCATCTTTGTGTCCCATGGTACCATTTTTTACATAGGCCACATGTAACAGAATATTCTTCTAGGATATTTATGTTACAGGTCCCACAGGGGTAGTTTGGATTGTTATTTGTAGGGGAAGTCTGTTCCTGGGTGTTTGTAGGAGGGCAGTTTGTGTTTGTGGGGGTAGATGGGTCGGGATGTTGTGGCTGTGAGTTGGAATCTTTTGGGTCTAGCTTCGTTACCTGCACTGTGTCCACGGTGGCCACTCATGATTAATTTAACATTTGTCATGATTAACAAGAAAAAACAGGAGGATATGCTTACCCACGGGTGTTGAGTAGTGCTGTGTAGTTGTGGGTGATGTGTTGTGGGGTCAAAGGCGAAGCGGTGGTCGCGGTCCTTCCAGGTCGTCAGAGCGTCCACCGTCGAGCAGTATAAGGATGAGATTGATACTTTATAGGTCTAGCCTCGGTGCAGCTCCCTCCACATTCACATATTTCCTTCTCTTAAGTCTTAACCCAGCTTTGATCATTCATCCTCTCCATTAATGTGTTCATTATTTATTGGTATTAGTTTAATATTATTTAGTGTATATTTACCTAATTAAGTTTGACTCATTATCCCATAACACTATCTGATCCGGTCTTGTTTATGTTTAAGTTTTACATTATTATTATTATTATTATTATTATTATTATAAATAATATATTTTGTTTATTTATTGAGGATTTTGCCCTTTTTTTTCCCATTTTTGAGCAATGTACTTTAGTTTGTCCCCTAGGCTAACAAAGGCACCTTCCCAAACTTCCTTCAAACTAAAATAAAATCCACCCAGACCCCCTTCAAGCGTGTTTAAACTCTTGACAACTACCAATAGCACGGTGTGGTATCGAACTGCCGACCCTTTGATCAGTAGTCAGACGCGCTACCGACCATGCCACGGGCCATGGTATAGATGTACAGTAAACCCTCGCTATCTCAGACTAATTGGGGGGGAGACCACTTCCGAGAAGCCCGATTTTCCGAGATGTCCGAAGTCCGACTTATGTCCGAATTAGAAGAGGAAAGTCCGCGTCACCAGAGAAAATTGAGATAATTTGTTTTGTTTTGTAATACATGTGAAATTCATCATATTAATGACAAATACGACCCTTATTATGTTTTCAGGGACAGTACAGTACATAGTAATTAATATTAACACAATAATTAAAAGGCACAGGCTTCAATTCATCTTAAAATCACAAAAAAACGAGTGAGAGAACATTGTAAACCGGACACTAATCCCGTCCAACTCGGAAATTTCCGAGATATACCGGTACAGGGACATTTCCGAGAGGCCGATGCCATTCCGAGAAGTGCGGGTTTCCAAGTAAAAAGAGTCCGAAATATCGGGGGTTTACTGTATATCTATCTATCTATTGCCTGACGCCATCATCCCCGAAGGGGTGGCCACGAACGAACCGCCCCCATGCACCTCTGTCCCCAGTCAGTCTACGCCCCTCCTCCCAACCAGCACCGCCTTCATCCATATACTTCCTCACTCCATCCTTCCACCTCTCCTTCTCTATCCTTCCACCTCGCTCTCGTACACCCTCTTAGTCATTCTCTCGCTTCCCATACGTTCCATATGGCTGAACCATCTCAAGGTGTTTCTTTTCACACTTTCCAGCACATCTACCTCCACACCACCTTACTTCCTCATTTGTCTGTCTATAATGTGATTATAAAATACCCGCCTTGCTCTGCTTGGAATGTATATTCTTATAATATTATAGTGACTGTATATTGAATTATACAAATAAGTTTTCGTCATTGTTTTCTTTACTATTGTCCCACACCATCTACAGTAGCCTACTAGGAATGCAGTGTTGAGCTGTTCTCTGTTCCATTCAACTCTACATTTAGCAATAATTCATAATGCACCTTCCATGCCTCTCTGAGTTTTTTTTCTGTATAAACAGTCATACCACTATCATTATTTATACAACGTACGCCCACAATGTCCTTGCTACATAACATAATATTAATAAATTCCTAGCACCAGGCAACAAAGGCCATATGGCACTAAAGCAGAAAACGGATAGAGTTAGAAGGAAAGGAACTCAAATATCGTTAAGGAGGCTGAGAGAAGAAAGGAAAGTCATTACACGGTCAACGGAAAAGAAAGGGGACTCGGAGAGGATATCGGTAAGACATGGTCGACAACCAAGGGCAAAGAGGAAGGGAAAACAACGTATTCGGGCCGGAGAAAAGAGAGGACAGTCAAGGAAAATGTGAGAAATAGAAATTTGAACATCACACCGGGAGCAAAGCGGCGGAGGTGAGCGGGACATTAGGAAGGAGTGGGTAAGCCTGGTATGGCCTATCCGAAGCTGGGCCAACGCAGTCTCCCAACGGCGAACACGGTGAGAGGGGTCAGCCCAGGCAGAAACGGAGGCCTTAACAGTACGGAGCTTTATTAGAGGAAAGAGAAGACCACATTGCCAACGAGACTGAAGGAAGGCAGAGATAGCAGGATAATAATCAGAGGCAGGAATAGAAAGAGAAGGTGACATGACCGTCGCAGCATCGCGAGCGAGAACATCAACCTGCTCATTCCCACGGACACCAACATGGCTAGGCACCCAGCAAAATTGGACAACCTTCTTCCGAGTAGAAAGACTGACAAGCCAATCTTGGATGGCAAGAACCAATGGATGAACTGCAGGGAAAGACTGCAAGAGAAGAAAGGCGTTGTACGAATCAGAAAAAAAGAGTAAATGAGGAAGAAGGAAAGAAGCACATGAGACGGATGGCAAAGTAGATAGCATAAAGTTCGGCAGTCAGAACACCAGCTATAGAAGGGAGAGAATACTGATAAGAACGAGAAGGAAAAAGAATGGCAAACCCGACGCCAGAAGACGAACAGGAGCCATCAGTGTAAACTGGAGTACTGTAGAAGAAGAATGCTGTGCAAGGTGTTCAAGGAAACGAGAACAAATGTCCTTGCTACAATCCTTCACACTCTTAGCTAGTTTTAAAAACCCATATTATTTTTTGGGCTAAACGCTTGTTAATGATCTTCCCCTAAACTAACAGATGGCTTCTCAAATTTAACTGCTAATTATGGATTACCTATTTCAGAGACAAACGAGAACAAAAATCATTTAAAGGTTGCTATCAAAGGTAAGGGTCACATAATTTTAAATTATGTATTTCTATATTACCAAATTTCCTGATATTGTTGTCCATTACATGAACAGTTTAATAGCCATTTTTCAGAAAATATTTACGTGTGTGAGTTTGTGCAAAAAACTTACTCTGGGATCGCAGAGTAGGCTATCCATGCAGTCTCATCTCCATAATAGTCCCAAGGGTGTGGCATCTAGAGGGACACAAACTCGCATTATAACTTGATAAACATACTGTATATAGGCCTACAGATCCCCCTGTATCTGATAAGATGTGGAGGTGTGAAAATTGCTACCGGTATATAGATAAAATGAATACCGGGAAAGCCGCTGGAAATTCCGGCATAGTCGCCGAGATGCTAAAGGCAGTTGGTGACATCGGTGCAAGACTGGTCACAGAGTGGATTAATGTTATCATAAAAAAGGAAAAAAATCCTGATACATGGCAGAAAAGTGTGATAGTAAATACAGTCTAAATATGTCTGTGCTTGCCTGATAGGTGTGGTATTTTAGGTTGTGGCTGCATGTCGTAAATCCTATACTCTGATGCTGCTAACATGAGTGATCCACCTCATGTCTGCTGAGATGTGGACCCCCCAAAATTTATGTGAGAGGGAACAGTATAATTATAGAAAAGTACTATGGAGTTTGTAGGAAAACGGGTGAAGCGGATATGGTGCCACTTATGTCTAAATGTGATCTGACACTAGGCTCCCTTCCAAATACCAAGTTTTGACATTTGAGGGGGCCCCACCTCGTTTTTTATTTTCTCTCCCTCTCTCAGAGTTGTATCCATTCGTTCCAATTCAGGTTCCAATTTTTTCCTGGCGAGCGAAAGCGAGCCGGCATATTTAAAAACAAAAAATTGACAGTAGGCTAAATTTTTTCATTTTTTGATAGTAAAAATTTCTCCGGCGAAGCCGGATGTCTCCATACAATGCTGGCTTGCTATTGCTCGCCAGGAAGAATTCGACACCTGGATGTGGATAAAAGTCTTAAAACAGTAGGCTGAATGGGGCCGAATGGATACAAGCCAGAGCAAGAGAGAAAAGGAGAGAAAATAAGCAGGTCACTCCCCTTTAGCATTTTTTTCATAAATAAGTAGATAAAGAGTTTACTTGTTATTGCTAACCAGAAAAAACTATTCGTACTAAATTTCGACGTAGTTAATTTTGCAGTAGTAGAGTGTAGAGATCAAGATGTAGGCCTACAGTAGTCTATATGCTTTGGTGGAGATCAGTCACGTTTGGTAATGGCGCGTTTGAAGCACTCCTGACCGGTGTATTTTGATCATTATAATTCATTATTTCTGTTGATACGGTCATATATTATGGACTTGCACCCATAATTAGGATTATGACACGTTTTAACAATATAGTCTGGTTATCATTAGACGATTTTATACAGCTTAGGAAGGATCTGTGGGAATTAGAAGTGAAAAGACTCCATTAAATCTCTGGCTTCCATATTACCTTCCTAATATAAATGCAATGTCTAAAAATAGTCAGAAAGTAGAAGTAAAACGCTTCCCCGTAACGTAAAATCCGGGCTAACTACTGCATAACAAACACTACAGTAGCCTACATTCCTTAGTCAATCATCCCAATTTTCCTTTCATAGATATATTCAAGGAATGGATATGAATTCCTGTGGGCAACTGTAACTATCATTTAACCCATTCAGTACCGGTGACATCCTTTTCATTATATTCTGGCAACTATTAAACTATTCTAATAAGTTTAGAATGGACGTCAACCAATTAAAAGGCTACTTATAGCCTACTATCTCAATTAATCCTGTTGGCTACCATATAATCCTTCCTAAACTACAAAAATTGTTTAAATGTAGCTGAAATCGGATATAATACGTCGCCGATGCAGAAGGGGTTAACCACGATATAGTAACATATGGTACCGTGGGGTTAACTGTCAGGCCCAGCACGTGTTAAAACGCAGGCGACGCAGCACAGAGCGAGGCAAATATATGCAAATAATGATTTTGAATTACGGTGCGCACATTGAAACGCAGGGCAGCGCTGGCTCTGCCTACATTTAATTTGAAATATCCATTTGCATGTTGTTGTTCCCCAGGCTGCTTGGCCGAACAGCCCCAAGGCCCCGAGCAAGGCCAAGGCCATAACCGAGCGCCCCCCACAGAACCCTCCCTGCCTACCACAATAAAGCCTGGGTGACCGAAGCCACTCCATGGCGGGGAGCTGAGGAGGGTGCGGAAACGCCCGGGAAACCAAAGCCCCACCCCAGGCCCTGTGCCCCTCAGCAATTATGAAGAGAAAGTTGAGGGGCAAAGGAAAAAATGTGACGCTTTGGCTTCCAATCTGTCAACTTCTAGGTTGGCAGATTGGGAGGTCAATCCACGGAAGAGGCGCCGTCACTTAAGATCTAGAAAATATATAAGTAAAAGGAACAGTCAGAGTAAGCTATGGGTATGGCAGAGATCGCTCAGTTCTCACTCTGATAGACCAGCCCATCACCACCACCATTTGCATGTTCTGCCCTGTGCTGTGTCACCTGCGTTGCCTGCGTCTCTATATGTGCGCCAGGCAACAACAACAACATAGTAGTGATGGGGTTAGGGGGAAGTGGGGATAGGACAAGAATTAGTTGGATGAAGTGAATTTTAGCAGGAGAAAAAGGTGTCCAGGCTTAACTGGAGCTGCCTGAGGGTTTTCCTGAGGGTGCGCCAGGCCTCGTGGACATCTGTTTTATGGAGGGATTTTTGTTATCGATGCCAGTGTTTCGGTTACAAAAACTAAATATACATGCGTCATAAGCCCTATATGCAGCTCACAACCACTTCTAAATATCTAAGATATATCAGAATATGTGTTGAGATAATCGTAAGACTGAAGGTAATGCGGAAATTAACTAATTTTGGCTATCTAAAAATATGAACAGGGCTCGTGGATTGGACTAGAGGGCTCGCTTGAATGTGACGTGACAACGTTGACACCGTCGGTCATTAATCAGTGGAAGCCTTGCATTGAAGGGTGGTGGACGTATCGGCGTTGGCTCTTCACATTTTACCGTGTTTAAGGTGTGTATGGGGACATTTTCGTGTATATATCGACATAATAGGCGTGCAATGGAGTTTTGTAATGCTTAGGTGGTCATACATGTAATATATTGAACGTAATACGGGAAAATTGTAGTCTTATGATTGAATGATCCGGTTCATGTATGCCGTGTCGTCTGTATACATAGCTTACATTCTAATAACTAGAAATTACGGGAATATTGTTGAACTCCACGACTTTTAGGTGATAACACTAACTATTTGGCGTGTTTATATTGTGTTGGTGAGGTGCGGTGAACATAGAGGGGTACATTAACGCATAATTTTGGTGCAAACTAGCGAACGAGGTGACATAGCTGTTGCCCACCCGACGCCACCTCTTCTGCAGATCAAACACCCTAAACCTAGAAGACCGAAAAAGATTTAAGAAGGAGGATACAAAATGCAGACTGTGTGAAAAAGATACAGAAAACTTAGAACATTTTTGAAATGCTAGGTTTTTCCAGGTTAAATAGGAATGGGAATTATCCCCAGGCTACCTTTAGGATCAACCTTTCCTGGTACCTGGCGCGGGGTACGAACCTCTGAAGGGAATTTAACCCCCCTAAAAACCCACAGGTTTTGAGATGCCTTGGGTGGGGTTCGAACCCTGGTTAGTGACGCACCACCATCACCACCAGGCCCGCGCGCTAACCCACTGTACTACCACGGACGTACAAAAGTATAGCAACCCTAGTCCGATTTTTAAGAACCACGGTGATAGTCTCTCGAGATGAGTTTATTGGACTTACCATCTACGACTATTTTACGCTATACCTGACGTCAACTCGGGTTAGTATTATTGTGGGTGCGGGACATTTTCGAGGGCATTACACCACATTCCTTTTTAGTTAGGCTAGTCCCTAGCCTCGTAAGGTCGTAGGGTATCGTAGCCTTTTTACCTTAGCCATCTCAATTCTTGGTATAGGGTTCGCGTGACGGGTGCTCGAGCACGTAGCTACCAGGTCACGTTCCCTTACTGCCACCAATAAAATGCTAGGTTTTTCCAGGTTAAATAGGAATGGGAATTATCCCCAGGCTACCTTTAGGATCAACCTTTCCTGGTACCTGGCGCGGGGTACGAACCTCTGAAGGGAATTTAACCCCCCTAAAAACCCACAGGTTTTGAGATGCCATGGGTGGGCTTCGAACCCTGGTTAGTGACGCACCACCATCACCACCAGGCCCGCGCGCTAACCCACTGTACTACCACGGACGTACAAAAGTATAGCAACCCTAGTCCGATTTTTAAGAACCACGGTGATAGTCTCTCGAGATGAGTTTATTGGACTTACCATCTACGACTATTTTCGAACCACGGTGATAGTCTCTCGAGATGAGTTTATTGGACTTACCATCTACGACTATTTTACGCTATACCTGACGTCAACTCGGGTTAGTATTATTGTGGGTGCGGGACATTTTCGAGGGCATTACAATTTTATCCTGGAATGTGAAGAATATAATGAAATTAGGAAAAAAATAACAAGATGTCTGCCTGGGTTTTAAAGGAGTGTGCAGAGCAATTAGTGGAGCCAGTGAGGGACATAATTCAAGCTTCCTTAGATAAAGGACAGGTTCCTGTTGAATGGAAAAGAGCTAATATCATTCCGATATACAAGAATGGAAACCCTGAGGACCCTCTAAACTATAGACCAGTTTCACTTACTAGTATTGTATGCAAGATTTGTGAAAAGCTAATTAGGAAGAGATGGATGAAAATGTTGGAGAGAAAGAAAATAACCCCAAAGCAATTTGGATTCAGAGAAGGGACATCTTGTGTTACCAGTTTGCTATGTTATTACAGTAGGGTGATAGATGTACTCCAAGAAAGAGGCGGATGGGTGGACTGCGTCTACTTAGACCTTTCCAAAGCATTCGATAAGGTACCACATAAGAGATTGTTATCTAAGCTTGAGACGCTAGGATGTGTCAGGGGGAGTTTGCTGAAATGGATGGAGAGCTATTTAACAGATAGGGAAATGAGGACCAACATTAGAGGAACTTACTCATCGTGGCGGAAAGTTGAGAGTGGTGTGCCGCAGGGATCTGTGTTGGCACCTCTCATGTTCCTTATGTACGTGAATGACCTGCCGATAGGCATAAACTCTTACATGTCAATGTTTGCAGATGACGTAAAAATTATGAGACAAATAACAAATAAAAGTAGTTGTGAGGAGCTGCAAGGGGATTTAGATAAAATATACGAATGGAGCACCAAGTGGAAAATGAAATTTAATATAAGTAAATGTCATGTGTTAAATATGGGAAGAAGTGTGAATAGACCAAATTGGGAGTACAGGATGGGAGATAATAAAATTAGCAAGGCCGAAAAAGAAAAAGATTTAGGGTTGATTATACAAGATACTTTGTCGCCGGAGAAACATATTAACAAGCTCTTTAGCGGAATGTATGCAATGGCCGGGAATATGAAAGTTGCTCTGAACTATTTGGATGAGACCATGGTAGCGAAAATTATGAAGAGTATGATTAGACCAAGATTGGAGTATGCAGCAGTGGTGTGGTCCCCGCATCTAAAGAAGCATATTCACAAGTTAGAAAGAATCCAGAGAGCAGTCACTAGATTGGTTCCAAGTCTCAGAGAACTGCCATATGAAGGGAGGCTAGACAAATTAAATCTACCGAGTCTAAAGAGAGGAGAGAGAGGGGGGACATGATAATGATGTACAAATGTACCCGGGGGCTGGAGAGGCTGGATAGGGAGGATATATTAATTATGGATACAGGAATAACTAGAGGCCACAGCTACAAAGTAAAAAGACCTACCTGCAAGAACGATATCAGGAAGTTTAGCTTCCCCTATAGATGTATTGACAAATGGAATGGGTTGGAGGAGGAGGTGGTGGGGGCAAGGAACATCCATATTTTCAAGAAAAAATTGGATAAAAAGTAGACTGAGAGACGGGACAACACGAGCTTAGCTCAACTCCTGTAAACTACAATTAGGTAAATACAATTAGGTAAATACACAGGCCATATATCCAAGACACTGAAAAACTTATAGGAGAGTTACTATTCAAGAAAGAAGGAAACGAAGAGATAAAACAATACTTACATAGATGTTGGAAAAGGAGAGAAAAGAGGATAAAAGAACTTGACGAAAGAACAGAAAATTAAGAACACAGGAAAAATTAGGAGAGCTAAAGTGTCTTAAAAATTTATAATTTTTTTAAAAGAAAGTAAGAAACGTGTAACAAGAAAAGTTCTAATACCTGTACTAGAAAAAAAAAAAAAAAAAAAAAAAAGTGACAATATATTTTGGAAAACATGTAAATTTATAGAAAATAAGGACCCCAGTAAGAAGATGAAGAAATAATACATCTACAGTGAAGAAAGAAAACTGGGGAAGGTGTAAGAAGACCAACGAGGGGCCAATACTTAAGGCTATCCCTCAACATCATCATCTTCTACTACCCTTTTCTCGGTAGCATTCAAGAATCAAGACAGCTAGATCCGCCGGTATATATCAAGGAAGCCGACCCCCTTTTATTTATTTATTTTTTTATTTTTATTTATTTTTTTTTTTTTACCTAGTTTTCATCATTATACATTGGTTGGAGGCTCGGTTTCTTTCGTTTACATACCTGTTGGAGGCTTGGAGCTTTGATTTTTCATCCATGCTAGATTGGAAAATTGAATAGTAATGTTATATCAACTATTTCTTATTCTTAATATATAAAGTAAAGTTTAAACATTTCCAGTTAATTTAAGGCAAAAAGAAAACAAGATATTACTATTTAAGAAAACTAGGTTTAATTCTAGTTTCGCTTTCACAGCATACTCATAAATTTCTATGGCTACTTTAGAGTTGTCATATACCATACTTAATTCCTATATATGTCCAAAGCGGCGGAAATGCATTATAAGGAATTATACCTATTGTAAGAAAAAAAAAAAAAATCTCCCCATATGCGGCACCATAGCTATTACATAATACTAGGTTAGGTTAGGTAAGGTTGTTAGGTTAGGCTAATGTCGTTAATGTAGTTTATTATCATTATATTACGTCTTTTACCCAGCAAATTCAGCAATTTCCCTGATCTTCATAGTTGGTCGGGAAGCTATGCCTTTACAATGGCGCCTCCCTTTTGTCGCTGTGTACGTGAAACTAGAATTTTACCGAAAACTATTTCTCGAATGAATGCTAGGAAATGTTTTTTTGTTTTGCTTATAATCGCACAGCTGATTGCTGCGTGGTGAAGAGAGGAACGAGGACTCTCCCACCGGCTCCATCCCCTTCCTACATGCTGCCCTGCTCTGCCTTCGTCATCTGTGCCTGGCTTAGCTCTGCGCCATCTTCGTCCTTCTGGTTGGTGGGGGCCGGCGCTTCTCTGGACCTGTGACACGTCTGGAAGGGAAGTACAGGAGTAGAGGAGGAGCCTCAGGGTACCTCCAGGAGCAAGCAGAAAGCGTGGGATACCATCTCGGCGAAGAAAACTCAAGAAAATCTCCTAACCAATGCAGACCAGGTTGCAAAAGCACGCCTCCAGGCAGCCGCCCGTTCGGAGAGTGGCTTCTGGTTACACGCCATCCCCATCCCACCTCTTGGAACCCACTTGGATGCTGAAGCGCTCCGGGTTGCCATCGCGCTCAGAGTGGGTGCGGCAGTTTGTCACCCACACACTTGCAAGTGTGGTGGGGGGATGGATGCTCAAGGTCACCACGCCTTGTCATGTAATTACAACGCAGGCCGCCTGCCAAGACACTCTGCACTAAATGATGTCATAAAACGGGCCCTGCAGAGTGCTAACCGTGCATCAATCCTCGAACCACATGGACTTCACAGAGAAGACGGCAAACGGCCAGATGGGATGACCACTTTCCCTTACAAGAATGGCCGGTGCCTCGTGTGGGATGCCACATGTGTTGACACTTTCTCCACAACCAACATCGCCAGAAACGCCGACGAAGCAGGTGAAGCCGCCCGGATAGCAGAAAATAAAAAGCGAGAAAAATATCAAGCCATCGCCAGAAATCATCAGTTCGAGCCCCTGGCATTCGAAACTTCAGGAGTCTTTGGCCCTACCACCCTTAAGATGGTGAATGAAATAGGCCATAAAATCAGAGAAGTTTCAGGAGAACCCCGGTAAACCCTCTGGTTCCTTAGAGGACACCGACAAACCCCCCCCGTCGGTGCCAGGGTCGCCTTCAGCTTCTGGGGATTGTGTTGGCCCTTCCGTCCTCGCCTCTTCTCTTCACCACGTGTCTTCTTCCTGCTGGGTGTCATCGTTCATCACGTCATCTTCCATTCCATCCTCAAGCCCTGGGATATTGTTGCTCTTCTGCAGCCCCTCCTGGATCCCTGACGTTTGAGCCTCCTTCCAGGGAGGCCGCTGCGGCTTGACCACCACTGCGTCAGGGTTAATAGGGCACTGCCCTCAGGCCCCTCACAGCCCTTAAATCAAGAATCAAGATCAAGATCAACGAGGGAGGACACTTTAGGTAAGAAAAGTTTCTGGTTTGTGGTATTTCTTGTACGATTATCATGTCTTAGTATCTATTCAACTCTAAAATAATTTGCAGGCATTGTGTAAACACAATAATGTCACTAGCCTAAACCTTAATTATAGATTATACAGTATACCATATCAATACAATATATAGCCTAATCCTGCAAGTACTCTACATTACTATTTTCATAACTTAAGTGAATCAATAAAGCTCTCCCTTCAACCCTCCCTTGTTTAACATAAATACGGGAATTGGGAGAATTATGATGTTTGGGGTGGCAGGTTATAGCCTAGTAGGCCTACTAATGCACGAGTTATTTCCCTAAATTCTCTTCAGGGTTAATAACATTTCTGTTTTTTAATAAATCTTTACTCTGGCTATTAATTTAAAATAAAGTAGACGTGCCGTTTCACCCAAAATCAAAACGGCATACCCAACTCTGCGATCGGTCACCATCATAACTACCAGTCACTATCATCATTAATATTATTAGCACTACTACTATTATAATCATCACTACTAATCTCATCATAATTAATACTGCTCCTATCACCACTACTACTCTCATCATAACTACAACTTTCACCATCATCATTACTTCTTACCAACATCACTAATACTGTCACCTTCATCTTACAATCATAATTACTACTGTCACCATCATAAATACTATTATGACCATCATCACTACTACTAGTACTGTCACCATCATACAGTATCATCACTACTGTCATCATTATCACTAAAGCTACAACCATCATCATATCTACTACTGTCACCATCATATCTACTACTGTCATCATCATCATCACTACTGTCATCATCATTAATACAACCACAACCATCATCACTACTATTATCACCATCATCACTACCGGTACTTACCTTACCTTACCTTTGGATGTGTTCGCCGCTCCTCTAGCGGCACCAAGGAGCGCGACGCCCCTCGTTATGGGTGGTGATTTGGTGCAGTAGACTGTTTGAAGCGACAGCTCGCTCCCTTGCGAGGATGGGCTCGTCTGGCACTTTTTGCAGTTTGACATCTAGGGCTCTCTTGAAGTTGTCTAACGAGATGTCCCTCATGTCTCTTACTCGCCGTGGGAGTTTGTTGAAGAGACGTGGGCCTCTGTGTGATAACCAGCCCTCTCGCAGAGAGCCCATAGCACCCCTGTTATTGATCCGGGGGATTTCGCATTCCCAGCCTCTCCTATCACTGAATTTCATGACTATCGGAGTATGTAGGTTTGGTACTAAACCCTCTGTGATTTTCCATGTGTATATTATTAGGTAACGTTCTCTTCTACGTTCCAGTGAGTACAGATTCAGTGCTCTTAAACGCTCCCAATAGTGTAGATGTTTTATCGAACTTATATGCGAAGTGAAATTTCTTTGTACACTCTCTACGTCATTTATTTCACCTGCTTTGTATGGGGATGTTAATACGCTACAGTATTCAAGCCGCGGTAGCACTAGAGATTTGAAGAGCGTTATCATAGGCAATTCACCGCGTGTTTTAAAAGTACGCAGAATCCAACCCGTTAGACGTTTCGCAGCCGCCACTTTGACCTGGTTATGTACTTTGAAACCCATATTTTCAGACATTAATACCCCAAGGTCTTTCACACTGTCTTTCCGTTCTATTATGTGGTTAGATTCTGTTAAGTAATTTGTCATTTCTTTAACACCATTATTATCTCCGTACCGTATTAATTGGAATTTTTCCTCATTGAATTGCATGTTGTTTTCCCTGGTCCACTGGAACACTACATTCATGTCTTCCTGCAGTCGGCCCGTGTCCTCTTGTGTGTTTACTATCTTGCTTAATTTTGTGTCATCAGCAAAAGACGACACCGTACTGTGTCTGGTGTTGGTATCTATGTCGCAAATTAGTATGAGGAACAGAAGGGGCGCTAGCACTGTTCCTTGGGGCACTGAGCTTTTGACATCCGAAGGCTCAGAAGTGACTTGGTGACTATCACCATCAATCCCACTATTACTACCATCACTTCTAATGCCAACTAAACTAACTTAACCTAGCAAATACGTAGCGAGATGTTTTTGCCCCCAGAATGAATGCGTTCTTAGGGCTCACCATTGCTGGGTTGGGGGGGGGGGTAAAACCATATTTTGGACTTAAAATCATAACTATTGCATACAGTAAAAAAAATATTTTTTGACTGACCGTCGCATTCACGCACCGAATGTTCGTTAGAAGTTTGTGTGAAAATCCGTCGAAAGGTCTAGGAGGAGTTTTCGGAAAGACAGACATCCGTCTCGCTATTATCATCACATCTGAGACGTATGTATGATGTGTGGCTTTCTGTTATGTGTGTGCCCCTATGGGGCACACACACAGGGAACAGGTATAGGGTGGGGGGTGGGGGTCCTGAAGTCCTGAATTGTTGAGAGGGGGGGGGGGGGGGGCAAAACATATTTTTGGACCTAAGATCATAACTATTGCACAAATTCAATTTTTTTTTTTTAAATTACCGTCGCATTCACGCACCGAAGGTTCGTGTGAAGTTTGGTGAAAATCCGTCAAACAGTCTAGGAGGAGTTCTCGGACTGACGGACAGACAGACATTTCGGTTAGCATGTACCACTATACGGGGGGCGATACCACTCTGCTTACGCAGAGTTGAAAAAGTTGAGATTATTAACTTAAATCCATCTTTATTAGCCTAATTAATGAAATACAGTATGCATAATCCTAGGCTAATAGCATATATTAGCCTAGGCTAATATGCATAATCCAGTAGGCTAGTAATTTTTGTATGTAAAGGATATTCCTCTGATTAGCCTATGTCTCACAAGATTTCTTTTGTTCAGTTTCAATTATGCGAATTAGCTTCTAATTGGTATTGCTGTGGAGTGTATAAAGAAGGGTGGAGATGTGATAATAGATTGGTTGGTGAGACTTTTCAATGTGTGCTTTGCTGTGTCAATGGTACCAATAGACTGGAAGAGTGCATGTATTGTGCCGTTGTACAAGGGGAAGGGAGATCGGCAGCAGTGTTCAAGTTATAGAGGTATTAGTTTATTGTCAGTGGTTGGAAAGCTGTATGGCAGGGTGTTGATAGAGAGGATAATAAAGTGTACGGAAGTTGCAATAGGAGAAGAACAGTGCGGTTTTAGGAGGGGAAGAGGGTGCGTGGATCAGATGTTTGCAGTAAGACAGTTATGCGAGAAGTATTTAGAGAAGCATAAGGAGATATTTTGGGCTTTTATGGACTTGGAAAAAGCGTATGATCGTGTGGACCGTGAAGCAATGTGGAAGATGTTAAGGATTTATGAAATAGGAGGAAATTTGTTAGAAGCAGTTAAGAGTTTTTATGAAGGGAGTAGAGCATGTGTGAGAGTAGGAAATGGTGAGTTGAGTGAATGGTTTGAGGTAAAGGTAGGTTTGCGACAGGGTTGTGTAATGTCACCATGGCTGTTTAACCCGTGGAGCCCCGGCTAGTTTTGTAATGTTTGCGCACCAGAACCCGGCCGGTTTTCAAAAAATTGTTTTATTCCAGAAACAATAGCGAATGGGTTAGGAATGAAGGAAAAACCACGAAAAAACGCTCAAAAAGCTTAAAAAATGGTCCTACAGAGCCCCCGAAAACGGATTTTACAAGAGTAAAAAATTTAAGGCAATTATCCCAAATAAACAGGTTATTGCGCGCTCGCGCACACGCACGTGGACTTTGAGAGTTTTCAACCATCGGCACGGTTGCGTGGGATACGTATACAGTTCCCATACAAATCTGAGCCCTCTTGAGTGGCTACACCTGAGGTTACGGTCGGCGCAATTAGGGTGACGCGTCAGGCGCGTCTCTGGGGCTGTGCGTTACATACATCGCCGACGCGTCAGACGCGTCGCTGGGGCTGGACGGGTTAATATGTTTATGGATGGTGTGGTGAGGGAGGTGAAAAGGATAACTATGGGAAGAGGATTGGGTTTAGTAGGAAAGAATGGTAGAGATTGGGAGTTGAATCAGTTGCTGTTCGCTGATGACACAGCATTGGTGGCGGATTCTGATGAGAAACTGCGAGTAGTCAAAGAGTTTGGTGTGGTTTGTGGAAGGAGGAAACTGAAGGTGAACGTCAATAAAAGTAAAGTAATGGTGTGTAATAGGGGAGAGCATAGGGTGAATCTAGATGTGAGGCTGGATGGGGAAATATTGGAACAAGTAGAGTGTTTTAAATATCTAGGAGGAACGATAAGCAGGAGTGGGGGTATGGAAGTGGAGGTAAAACAGAGAGTGTGTGAAGGAAGGAAGGTTTTCGGAGCAATGGGAAGTATGTGGAAGACGAGAAATCTCTGAGTGAAAGTAAAAAGTGCACTGTATCAAGGAATTGTTGTGCCAACAGTGATGTATGGGGCTGAGACATGGGCTCTGAAGAAAAAGGAGAAACGAGGGCTGGATGTGATGGAGATGAGCTGCTTGAGGAGTATGTGTGGAGTTACTCGTAGAGACAGATTGAGGAATGAAGAGATACGTAGGAGAGTGGGGCAGCAGGAACATTTGTCAGCCAGAGTGGACAGAAGGGTGCTGAGCTGGTATGGTCATGTTGAACGAATGGGAGATGAAAGGCTTACAAAGAGAATATGTGAGTCAGGTACAAGGGGAGATAGAAGGGCAGGAAGACCCCCATTGAGATGGAGAGACTGTAAGAAAGGCTTTGGATGATAGAGGAATGACTATAGATCAGGCAGGGGAAGTGGTGGTGGACAGGAGTGAATGGAGAATGCTTGTGAATAGTTGAGTGAACACGTAGTCATTTGGAGTAAGGGGTCGGGCGCAAGTTGGACTAGATAATAGTCCATCAGGCGCCTGGCCCGGGGAGACGATTAATATGAAGGGTGCGCCTGGAAGTATGGTGGGAGGGCTTGTGGCTTTGGCTCCGCTGCATGTCTGCCTGCCGAGATCGGAACCTCTCTGGGTGGTCGGGGGCCGGCGGAGTGCTGGAGCGACCTTGGTGACCCTGGTCTCTGGGTCTTCTCCTGGGTGACCTGGATGTGTGTGAGTTTGTGCTTTTTATCTGTGTTTATTTGTTGTTTTATGTTGTTTTAGTGTTTTCCCTGTTCTTGCTCGGTCTTGAGTCGGCTACCCCAAAATGGGGATTGGGCCTGAGCATATAGATAGATAGATAGCTAGCTTCTAATTTCCAAAATTTGTCCACAAATATACAGTGCAAGTGTTTAACACACAAAGAGCGGGTGGTAGGGTATTTTATCCCTGAAAGGGCGTAAACAGAGCTTTCCAATGACACCTGTTAACCATCCTTGTACGACCACTGGTTCTCTTGCAACGATCGTGCAACACGAGTGCAAAAAACCTAAAATAAGGTAATTTCCGTACATAATTCCCTGTGTAGCGAGTGAGAGAGGGAGGAGGAGGATAGAATACAGCTCAGCTTTTCATATTAGAGGGACTTGGAGATATGCTAGACCTAACACGAATGGTAGCCCAAAAAACTCTCTAGCTATGCGAGGACGAGACAGAGGAAAAATGCAAGGAGGGAAAGGGCAGATGAAGATGAAGAGACTGAGGGAGATGGAAGAGCACATAAAACACCTCGAGCACCTCCTGGCCTCCCAAGAGTGGCCAATACATCCCGAAGACTATTAGGTACACATAGTACTCCAAACAATCCCTCCTCAATCTTGTTTGCAAATATCCAAGGCCTAAAAAATAGAACCACGAACAAAGTACCATTTATTAGGGGCCTGCTAGAAGAAGGAAACGCTATATTTGCGGCTCTCACAGAAACTCACATTAAAGATCAAGAAGATAGTGAGGTATGGATTCCTGGTTACAACCTACATAGGGCGGACAGAACGCATAGATCACATGGAGGTGTAGCCTTGTACATACATGACTCACTGATATGTACTGAATTCCTAAATAACAGTAATGAAGTGGTGGAAATACTTGGAGTTAAAATAGAATCCCTAAATTTAGCAGTTATTGTTACATACAGGCCTCCAGACTCATCCCGAGAAGAATTCAAAACCCAGCTCAACAAAATAAAATCAGAAGTGGAAACCCTGGGGAACCCAACACCAAATATTATATGGCTAGGAGACTTTAACCTACCAAACATTAAATGGAGACAACTAGAAAACCAGTTAGTGGCAAATAACACCGGAGAAGCAAATACTAATACGAGAGAGCTTTTTGAACTTTGTGATTTTTTTAGTCTTACCCAACATATTGCTGAACCCACACGGGAAAACAATATCTTAGACCTGGTCTTCACTAACAACGACTCTCTAGTACACAGCATTAACATATCGGACACAACATACTCAGATCATAAATTAATTGAGATCAAAACAACCTTAGAAAGTGTACAGACAACCTCAGAATCGAGAACAAAAACCGGCCCCTTCAGTAAATTTAACTTCAATAACAAAAACATTAGGTGGGAAGAGGTAAATCAAGAAATGGAGGAAATAGACTGGGAAGATTTAATGGATAACCTGACACCAGCAGAATGTCTAGTCTTAATAACAGAAACCATGACCCAAATCTGTAGCCACCATATACCTGCAAGACAAACAAAACGAAGAAGCAAACAAGATCGGGAAAGGAGGAGGCTGTACAGAAGAAGAAAATTACTCACACAAAGACGCACACATCAAAATCTACAGGATAGGCAAAAGGTCGAAATAGATAGAGAAATTGTGGAAATTGAACAAAGGCTAAGAATATCATATGAACTACAACATATGGAAGAGGAGAGGAAAGCTATTGCAGGTATAAAGGAAAATTCCAAATACTTCTTTTCATACGCCAAACAAAAGGCTAAAACAACATCAAACATCGGCCCACTGAGCAAAGGGGACTGCTCTTTCACAGGGGACAAAAAGGAAATGAGCGAACTCTTAAGCAGGCAGTATGAAATGGCATTCAGTGAGCCTGATGAAACAAAAGTCATCAGAGACCAAAATATATTTTTCATGGAAACCTCCCCCACGGAAACCCCTCAGATGCTGGATATTGATTTCGGTCCAAAAGACATAGAAGAGGCCATTTCTAACATGCCATCCCACTCGGCACCAGGCCCGGACTCTTGGAATTCGATCCTAATGAATAAATGTAAGGAAAACCTCTCAAAACCCCTGGCTATAATGTGGAGAAGGAGTCTAGACACTGGTGACATACCAGATAGCTTGAAAAATGCAATAATTGCCCCACTGCATAAAGGAGGGAGTAAAGCACTACCAAAAAAACTACCGCCCGGTAGCTCTAACCTCTCACATCATTAAAGTTTTCGAGCGAGTCCTGCGAAGCAAAATTTCAACATTCATGGAGACAAATGAACTACACAACACCGGTCAACATGGGTTCAGAGCGGGAAGATCATGTCTCTCACAACTTTTGGAACACTATGACAAAATTCTTAAAGCACTAGAAGAAAAGAAAAACGTGGATGTCATTTACACCGATTTTGCTAAGGCATTTGATAAATGTGACCATGGTATAATAGCCCACAAACTGAAAGCAAAAGGTATAACTGGGAAAATCGGACGGTGGATATACAATTTCCTCGTAAACCGAAAACAATCGGTAGCAGTAAACCAAGTCACTTCTGAGCCTTCGGACGTCAAAAGCTCAGTGCCCCAAGGAACAGTGCTAGCGCCCCTTCTGTTCCTCATACTAATTTGCGACATAGATACCAACACCAGACACAGTACGGTGTCGTCCTTTGCTGATGACACAAAATTAAGCAAGATAGTAAACACACAAGAGGACACGGGCCGACTGCAGGAAGACATGAATGTAGTGTTCCAGTGGACCAGGGAAAACAACATGCAATTCAATGAGGAAAAATTCCAATTAATACGGTACGGAGATAATAATGGTGTTAAAGAAATGACAAATTACTTAACAGAATCTAACCACATAATAGAACGGAAAGACAGTGTGAAAGACCTTGGGGTATTAATGTCTGAAAAATGGGTTTCAAAGTACATAACCAGGTCAAAGTGGCGGCTGCGAAACGTCTAACGGGTTGGATTCTGCGTACTTTTAAAACACGCGGTGAATTGCCTATGATAACGCTCTTCAAATCTCTAGTGCTACCGCGGCTTGAATACTGTAGCGTATTAACATCCCCATACAAAGCAGGTGAAATAAATGACGTAGAGAGTGTACAAAGAAATTTCACTTCGCATATAAGTTCGATAAAACATCTACACTATTGGGAGCGTTTAAGAGCACTGAATCTGTACTCACTGGAACGTAGAAGAGAACGTTACCTAATAATATACACGTGGAAAATCGCAGAGGGTTTAGTACCAAACCTACATACTCCGATAGTCATGAAATTCAGTGATAGGAGAGGCTGGGAATGCGAAATCCCCCGGATGAATAACAGGGGTGCTATGGGCTCTCTGCGAGAGGGCTGGTAATCACACAGAGGCCCACGTCTCTTCAACAAACTTCCACGGCGAGTAAGAGACATGAGGGACATCTCGTTAGACAACTTCAAGAGAGCCCTAGATGTCGAACTGCAAAAAGTGCCAGACGAGCCCATCCTCGCAAGGGAGCGAGCTGTCGCTTCAAACAGTCTACTGCACCAAATCACCACCCATAACGAGGGGCGTCGCGCTCCTTGGTGCCGCTAGAGGAGCGGCGAACACATCCAAAGGTAAGTACATCCACCGCGGTGGTGGGGAGCGGTCATAAGGTTACTACGCTCGTCCCACCGCTCGGCTCTCTCTCAGAGCAACATTACATGCTGAAAATGGCACTCGACATATGTGGTGCACCGCCACATAGTCCATATTTATTCAACTCGACATTTGTGGTGCCCCGTTGGTTAAGGGTTAAGGGTTAATAAAGCTCTGAGAGGATTGTGTGTTTACAGTATTTATATACCAAATTGGTTATGTAAATTGAGTTAGTGTTAATTGAGTTTAATACAATATAGGCTAATGATTAACCATATAGACTAAGCTAAAGATAAAATCAAAGAGTTCTTTTTCTTTAGAATCATTAGTTTGATAATGTGCTAATTATAAAAAAATATGGCTTCAGATTGAGTATTAAGTACAGTAATGAAATTTTAAAAAAACATTGGGGGGGGGGGGGACCCCTCCCCCAATGAAGTCTCTAACTGGCCCTGATTATCAGGAGCCCCTCCCATGATAGTGGTGCCCCCCCCTGCTGAGAAAACCCTGGCTACGCCACTGCCTGTACCCCCCTCCCTTTTCTCAAAGAAAAAAAAGAAAAATTAAGAACGACTAGGAGGGAGCCCAGGGACCCAGCCAGGGCACCAGGAGATGAGGTCCCCGAGAGCGATCACCAGCCCGGCAGGTCAGACGACGGACACGGAGAGGTAGGAGACGAAGGGTGTGACCGATGACCACAAACACACAGAGGCAATGTCGGGCAACGATCGACAGTGCAGGAATCGTAGGGAGGCTGCAAAGTATTGAAGAACACACGCAGAATCCCCACAAGCCGGGTAACCAGCACGAAGTGCCCGACAAAGGAGGCGGCCAATCGGCACCCTCGACAACCCCGCATCAGGCCTCGGTGACACCCACACAGCCGGCACCAAAGATGCCACATATGCGTGCCAGGAGCACACCGGGCAGCACATAAGGCGAGCACGGCCACGTCGGAAAGCCAGCGGCAGCCAGTCCCGCCACCCGACTACCAGAAACATGCAGCGCCACGAAGGGCAAAGGACTCCCGGGCAACATCACCGGCGTCGCGTCCAGTGTGGATATCCGCGACGCCAAGGTCCAGAGTCCAGTCTAGAACCCACAGAGGAGGGGGCTGGCGTGGCGGCAGGCGAGCCCGGAAGGCCGGTTTCAGTTAGGAAACCAGCATGGTCGGTGGAACGACCAGCCCACCCAGAGACACAAAGACCACCCGGATGGCAGACAGGCGGTAGCGCACAGAGCGAAACAGGAAGTGACGGGCGCGGAAAAAACAAAGCAAGCAGCGCTAAAGGCGTATGTCCCGCATCCAGGGCGGAAGAGACATCCAGCGGGACACGGAAGACCATGGAGAGGCCGACCAGGAACAGGAGAGGAAGGCAGGGAGGACCCGACTGTGGACCGGGAGCCACTGAGCCCGCGAACGGCAACAAGGGCCCGAGGTCGCCAACCCAGCCCAAGAGGAATCGCGAGACAGGCAGGGGCAGCGGAAACGGGCACCCTCACCGCAGCTGGGCGCACCAAACCAGTGCTAGCCACGGGGGCGGCAACAACCAGACCCAGCTGTGGAACTGTCGGAGCTTCAGGGGGATGTCGCACAGTAAGAGTGCGACCGAAGGAGGAATATGAAGAGCTCCGCCACATTGCCCCATACATCCGCGAATGCAACCAGAACCATTGCCGGGGTGCGAGACAGGAGGGAGAGGGACAAAGGCAACATGAGGCGAACAAGGAGAGCCCCGGAACGCCCCAAGAAGCAGTCAGGTCAACGAAGACAGTATGCGGCAGCGTCCACTCTACCAGAACAGCCTGTCCGGACAACAGGCAGCCACGGGCAGGCAGGAAGCGCGCAGGGACACGCAGTGCCGGACCGCCAGGAAGAACAACGGCTCTGCGATCCCCAACAGAGGACAAGACCTGGAGGACTTCTGCACGCGGAGACCATGGATCTCCGACTTAACGTTCAACCTGAAAGCCACCGACTCGCCCGAAAGAGCGAATGCGTGAACCCACAGGAAGAACAACGGCACCAACAGGCCGAGAGCATCGACTGGTAGGGGCGTGGGCCCACATCGCCAGCCCAGACGTCGATGCTCCATGGAAAACTGGGAGCCCGAAGCCACCTCGCACAACGAATCTGCGACCACCCAGATCGTTGGCAGAGGGGCAGGCCAGGGCACGGCAGCAGAGAGCGTGCCCCGAGCGACCCAGGACCGAAGGGAGACGGGGCGACAACGGACGCCCCGGCATAGCACTTTTTTCAAAGGCACAAAGAGGCGAATGTCTGGTAATCTATGGTAATGTTTGGTGATTTTACCAGACAAAAGCAGACAGCCTCCCGAGATTCTTTGGTAGTGTCTGGTCAACTCGTCCAAGACCAAAGATTAACGGACTCTGGGGGTGTGGCCATCAGCCGGGAGGCAGAACTCTGGTGACAGTTTCAGCCACTAACAGCCTTCGTTACAAGGCATGATTCAAATGTTAGACAACTGACAGGGGTGAGTGTTGTAAATATTTTATCCTTCATATACTTAAAATTATTATTTCGAATGAATTAGAGTCCTTTGCATTCCCATAGAGTTGGGAAGTAATATTATTGTTTAATTAACAAAATATTCTCTGAATTATGCTCTTTTATTATATATATTTAACAATTATAGGTCTGCCATGAGCAACTTGCCAGTTTTTCAAAATATAAAAGCTCTATGGTCCACAGTGTCTTTGAAAAATGCGCTATTATGTTCAACGAGGGCGAGGCCATAGCGTATGAATTCTAAGCCCCTGAAAAAAGTTGGTGGATTCTGATTGGCTAAGAATTATAAGTTTTTTCTGATGTCACATTTTGCCCGAGGCGATATTGTCCGGCTACGCAAGAAGGGCAGTGCTTGTCCCGTAGATTTATATGGTGTTCGATAATAGTGAATAATTAAACATTTCTCTAGTTACTGTAAGCTATATCAGATCAGTTCAGTTCATTGGTGGCCGCGCAGAGGGCTGTTCTCGGGCAACATACTGTACGATGGGGAATGTAAAGTCACTGGGTATATTGATGGTGATGTACATACCTTTTAACCATATAACATGGGTATATTACCACAATATACTGTACCCTAATTAATGTGTATTCACAACAACATGATATATATTTTTGTTTTCTGGCCAATAGAAGGCGATTTCATCCAGTTGAGGAAAGACTTGTTAATTGTATCCACATTATGGAGCTATTACGATTATTTTGTAGCGAATTATATTATTAACCCTTTCAAGATACGGTGACTCATTTCTTTTGTTTTATTAGTGGACGATTTTATTTAGGAAGGGTATGTGGAAGTCAAAGGCTTAATTGAGCTAGTCATTACCCTCTTAACCCTTTGAGTACCAGCGACGTGTGTTATATTGTATTCTAGCTATATTTAGACTATGTTATGCAGCTTTGGAAGGATCTGTGGTGGTTAAAAAGGTTGGTTGGGATAGTTTGAAGCCTTACTATTGCTAGAGGTCCTTCCTAAGCCGAATAAAATAGTCTAATAGTTGCCAGAATATAATGAAAAGGACGTCACCGGTACTGTACGGGTCAATTCTCACTGATTCTTCCTAAGCTATAATAAATCGTCTAATGATAGCAAAAATGAACTGACACAATGCAGCATAATCGTCAAAGGGTTGAATATGCAAACTTAGCAATAATTGATGCAGACAGAAGTTGTTCATAATTCTCCATCTCCTGCAATGTCATTCACATTTTCCGTCAGCTGAAATAACCGGATTGTAGTTAAGAGGATGTTTTTTTCTGGATCTCCTTCTCCCTCGTGTTTAGTCCCATTAGTTTTGATATTCTAAGACGTTCGCCCCAATACTTTGGCGATCTTTAGACCCTTTGCCAATATTAAGACCTTTCGTACCATTTAGATGTCGATTTTTTCCTGGCGAGCCATAGCAAACCTGTAATTTAGGAGGAACTTGGGAGCTGCGATAATTTTCTACCAAAATGTACACATTTATCACGAAGGTCCTGGTTATTATTATTATTTTTTGTTTAAAGTTTGATAGGTGTCTAGGGAGCAAACTTTACAAATAAATAGATAAATACATATACAGTAAACCCTCGCTATCTCGGACCTCTAAAAGTCGGAAACCCGCACATCTCGGACTGGCATCGGCCTCTCGGAAAGTTCGCCGTATATCTCGGAAAATTCCGAGATGTAAGGGGAAAACTCCGAGGGCCCACATGGTCTGTCGGACAGGTGTCATATATCTCCGAAAATTCCGAGATCTAAGGGCAAATTCCGAGATCTAAGGCTACAGTGAGGTGGAGAAAGACTGAAATGGAGAAGGACAGTGAAATGGAGAAGGAAAGTGATATTTATAATTATATGTCTGCTGTATACTTTACAGGTACTGTAATTTATCTTGAATCTACGTTGTTAGTGATAGGGAAGTCTCCGTTTTCTCTGGTGGCTCGGACTCCCTCTTCTAATTTGGACATTTTCCTCTCCTAAGTCGGACATAAGTCGGACATCTCGGAAAATCAGACATTTCGGACTGGGTCTCCTCCCAATTAGTCCGAGATAGCGAGGGTTTACTGTATAAGCAATAAATGAACATATAAATAAACAAACTAAATATATACAATATGGCTTTAGGTGCTAGAATAATGTTAAAAAGTTGTCCTGAAAAGCTGCCAGACCAGCATTGAGGATATATGTTGAGAGAAAAGGCGCTCTTATGATACCCATCTTTATTTATGTTTCTGGCCAACGGCAGGCAATTTTGTCCAGTTGAGGTAAGATGTGTTGTGGCCCAAATGTCGACTTCATTCTTGATACCACCTGGCACACCATCTGAAATTATTAATAACATTCATTAGCTCCATTGTTCTACGACGCTCATATTTATATTATTTTGGCTATCACTAGACGATGTTATTAGGATTGGGAAGGATCTGTGGGAGTTAATGAGTTAATTGGGGTCATATTTACCCCGTTTGATTGCTCGAGATCCTTCCTAAACTGTATATATTCATATATAGTAATTGTATGCAATAATCCCATCCAAATCTTTTCTCATGACCCCCACACACCATGTTGAAAAGGATCTGGGGGTGCCCGTTAGTAATGATCTGAAACCCAGAAAACAATGTATAAGTGTTAGGAACAGGGCAAATAGAGTTCTAGAATTCATATCTAGGAGTGTTAGCAATAAGACTGTTGAAGTTTTCTTAAAGCTATACTTAGCACTAGTAATTAAGACCCCATTTAGACTATGCTGTCCAATTTTGGTGCCCTTATTACAGAATGGATATCGACCCTTTAGAGGCAGTCCAAAGAAGAATGACGAAAATGATACATAATATTAGAAACTTATAGTATGAGGAGAGGTTGAAAGCCTTTCATTCCTGTGTAGCATCTGTATGCTGCTGGCAAGGACCCCCATGGGAGATGTTTTCTAAACTGAATAAAATTGTGTAATAGCAGCTAAATTAATGTTAACCCGGGAACTGCGGGGAGACTCTTAAGAGTTCCCCCGGCGGACTGCGGGGAGACTCTTATGAGTGAGTGAAAAAAAAAATCAACTTTTGACAAAAAAAAAAACAAAAAAAAAAAATTGGCCCCTGGGCCATGCAAAATCTCAGTCCTCTACCTCCCCTCCTTCCCCACTTTCCTCCTCTCCTTCAGTTATCACCTATTTTCCCTGTTATTCCCTTATTCTGAGGTATATTTTTGTGCTAACATTAGCGAGTTGCAAGCAGGGTGTTGTCATCACTGATGGCAAGCGAGTGCAAGAGAGAGAGAGGGAGTATCGATCGACTGTGTCTCAGTGGCCTTGGGGGAAATTGGCGGGAAAGCAGCTTGCCTCACCCATACATTATACAACTCGCGGGCTATATCTCCGATTTTGACCATCCAAACGCTGTTTTCACTCGTTTTATTGTTGTTTCAGGTTAATACCTTTATAATCAACCCATAATAGGCGCATATGGATAAGTATTAATGCTATTAATGGCACAATGAATATTTTAGTGACGGAAACACCTCAAATACGTCAGCACAGGGGGACGTTTCCAATTACCCCCATGCGCACTTCAGAGGTTAATAGGATGTCACAAGTACTGACAAAATTAAAAACTTATACTTTAAATTTGAAGGAAAATAAGAAATAATTCAGTACGGTAGTTATGCAAAGTTTTATTCATAAACAATGCATAATAGATACAAACTTTTATATAAAAGCTGCATACCTTGTATAAATCAAGAGAAGGCATCCAATGTTTGGTTTATTATAAAAGTTAGTCAGAATCAATAGTTTACTGAAATCCTTGACAACAAATTGAGTGAAAGCTATAGAAAACTACATGAATTAAATTTGTTGGCGACGTGAAACAAATAGCGTTAGTTACAGGTCACTAGCAACACATGAAAACTGCAAAGGAAAAGTTATAGTAACTTACAAACACACAGTTCATTAACAAGGTTGTTGTCAAACTATTGCTTAGACTGTACAATACAAATTTTGTAAATGCTCTTCAGAAGACTTGGAATGCCACAATCAAAATAATTTAGAGATTAGTGAACTTATACAGTACTGTATTTCATGAAAGACTAAAACATTTAAAACATTAAATCCTTCTTCCCCATTAAAAAAATCTATAAAATTACTAGTGCATCTTTTTCTGCCCTTCACACATACAGTTACACGTGTTCTACCTTGACACACACACGCATATATACACACACACACACTCACGCACATCCTTATGACTGATGGTAAATACAGTGAGAGTTATATTTAAGGAGAGATTACTAGTTTGTTCCCTAGACTTCCATCAAGCTTAAAATTACACCCCTTTGTTCACTTTTCAGCAGAAAAATGCCCCGGTTCAGCCGGTTCCTATCGCTATCGCACGCCAGGAAAAAATAGACACCTAAATGGCACGAAAGGTCAAAATTGACAGAAATGGGGCGAAAGTTCTTAAATCGTCAAACTAATGGGACAAATGTCTTAAAATCTCAAAAGCAATGGGGCTAAATATGAGGGAGAAAGGGGTCAAGAAAAAAATCGCTCCAGTGGTAATCTCCCCTTAAGGAGATGGACTGGGTATACCGTTTTGGTTATTTTGATAATGAACGTTAGGACTCGAGACTTGAAACCACTACCTGGATCACTCGGTTTTTAAAGTGTATGAATCTGTATAGCAATGCTTGTTATATAAAGTAACCCACCGCAATAATTATAATGTAAAACTTGTAATGTAACCCCCCCCACCCCCGGGTGTATCTAAAATGGCCACGTACGAAGCATTATTTTGTCAACCTCAAAAATTAACACTACAATTTTCATCAAGACTCAGCAACATAAAACTTGAAGTAAAATAATTTGCATCTAATTTCAAATGTATCTGAACTGCAGGTATATTAATTTTACTCCAAATTAGTTGAACATAGTTATTTCTAAATGGAGAGGGTGCAACAGGGGAAGAGGGTTGTAGGTACGCTGAAAGCAGTAACAATAAATAGGGTGGTCAGCATGGAAGTGAAAAAGTCCTTGCATGACAGTGTGGTAATCCCGACATTGACTTACAGAAGCGAAGCATGGGCGTTGGTGGAGAGACTCAGACCCAAGAGTGAGAGGGGTGGAAATTAGTTACTTAAGTGTGTGCAGAGTTACATGGAGGGATAGACAGACGAAGGAGGTGTGGTGTGGAGGTAGATGTGCTGGAAAGTGTGAAAAGGAACACCTTGAGAGAATGACTAAGAGAGTGTACGAAAGCGAGGGAGAGGTGAACCGAAAAAGAGGTGGAAGGACGGAGTGAAGAAGTATATGGATGAAGACGGTGCTGGTTGGGAGGAGGGGCATCGACTGACTGGGGACAGAGGTGCATGGGGACGTTTCGTTCGTGGCCACCCCTTCGGGGATCACGGAGTCAGGCAATAGATAGATAACTAGAAATAAATTTCAGACAATTTTCAGTCAGACCACATGTGACTCAGTGTTGAACTACAATATTTAATGTTCAATAAGCATTTTCAGCAGATATATAATAAAATATAGAACAAATACATAAATGGTAAATCTTTTAATATTCAAAAGCATAAGTTCTAGGGATTCACTAATGCTTGAAACACAGTAGTCAATTTAATTTTATTCTGACTATTTTATTCATCTTACTACTTAAGGACCTCTGGGAATCAGAGAAGTACACATTGCCAGTAACTCTTCAACTCTCACATGACCTTCCTAAACTAAATAAAAGTGCCGAATGGTTGCCAGAAAAAATTAGCATACAGTGTAATTGTGGTTAAAAGGTTTACTACATAGAATTAACCAATACAGCACTGCTAGATTTCAAGAAACCAACCACAGAAAATGAATAAATGGTGGGATATTTACCTAAATTTGTCACACATACTCATGTCACCAGAAATCAGTATACATACTGTATTCTATATGCACACACAAGAAAAAGATAAATAAAAACAGCTACCAGTATCAATGCCAAATGTTTTGATTAACTTTGAAATTTATATGAATCATCATGCATAACTGAATTATATTTTACTTGCTTTATTATGTTTAATAATTTTTCACCAACCAACTTTACTTCTAAACTCAATTAATTAAATCAACAAATACATGTGGTACTTCAAGGACTCGCACCCAAATTCCGCGCATTTAAGCATTACTCTATCAAGACAGTTTTTAATATAATTAGGTATGAACTAGGTTTACCCCTTCAATATAAAGAAGTAATTATCATATCACTATGTGTATGTATGTATGTAGAGTATTGCAATAGAAAGTAAAGACGGTACAGTCTCGACCTCCTAAGTCATGGCTACTTGCATCAAAAGTATAGGCTGTTTTTCATAGTTGGCGGGAAATTGTTACTACAGTATCTAAATTATTCGGCTATTGCAAAGTTTTCATAGCTAAAGCTGTCATTCATTATGATAACTTGGCATTAAGGGGACACGGGCCGTTCTTCTGGTCCCCCTTCTTCCTCATGCTTAGCCCCTTTAGTTTTCAGATTTTATGATGTTCGGCCGATTAGTTTGGCGATTTTAATACCTTTCGGACCATTTTGTTGTCAATTTTAAGACCTTTCATGCCATTTAGGTGTCAATATTTTCCTGGCGAGCGATAGCGAGCCTGTAGTTTTAAAAGTAACCGGGCTTCGGCCGGGACATTTTTCTACCGAAAAATTTACAAATTTATCTTTCTAGGGGTTTTTTTTCTAGCGAGGAAACTAAAAAAATCAATTAATACTGTACATGAATTAATTGACCAATAAAACCGGCCACTATCCCCTTAACAAAGTCAGCTGTTTCTCATACAACATTCTGCTGCCAAGGAACTACAATATCTGCCAGGCAGGGGGGAGGGAGGGAGGGTGATAGGTTGGTCACAGCCCTACCTACTGTACTGTATGTAGTAGCATGAGGTTTAAGGGAGACCACCTTCTATTTTTCTCTCCCATTCAGCCTACTGTTTTAAGACGTTTATCCCCATAAAAGTGTCAACTTTTTCCTGGCGAGCGGTAGCGAGCCAACATACTGTATTTATTTAAAGGTGGGGGCTCATGGGTTGAGGTAAACATGGAATGATAATTGCCAAGCTGTACATAATTATCTTGCAAAATGCAATGGCACTGAAATAATTATTAACAATGGTATAAGGATTTTTCGGATCGTCTATACCGGGCCTGTGACGTCATAGTGACGTCACACCAGTATCCTTATCCTAGACTGGATGGTGGACTTATACTGGTGTGACGTCACAGGCCCGGTATAGACGATCCACAAAATCCTTTATACCATTGTTAATAATTATTTCAGTGCCATTGCATTTTGCAAGATAATTATGTACAGCTTGGCGATTATCATTCCATGTTTACCTCAAACCATGAGCCCCCACCTTTAAAATGTTTTTAACAGCAAGCTAAATTTGTAAATTTTTTGATCGAAAAATTTCTCCGGCAAAGCCGGATTTCTTTATATAATGCTGGCTCGCTTATCGCTCGCCAGGAAAAAATTGACACCTGGATGAGGATAAACGTCTTAAAACAGTAAGCTGAATGGGGCTGAATGGATACAAGCCAGACAAAGAGAGAAAAGGAGAAAAATAAAGCAGGTCACCCCCCTTAATAAAATGGCAAAGAAAAGTATAATGGTCTGCATAAAAAAAAAGTATTGCAACAAGATAAATCGTTTGAAAACCAAGGTAATTACACAAAAATTGCTAATAAAAACCATAAAAACAAAATACTGTATACAGTATAGTATTTTTGACATCGTTCTTAACACCAATAACCCCCAAATAAAATTAATGAAGGCATGTAAAAAAAAAAAAAAAAAAAAAAAAAAAAATAATAATAAAATAAAATACTGTAAATATAAACCTACTTTTGATGGGGTAGACATGAACCCCTCCACCAAATATGACTGATAATGAAGATTCACACTTCCCAAACCCGAGAACTACTGAACAACACCATATTGGCTTACAGTAGGGCTGACGGGCCAATTTGTACGCAGTGGCCCAATTACTTCCCACAATTGACCTATAAAGCGTTGTTACTCAATTTGAGTACCGGTAACTGATAAAAATAATCCAGAAAGGACTTGGTTATTTCCACATAGTGATTTTAGTAAGCTCTTTTGTCTATATATTGTCTCATCCCTGTTTTGGTTTGTTTATTTTTGAAAGTTTTACATTATAATGCACATAACTGAATTAAATATTTACCTCTAGAGGTTGTTTGTGGTAGTCATGTGTTATGTGCTAAGCTTCAGGAGAGAGCTAAGTTTATGAGAAATCCAGTCACTAAGTGGAGCTAGAGTAATACAGTAACTTTTAGTATCAAAATGTAAAATGGTTGAAGTAAGTTATAATGTACTGTACTGTACTGTACTGTACTGTACTGTATATACCCAGGCACATACCCCACAGCAGGGGGTTGCCAATTCCAGGCATAAGTTAATTGATCTAACTACTGTACTCACCAATTTTGCTGATAATGATTGATGATGATGCTAAATGTAACTGCTCTACTCATCTATGTTGGGGTATGTTCTCCCTGGATATTGGGTACTAATTGGACCACCACCATGTACAAATTGGCCTATAACCTTCTTCCAAACCTGACCCTCACTATAGTTTATTCCTTATCACCAGGCTCGAAATACCCACCCCCAACCGCTTGTAACTCAGAAAGACACGAGCAGTTGAACTGATATATCTACCGTTTGGGAAGAGTCAAACAGTTAATAAGTGTGGAAACCTACAGCTCGGTTTTTTTCCAGCCCTCCCTGAGTTACAGAGGCTAAAAATCACAATTTATAAACTCTTAATAGAGAGTAATCGACGCGACGGTAGTGTATTAAAATGTAAAACTTGCAAACTAAACAAACCAAAATTGGGACAAGGACAATATAAAGTCAAATTAAATTATCAAAATAGCTATGTGGAAACAACGCTTACTAAAATGAAATCTATGAAATAAAAGAACACAATCCACCACACAGGGTGTACACTACTACATGAGCAAGTTAATCTGTTTCACAAGCAAACTAATCGCACACATAACAACGCACTATCGTCACGTTCAAGGAATTAGTCAAATTTGGGAAGTCCGGGACGTTCTGGTAAATTTTACTAAACTTTGCATGAATAAAGAAACTACATGTTAAATGTCAAAATATTCATTTAAAATCAAATTTGCAACATGACAAGACATTAACAATAATACAAAATATAAATATTGATAAGATATCTATATTATTACAAAATAATATATAAAATACAGTACAGCACTCACTAACGATAGTGTTATCGGGTAGGTACCTGTAAGCATAGCATGCCTCAAGTGACCCCTATCAATAACTACCCTACAAATATCCTACATTTATCGCACAAATAAACTAAGGAAATCGCAAAAGCAAGCAATTGATACTATCACAGGGTAACTCCTTAAAACAAAAAATATCACCATAGCTATGTTACAAGTTACCAGCCCCAGAAAATGGTACAGTAAAAATCTTGGGATCCGGCACACAATAGTATGGAAGATACAGGCTGACATATGGCAGGTTTTAGACGTAAAAATTTAAGTGTAAAACTTGCCAAACAAACAAACCAAAACCTGAAACCGCTCAATATTAAGACAAAGTTTTGTGATTATTTTATTTCATAGTATTGTTTTGCTAAATCTTCATTAACTTATTTCCACATAGTGATTTTGATAAGTTCTTTTGTCTTTATATTGTGCAGTTCCTGTTTTGGTTTGTTTGTTTTGCAAGCTTTACATATTTATTATGTCTTTGTCCCAGTTTTGGTTTGACTTTGTTTGCAAGTTTTACATTTTAATAATCAGTGTGCTTTTATGAACACAGTTACAGTATGTGTTCAAGTAATTTTTAATTGTTCATAGGATAAATAAGGGTGATGTAATCCTTTCATAATACAGCATCTGTATTATATATGCCATTTAATAGTTTGGAACATTTGATAATCTATTAACACAGTTTATGTTTGCCACACCACAGAACTTTTACTGTACCACCAAAGAACCCAGCTTCGTTCTATTGTATGTGTACAAAGCATTATCAATATTGTATGCAAAACACACTTACTACCTTCAGAGTCCCCACAAGCTTAAAATACCATCCCTCCACTCCCCCTTCAAGCTAAAAAAAATGCCCCTCCAGACCCCACTTTAAGCTAAATTTATAAATGTTTCAGTAGAAAATGTCCCTGGCCAAAGTCCAGTTTCCCCATAACTACAGGCTTTATATCACTTGCCAAGAACACTAGCCAGCTTGGTTTTGTTGTACAGTATGTGCATAAAAAGAATATCACTACTCGAACATACTACTTTTTTCCCATTCAAGTTTTACATAGAATCTTTTACCGAAAATATAAACACTGTGTGGAAATGAATTACCTAAGAAGTGCGTGCGGAGTTACATGGAGGGATAGACAGACTAATGAGGAAGTAAGAAGGAGGTGTGGTGTGGAGGTAGATGTGCTGGAAAGTGTGAAAAGGAACTACAGTACTTGAGATGGTTCGGCCATATGGAACGTATGGAAAGCGAGAAAATGACTAAGAGGGTGTACGAGAGCGAGGTGGAGGGACAGAGAGGGAGAGGTAGAAGGATGGAGTGAGGAAGTATATGAACGAAGGCGGTGCTGGTTGGGGGGAGGGGCGTCGACTGGAGACAGAGGTGCATGAGGGCGGTTCGTTCGTGGCCACCCCTTCGGGGATCACGGCGTCAGGCAATAGATAGATAGATAGATAATATTCATACGTGTATTTTGAAAATAATTTGAGTGCAGCTGCCAGTTAATAGTGAACAAATATACAGCATTACAACAGTAGTACAGTACTGAACTTCTAAATGTCTTATTATAGGTTCCTGGACAAGTCAACCACTAGACCATTTCAACTTGACCCCCAACCCTTTTAACTCAAAAACGGTTAGAGGAAATGGACTGAGTGTAAATTTCCACATCTATTCCCTGGCTGACTCTTTGCAACTGTTTACTTTATTAGTTTTTAGTGGTAAATATTTTTTGATAAGTTATTTTACCTTTATCTTGTATCGTCCCAGTTTTGGTTTGTTTAGTTTGCAAGTTTTACATTTTAATTATGATAGACTATACCGTAGTATCAAACAGACCAGGGCCAACTACCGTATAGCTTTATCAAACGGAAGTCCTAACCTAACTAACAGTTATGGTTGAGTCAGCACTGGTTGAGAGGCAGGGTATCAAACAAGAGAGGTGTCCCTTTCTTTACAGTTGTATTACTAATTTACACAGTTAAATTCATGCTTCACACTTCTTATTATGTGTTTGGCAGTGATAAAATGGTCAAAACAAAGTAAATACATGTACATTTTCCAATAATCTTTCTTGTATAAATTCTAATCTTAAAACAAAAGTGTCCCACCCTGGTTGCGAGGTACCGGTACCGGCTCAAATGGCCTACCGGTTGAATTGTCCTGTCACTTTTATTATGCATTTTTTTTTTTTTTTTATGCACTTTTATTAAGGCAGTATTTGTGCCAGTTCTGGTAGTAATATTGAACAATCTTATTCTTACTCCCATAGGGCAGTACAGTACTTCATATCTTACTGGGTACTTTGAAGTCCAAAATGAATGACTTGATACTCAGATACGGCCAGGGTTAGTCTTTTAATTTTAATTTTTATATTTTTTTAATAAACAAAAAATAAAATTTCTTCTTGTGATTTTTCTTTCAATTGAAACCTTAACACCTTACGAGCGGCCTAGGCGGTATATTTGACCGTGCCGCACAGCGTTTTTTTTTTTTTTTTTTTTTTAACCATAAATGGGGCTGTTTCCGTGCTCTTTTTCATGCATAAACAAGACCCAGAGCGTAATACAAGTATGTATCCCTGAAAGGGCGTAAATTTAGCTTTCTAATGACACCCGAACCATCCTTCTACGATCACTGGTTGTCTTGCAACGATCGTGCAACCGAAGGGCAAAATCGCTAAAATACGGTAACTTCTTTATATAATTACGTATGTAGCGAGGGAGTGAGGGTGGATGTAAGTGGAGTAAATCTCAGTAGGTCCACGGCGGCCGTGGCGAGCGGTCATGAGGTAACTCATGCTCCTCCAGTCACTCGTCTCTCTCTCAGAGCCAATATTGCGCCAAAATTGCACTCGGACTTAAGGCGGGCCCCGTCACATAGTTCAAATTTTTCGATTCGGACTTAAGTCGGGCCCCGATATTTAAGGGTTAAAGAATATTGGACTTTTATAGAATTAAAAAATTAAGTTTAATTCAATGTCAGATTTATTATGTCAGAATGACATTGAATTGTTTATAAATTCAAGTAACAAATATATAAATACTGTATCTATTTTTCTTCAAGGTTTTGATAAGAAAGAATAACATTTAAGAAATGAAAAACAAAAATAAAGTGATTAAACCAAAATTATATTAATCACTGCCAACCCTGGCTACTGCTATCAAACAATCACTATGAACTAAACCTTAATTACCTTGACGATGTTGGAGTGACCTAAATGGTAGGTTGAGATGATAAGTAAAGTCAGTTTGGTTATTATGGGCGCATCATGTTTCACTTAAGATAGACTAGCCAACTGAACACTTGCGTGTTTCAGGCTATAATGAAGTTGGAGCTGTAAACATTGCACTTAAAACAAAATTCAATAACAATGTAGGTTTCTGATAGATATAATGCACGATTAATTTAATTCTATGTATTTATATATGCCATAAAACTATATTTTAGCTGGTATGTATGTAAGTATGTACTCAGGCACATACCCCATTGCTGGGGGTGGCCAACTAGAGACAGAGCCCAAACAGAAATAACATTCAAGGGTTCAAATTCTTAGAGTCCAGGACCACTTTCGCGTTCCCTCGCTCCTTTCTCTGTCTCGTTGAGTAGGAGAATTTTTGGTACTTCTGCTAAATACCAATGTCTATAGCCCGAACTTCCTGACAGCCTCAAATTCACAAGTGATCAATTCATATGCAGTGGATCAATTATAGTCCGTTTTATTAGCCCACGGCATATTGTCATGACCCCATCTCCGTAACTCGGCTATTACAAAAAATTTGTTGTGACATACTGTATGTTGTGACATACTGTATGTTGTTAATTATGAAAACTTGGTCTTCATATGATGCAGAAAAGTAGTAATACATTTTTCCATTAAGTATCGAAAAATCGTCTGCTAGGGATTTATATTTACTGCCGGCTAAAAAACCAGCAAACTAACATACGTGATATCGCTAAAAATACTACCTACCACAAAGTAGTAATTCAATTATAGAATATGGTATCAAATTGTATGATAAAGGTAAATTTTGACACAAATTATATTTATCTATGTATGTATTATACTCAGGCACATAACCCATTGTTGGGGGTAGCCGACACGAGACAGAGCCCGAACAGAAACAACATTAATTTAAAGTTCCTATTCTCAGGGTCCGGGACCAATTTCGCGTTCCCTCGCCCGTTTCTCAGTCTCGTTGAGTAGGAGAATTATACAAGGGGAGGAGGATTCCTAGCCCCCTGCCCACACTAACTTATTATGGATATCTTTTTTTGTTTATACTGACTTTGCGTACTAATTGGAAAACTGCCTATGCTTTAGCTAGTCTATCC
Source organism: Paralithodes platypus (assembly GCA_032716605.1). NCBI lineage: Eukaryota > Metazoa > Arthropoda > Malacostraca > Decapoda > Lithodidae > Paralithodes > Paralithodes platypus. Next base: position 70,338,239 of record CM064483.1, read on the forward strand.
TATATGATTGGCCATTGCAATGATGAAACTTGCTCTAACTAACCTCAACTGTCAATATATATTCTAGACATTAAGGCAAATGCAATTGCAACTCATAACGATGCCACATTACAAAAGAAATGCATATACAGTATAATAGATAAAAGCCTCATTACACAATTTGAATTAAATATTTACTACACCAATTATTTATTTTAATACAGTAATATAAAATGTTTGAATTGCTTAAAAGTAATACACATTTTTTTTTTAATCTGGATTCTGCAATAAATTTGTTAGTTTGTTTGAGATACAGCACTATGAAAATTTATTATAGATAAAACTTTGCTATAATTATGCAGTTCAACAATTCCCTTGCCAACATTTTCTCACTAACACGACAGTTAAACTGTTGCTGTACAATATTTTCTCATAATAAAATACTCGTAAAAATATTCTTATCCCTATGACATTACCCTTTTCCTTCCCTGGGGATATCCCTTAAAAAAGACCTGCAAACAATGAGATCAATAGTCTTGATAAATTATACCATCAAAAGAGGTAATTGAGGACGCCTGGGCCAATTGAGGACAGTCCATGAAATCCTTAATAATCAATGTATAGGAATCTTATCAATCCAAACATGCACAGAACCATCAAGCCTGAATTTGTGGGGGAAAAATATTTTCTATCCATATAATAATTATATAAAGTTGCATATTGTCGGCTTGTATCCCATTAGCCTTCAAACTCTAGGGGCTATGAAGATGAGACTTGGCTGGGGGTATTAAGGGGTTCCCCGAATAGATTTTCAGTGATTTTATTTCTTTTTCTTCAATAAAATATAAATGGCGCTATGGAAGATCGGTGCTTCAGGGGTTTGTGATCCCTATAAAGTTTATTATCAACTTGTAGCCATCTCGGGATCTCATGACTACTCTAACCTACACAGGGTGCAGGTACCTCGGCTCGTGATTAAACATACCGTAATTGAGTCTTTAATGGACTGGTCTGGATTGCTCCAGGTGTCCTCAACAACCTGTTATGACGGTACACGGTAATATTACATAATGGTTGCAGGACAGTGAACAGAGACTCACACCACTGAATGCCATCACACGGTTACAGCGCTCAAGTACACACCCACCTTCACAACTTCAACGCTTTCTACCTCTCTTCATGTACAAAATAATAATCCTTTACTAAACTGGTAAAACCTGAGTGCAAAAGTTTTGCTCATGTGAGTCAAAGAGTAAAATAATTTCTCTCTAGTCTTTTATCATGTGCCCGTTTATCCAGAGATTTCACTAGTGCTCTGACCACTTTACAAATCACAGCTTATTACCCACTACGGACGTCTCAAATGTCCGCGAAGTCCACAGCCCTATTTGCTGCTAAGGGAACAGAGGACTGGGGTGTTACGAGACCGCCCAAGTTTCTAATCCTGCCCTGGAATCGATTTTGGATCCTTTTGGCTGTGATAAAGAACGTGCTAATCAATACACCACTGGTCACCCTCTTTTTATTTTTCCTCTATTGGTTTAATACATACTCTTGAATCACACTGAGCAAAACTTTAATAAAAGGCTTAGCTTAAGTCTGTTAAGGGTAATTTTTCACTTATAACTAGAGAGATAATCAGAGTTGAAATTATGGAGGAAGGACGGGACTTTTGGCAGTGACGGTACATACCAACCTCGCACTTCACTACTAAACACTGCAGCACTTACAAAAATTATCTTTGTCATAATGTTTCTTATTGTGTAGCAAGTAAATTCTCAGTTTTTTTTTTGTAAAAAGTTTGTTACATAATGTAAAAATAGTATCTTAAGGCCATTGCTTACAAACTGAGGTTCGTAACTCTTCTTAAAACACACACCTACATGTTACTTGAGCTTTTCTGGCCAATAATAATATTAACAATATTTGATGAGTCCTCCTATAAGGCAGGTTCATATCATGCCAGGCTGCAGAAGAGTACTGTACATGTATTTTTAGGTTCTGTCTTATGGCTATGGTATTCATCACTGGAAATCAGCAAATGCTAAAGAGGGTACCACATGAGAGCTTTTGCCGTCCAATTTTGATCCCTAACATAATTCTGGCAACATTTTGAGACTACCTGTATTTTCACTGGTAGGCCTAGTCAGGAACTTAACTGGAGAGTGACTATAATTGGTGGACAAAGTTTATATAAAAGTCCTGGAGTTATTATAATTGGTAGACAAAATTCATATAAAAGTCTTGGAGTGATTATAATTGGTAGATAAAATGCTAATAAAAGTTCTGGAGAGTTATTATAATTGGTAGATTTTTTTTTTATAAACGTTAATTTTAGAAGCTGCCAGATCAGAGTTGTGGACAAAATAAACGTTAATTTCAGAAGCTGCCAGATCAGAGTTGTGGACAAAATTGAGGGAAAAAGCTCTTCCAGGATATCCCCTTAACAGTATCACAAGGAACACTGCTGAGAAACTTCACACAATGTGCCACTATAGCATTATGTAGCCACGGTCTCACTTCTTGGCCACACATCGGTAGGTACCCTCCTTGCCAGCCGACCCTCGCCTTATTACGCCTCCAGATACTGGAGAACTCACACTGAAAAAAAAAAAAAAAAAAAAATTATAACACTTCACTGGGTAATTTGGAGGTATGACTATTCACAAAGTGTGTGGTGAGGTTGGACGGTCAGGTTATGGAGAATGTCGGTACAGTATGTACAGTATTTGGGCAGTGTGTTGAGTAAAGATGGAGTATGGAGGAAGAAGTGCGGGAGAGGGTGTAACGGGAAGAGGGTTGTAGGAATACTGAAAGCAGTAACAAGTAATAGGGTGGTCAGCATGGAGTATAGAAGTCCTTGCATGATAGTGTGGTAATCACAAAATTTACGTATGGGAGTGAAGCATGGACGTTGTTGGAGAGACGCAAACCAAGAATGAGAGGGGTGGAAATGAGTTACATGGAGGGATAGACAGACGAATAAGGAAGTATGAGAGCGGTGTGGTGTGGATGTAGATGTGCTGCAAAGTGTGAAAAGGAACACCTTGAGATGGTTCGGCCAAGTGGAATGTATGGGAAGTGAGAAAAGGACTAAGAGAGTGTATAAGAGTAAAGTGGAAGGACAGTGATGGAGAGGTAGACCGAGAGGTCTTAGAGAGAGGTGGAAGAGTGGAGTTAAAAAGTAAATGTGTAAAAGCGGTGTTGGATGGGAGGAGGGGCGTCGACTGACTGGGGACAGAGGTGCATGGGGGCAATTCATTCGTGGTCACCCTCTCGGGGATCATGGCGTCTAGCAATAAATAGATAGATAGATAGACTATTCACCAGTGTGAACTCTATGTATTCTTGGGATTTTATCAGAATTTTACCTTTCTTCCACCCACGTCTGATATTGAAAAATCTAGAGTACACAGTTGTAATGCTCTATGCATGTTTTATGGGTAGGCCCTACTGCAAGCAGTAAAAAAATCGAAGATTCCAGGCTTACTTCCCTTTTCCACGACTTATTATCATATTGATAAGGTTTCTGGTAAAATGTATACCAAGATTTAAATTCTTCAAAATTTGGTGCATTTACAGAACATCGATAATATGATTATCATTACATTACACATAGAAAACACTGAAATATATTTGACTTTATGTACTGAAATGCAAGGCACACTATATGACTGGCAAAAAATACCCTACAATAATATATTCAGTCAAATTCACATACCTATTGGCCCAGTTTTCAATGCCCCTCTCCGGTCTGGATAGCTCTGGTGTCTGCATGTTGGGTGCTGCGGAGCGGTGAACCCTCATGCCGACTCTCTGCTCACTCTCACTACCAGACCTCAGCCGCGCCACACCTGCACCACAGTCACCTATTACTTCAATATTCACTATTATTCAATATTCTATTGTACTATTGTATACTGTACTGGTATTAACTACATTATCATCATGGTATAGTAACAATAGAAGGTAGACGCAGTGAATTCTTGAACTCTTATACATCAAGGCTTATAAAAAGCACTAAACAGACTTTTATTAATTATTTTTATTTTGTGACTTCACGCTCAACCATGGTACCGTCATAATATAAGATATAGTTGTCGGAATAACGTTGATTATTCTATAAGCGAATATTTAGTGAAATATTCGTATACCATCGTGGCTTGTTTGGCTCCGCTATAGTGTTCTCTCTGGCTGTCAGAGGGCACCACCGTCCGTTCTTCTCCCCCCCACTCCGAGTCCCAGACGCCATTTCGCTTCGTAGAAATCTATGTTCCCTCTAGCTGGCCATATACTTATACAAATCATCTCTCCACATCCCCTAGGCCCTCACACGCCATCACTGGGTGAAAGTTGATGAGTGTCAGAAGCAAACTACGTGAATTTAAAGGAAGTTGAGCAAGGGATAAACGAGAATCCGTTTAGGCCTAGCTTTTCTCCCTACCGACGAATCGAAAATCACCAACATCTTCGAAATATCTCTTCATAAAAACTACACATATATCAAATAACAATGCTAACATGTAGATTGGGTCCTACTACAATAACATTATCGATATCAATCGACGTTACTCTACATATTAGGCAATTAGGTGGATAAAAATATCATCGCATTTCCGCGGTAAAATTTGAAGCGACCTCATAGCCGTATATATATTCTTCAAATGCAAAAAATAACAACTTTAGCAAATAGACTAGGGTCCTGTCACACTATATATGTCTATGTTTATCCATGTCACTTTACATTTTCGGTGGAAAACGCAATATACCGATCCTGTTAAAAGACCATATTTAGGCTAGGGAGACGGTACACAGGAGTCATTGAGTGACGTCACAGAGGCCCAAACAAGTGACTGTCGTGGTTCCAATACTACCGCCATGCACCTACCTCCTTATGTACTATACCGTGATTATCATACTCCCTTTTATTCACTACATTACTAGTCAGTGGCTTGCTTTATTGTTCTCCTTGGTTCCTGGGCAACTCAACCAGTAGACCATTTCCACTAGTAGATCTCAACCAGTGCCTCAAATCTTGTACCATCTGACATCTATAAGCCCTAAACTACTGTAACCTAAAGGTATTAATGAGTTGGCACTGGTTGAGAGCTACTGCTTGAAATGGTCTACTGGTTGAGTTGTGATTGTTCCTCCTCTCACAACTACTGTACCTGTAGACAGTATTATCGCCAGTACAATTTTGTTAATTATTGCCCATTATTTCACTAAAGTAAAAATCCTTCCCCAGTAAAGTAAAAATCCACAGAAGTTCCAGGGCTTCTGAATAAGGTATTTGGTCTGGACTCTGTCTCTCTGTTGATGTTCATATAACCACTAAGGTCATCATCACTAGTGTATAGTACTACTTAAAGCATTATCACTATCATAACTACCAAACTAATGATAATAACTATCATAGTCATCAGTGCACCCAAAGCATAATTATTGCCACCTTGTTGGCTATCACTATTAAAGATTATCAATTGTTGTGAATAGATATTCAAAAATTATTATAGAAGTAACTTGCACAATAGACTGGCCTATTTTGTTGGCAAGGTCCCATCCAAGCCTCAGCAAATCAGCATTGAAAATTTATATACTTGTTACTGGTTCACTTTTCCCGTGCCAGGACTTTGTGTACTAAATGTCAATACTGCAATATATTATTCTTAATGTTTGTATTGAATACTTTCATGCAATCAGTGTGGCTCAATAAACTATACTGTATACCAGTTGTTGTTGTTGTTGTTGGGCATACTTAGTGGTAAAGCAGGGAGGATTCTGTGTGGGCGCTCGGTTATAGCCTTGGCCTTGCGCAGGACCTTGGGGCTGTTCGGTCAGACAGCCTGAGGACAACAACAACTGTATACCAGTAATATATCTCAGTACAGTACTGTATTTGCCTGTCTGTTTTTATATATGTCCAGTTTTCAATCTAGGATGCTTAAAATGTCCAAAGTGTAGAGAAGGGTTCAGAGATTTTGGTGCCAACATAACCAGTGCTGGTGATCATGGGTAGGTGCTAGAATAATTAGTCATCATGACTGTTCTCAGAATAAATTTAAACTTTCTATCTTTAGCTATGGCCACACATAGTGACTAATTAGAGTACTGTACTGTAATGCAAAATCATATACAGTATAGGGCTATGATGATGTAAACACAAGCATATGATGATGATTTAAGTCATAAAAATTGCTCTTTGTTACTTTTATACAAAAGAGCTACAAAATGCAGTGCTACACAATGTGTAAAATATGTCCACAATATGATAATGATTTAAAATAATTTATATGATTATCATATGTATTGTAATGCATAGTAAGGAAAATATTTCAGACTTATGATACATCAAACAAGAAATTTGCATTAATAGTACTGTATTGTATAATTAAATATTGTAGGATGTTCTTAACTATAGATATTGGTTCATTTTCAAATTAATGGGATGTTTTATAAAAAAAAAAAAAAAAAATGCAGGGAAGCTCCAATGTTCAGCTTATATTTTTTGGAGATCCTAAGAGGGCTGCTCCTGGGCAGTAAGGTGTGTAGAGGTTGTGAAGAGGAGGATAGGATGGGGAGAGCTAAGGCCTGTCCACACAATTAAATTCCAAGTGTCGTGTCCATGCACTGTTTGCCAGTTTCTCAGCTTGGTGAATGAATGAATGGAGAGAAAAAAACCCACATGGCAGCGCAACAGAAAAGGTCATTGCTGCAGAAAGTAAAAGTTGAAACTATCTATTCTATTTATCTATATGCTCAGGCCCAATCCCCATTTTGGGGGTAGCCGACTCAAGACAGAGCAAGAACAGGGAAAACACAAAAACAACATAAAACAAGTAAACACAGATAAAAAGCACAAACTCACACACAACCAGGTCACCCAGAAGTTGAAACTAAAACTCCAAAAAGCGGAGACAAAGCTCACTTTTCAAACAGGGATAGTGATTTAGTTTTCCGTGTCCATATGGTCAGTTATCTAGTATTCTCCATTGCTATGCTTAAACACCATACTCATAAGTTGATTAATGTAGACAGGTCTGTAGTTAGTATACAATGCATCTGTATACTGTCTGGTCCTTATATCTATCTTGTAACCTACCAAGACTCTGAAAGATGGACTGATGAAAAGTGAGGATATAGGATGGGATTGTGTTCAGTGCTCTTCTCTGTGCTGACAGTTCGTGGTCTAATAATAGGCTATATTAAGAGGACTGAATGATTAATCTTTCATAACTTATTTGTAGACAGGATACCGATCGAAGACAAGACTGCATCAGCAAGCTAAAGGCATATCTCAATCCAGAGTGGAAAATCTGGTTATCGATGCAACTACTGATTTGTTGGGTGTTTTACTGGAAATGTGGTGTACTTGTACTATACTGTACATTAATGTGGTGTACTTGTACTATACTGTACATTAATGTGGTGTACTTGTACTATACTGTACATTAATGTGGTGTACTTGTACTATACTGTACATTAATGTGGTGTACTTGTACTATACTGTACATTAATGTGGTGTACTTGTACTATACTGTACATTAATGTGGTGTACTTGTACTATACTGTACATTAATGTGGTGTACTTGTACTATACTGTACATTAATGTGGTGTACTTGTACTATACTGTACATTAATGTGGTGTACTTGTACTATACTGTACATTAATGTGGTGTACTTGTACTATACTGTACATTAATAGGTGTCTTGCCCAAAGCATGGACCCTTGAGGTTTAATAATCTAATTTATTAATTTCACTCCCAACACCAACACCTCCCTTGCAGACATTACTTTAATTATTGACCTAACTTCTAGCCTAATACAAATTGACAAAAGAAATAATGCTCAGGTCCACTCCACCTTAGGTATATAGTAAGTCAAAATATCATTAGATCACTCAGTGTACATTGATATATTGGATGATAAGAGCTATTTCTACTTGGGCAGGTCCTACCCAGAGTGAGGTTTGGCATCCTCTACCCCACCTTAGCCATTTTTTTTTTTTTTTTTTTTTTACTTTTTCTTCTGGGGGCAGGGGGCTAGGAATCCTCCTCCCCTTGTAAAATTCACCAACTAGATGGGACAGAGAAAGGGGCGAGGGAATGCGAAAGTGGTCCCAGGCCCTAAAAATTGAAACTTTAAATATGTTTTCGATTCGGGCTCTGTCACGAGTCGGCCATCCCCAGCAATGGGGATGTATCTCCTGCCTGAGTATATGAGGTGTATAGAGGAACAAGGACGAAATGATAACTTATGCGAAATTCCGGTTATGGCAATTTCCGGGAGCTGAATACTTGTACCAACTTTTGACAAAGAATAACTGCAAGCTCGCCATTATTCCCATCGAAACACAGGGTTGAATTTGGTGAAAAATATATTGGCGTCACTGTTGAGACAAGTATCCAGCTCCTGGAAAATGCCATAACCGGAATTTCGCAAAAGTGGTCATTTCACCCTTGTTCCTCTATACGCCTCATACATATATATATATATATATATATAGTATACATATGCACTATTCTATCAGGTACAGTACTGTAGTCTGACTTTCCTTTTTAGTTAGAACACAAATATTTCTCCTCTGAGTCCTGTTATCTTCATGTCAGCATATCTAGTTCAGAGATATTTAAAAACCAAGCTACCAGTAATTATGCTATTAATCTCCAATCAAATCTAATTATAGCATTAGTGTTACCTTAGATTTGTTGAATATTTATTACTAAAGTAGTACTGTCTTGTGTAGTACTGTAACATGAATCATGAATACTGTAGTTACAGTATATTAATGACTAAAGAAACTGACAAAGGTGACTGTACATACAGTATATACTGTGCTTGTCTCTCTTAACCCTTAATTGGCGGGGCCCACCTTAAGTCGGGCTCCAATTTGCAGCAAGTTAGGAGCATTATTAAGGCTTTTAAAGGGTTAAAATAGAGTGCAAATGGCCGGGAGCGCAGCAGGCCACACGTCCGACACCCAGGGCTTACCGCCGCCCACTGACTCACGCTCCCTCTGTTCTCGAGAGGCCGGTAGTGTTGCCAGTAGTGAGCGTAGCGGGAAAAAATATGCCGATATACGCTAAACTCCCATGTTAGTGGTACCCACTGCGTGAGAACGACGAGTGCTACGTAGCTCGTTCTGGTCTCATTTTGAAGCTTTTAGCGCCTAGTTCTTTGCTGAATACATTCTTTTCATGCAGATACTTGATTGATCATTCAGGAGGGCCTGAATATGCCCAAAATAGCCCAAAACCCCCTGCTAGACAAGGGTTAATGGTTAATAAAGCCCTTTGAGTTTTGTTCATGCATATTACCATAAAACCGGGTCGCTTCGGACTTGGGTCGTAACTTCGGACATCGGCGATAATAAGTAATTAGCCATTGTCATTATATAATGGAAACGCTTTTTATTGTGGGGTCCGTTTAGAGAAATGGCAAAGGAAGAGCATGTATAAGTCATAGGGAACTGACATGAGTATATGTACAAAAAAAAATATTATATATATGACGAATATTAATTTTGTACATTTTTCGCTACCCTGCCAAACTTCTATCACCTTGAAGAAATTTGATTGTATGAATGATGTTGTGACTGATATCATTTTGTAGTAAAATTACCAGACAACATCCACCAAAGGAAATTTGTTATACTTGTATAACGCTCTAGCTAGAACACTATCATTTAACCTATTGTTTTTTCCCCAAAAAAAAAAAATGGTAACTTCGGACATGGATCAAACAAATTGTTTGTTATTATTTTCCCTATGAAAATAATTCATAATACTTGTCCATCATTAAAATAATCATTCTCCAAGTCCAAAAACCCATTAAAATATGATATGCTAACCGATTTATGTATTTAGGATAATTCTGGATATATAATATATATAATTTAAAATGTAAAACTTGCAAACTAAACAAACCAAAATTGGGACAAGGACAATATAAAGTCAAATTAAAATATCAAAATATCAAAAATATAAATTAGGAGGCATATATCGTGTCCAATTTTTTTTTTATCTGCCGTAAGAAACACCAACACATACTTTATACCTATAAAAATGCTCAAACTCATAAAAATGTATATGCAGTGATAGAGTATACATACCTATATATTTTCACTAGGCCTAGTTAATTTTTGAGTTATTGATTTAACAGCATTGGTTATTTTTCCTGCTCAATATTTTCTAAGAGGGAGTTCAGTTTTTTTTTTTTTTTTTTTTAACCAGACCACTGAGCTCTACAAAAGAACTCTCATAGGGCTGGCCCGAAGGATTCGATCAAGATATATAACTAAACGAGTCAAGATACATCGGGAAGGGCAGTAGGGGAACAAATTGAGGAAGGTGAAGACACGCAGACATTTTTCGCCATTTCACCAGTTCAGCCGGACCACATGAGCTCCACATCAGAGCTCTTATAGGGCAGGGCCGAAGGATGAGGCAAGAACTGCTACACCGCAACACCAACCAAGAAGTGATCAGGGCGAAGAATGAAAGATCAGGTCTAAGGTAGAAAAAATCACATAGAGAAGCAAAAAATGCATTACCGAAGGGAATCAAGTCAGTCCGGCCACATCAGCAACCGAAGAGACAAATCAGGTCAGGAGTCTGCTACCTAGCCAGGCCAGGGAGACATGAGATATAGGCTGCCCGAGAACAGCCTAATGGGACAGAATAAGAATAGAAGGGGAAAATCATAGAATGAGGAATGAAAAACTACTCAAAATTAGTCAAGCTGAGGACAAAAGCTCGAGGGGAGATAGGAAGGGTAAGTACCACAACCATCCCCCATCAAGCTCCAGTTGCCGGCCCCGAAGCCCCCCAACCGCGTCAAGGAGAGTAGTATCAGGGGGGAGATTATATGTTAAACATCTTATATAATCCCCTCCTATACTAATTATACAGGCCTAAAATTATTGACTGTGCATTTTCCAGTAAGACATCGGACAGGAATAAGCAGCAATAATAAAATATTCATATAAAATAGTAGGCGCCGAAAAATGAATTAAATAAAACCACGAACGTACGTCCGAAGTTCCCCTCCGCTTGTCCGAAGTTATTCCAGCTTTCTTGGCAATCATTTTCCATAAGAAATCACTGTACGTCCGAAGTTCTCCTCCGCTTGTCCGAAGTTATCCCAGCTTTCTTGGCAATCATTTTCCATAAGAAATCACTGTATGTCCAAAGTTAGCCACTTTTCAAGATGACTTCGGACACCATTTAGGATAAGGATAGCTCTCTTATTATGGGGGATAATTTTAGGAGGCTTCCTGGATTACCGCGCACTATCACCACACATCACTTGACCTAGTTAAATCTCTATAATGTGTTTACAGTCAGGAGATATTGTTAAAAAAACTCGAAAAATGTCCGAAGTTACCCGGTTTTACGGTATATCAAGCAGCCGCAGTCATCTACAACACTTATTTCAACAGTTTCAAGGTTGTAGTAAGAACAACACTGTGCAGGAAATTTTAACCTATCAAAATGCACAGGTACAAGTATATTGAAAATGGAGAACATTATTATATAGGTAAGCTTAAATTTATAGGATACAAGATAATGCAATATTTATATATTACTGGATAATTATTGAAGAAATGATACAATAGAGTACTATATAAGAAACCTAACTCACCAGTCTATGCGCATCCAGAAGCCATCCCAAAGATATCTTGAGGATATCCAGTGATTCCATATCACCATTTACATGGAAATACTGCACAGTTCTAACATATTGTGGGAGTTACCTACTATACTGTATATGTGTGATATTGCTATTTTCATGCAAAAGGACATATTGTTCTTAATATGACTGAGGAGACCAAAATAAATATTCACCCAGAATAAAATCCAAAAATAGTATGGTACAGGGTATTGGCAAAATTCAGAACAATAAGTTAACCAATATGCTTTGGCCTCTACCAGCAAGCAGCTATTAGAAAAACTTGGACTACAGAACAATAAAGATTTTCCACAACACTGCCCCACCAAGTAAAACTTGTGGTTGACACTGATGTGGCTCCTGACAACGCCGAGCCCCATACAGCACCAACCTAGCACCCCACCAGCCTAGGCAGTGCCATACCAAAGACAATATCAATAGCAAGGCTCTATTGTACAGTAATAGCAGTTAATCCAAGATTACCACCATCCCCCCTATTAGTTGCCTTATACGACATACATGAGGATGTGTGAAGCATATTATTTATTTCATTCACTTTAAGATGAAGGCTCCTTTACACTCTCAGGGTGGAGTTCATATACCTACTACAGATGTTACATATAACCGATTGTGTGAAGTACTGTTACTCTTCTACAGTATTAATTCACTATAAGACTCTTCTACCCTCCCTTGACAATTCTCCTGGGAACCAACTCTCATGTTTCCTCACACAACCTGTCTCTTTTAGATTATCTTTTATCTCCATCCTTTATTTGTCTAATGGTATTATGAGACCATTACAGTTTTCTGCAAATATCAGACCTTTTTCTCTTCCTAAAGTCTTATAACTCATACTCAGGGGGTTTACTTAACAAGTCATGTTGGTAGCATATATGTATGTCTGGTTAGACGTTAATCTCTTCTAACCCCGACAGCCTCCAATATTTAACTGGAAAGGCTTTGAAAATTGAAAGACAGGTTACTATACTATCCAAATATATGCTATTTATATGAGTCACATATTTGAAAACTCACCATGGCTATGGCTTTAACAGTATAGATAGTGTAGTAAGCCACCACACAGAACTCTAGCTCTAACCTGCAGTTACAAAAAAGTTTAACTTCAATGAGGGTTTTGACAAACTGTTCTAAAAAATTAGCAGCCTCTTTAGAACAAATGATGTCTGTTACGGTTTGCATTCCGTTGTAGGCTACAGTATATCCTATTCCTTCCTCCCTTCACTTTTTATCATTCACCTATTCCCAGGAGGCCTGTGTGTCATGAGGTACAACAATACTGTACTGTATCTCCTGCATATTTCAAGAGGACAAAAAGGGACTTAAGACGTACCGGTAAGTGATATGCCCAGTTTCCAGCACCACTAAAAACTGAAAACCCTTAGAGGTAACCATAAAGCCAGTGTAGGCGAGATTCTTTAGCTTAGCCAGCAGTTCACCATTACTTTGCATGTGGAAATTCACATGCACACTGGCAGCAGGAAAGGAATTCCCCAATTGACTAATTCCTTGAACGTGACGATAGTGCGTCGTTATATTTGTGATTAGTTTGCTTGGGAAACAGATTAACTTGCTCATGTAGTAATGTACACCCTATGTGGTGGATTGTGTTCCTGTACACCCTATGTGGTGGATTGTGTTCCTTTATTTCAACATTATATTTTATTAAGCGTTATTTCCACTTGCACAATTTTGATTAGTTGTTTTACATTTATCTTGTGTCGTGCCAGTTTTGGTTTGTTTATTTAGCAAGTTGTACAATTTAATACGTGTTTTAGGGTATCTGGGCTGGGGGCCCTGGTCCATTATGGACAATGGAGAAAACTCAATCAATTAATCTACATCCTCTAAGTGATTTTTTTACTTTCCAAATTTAAAAATATGATTAATTAATAAGGAAGAATCTTTCCAAAATATAAGGAATCATGCCTCTCCCAGGATGTGCCATGCATCATAGTGGCACTCACTAGCTTTCTAACCTACTAAGTACAGTAATGAAGTTATGGCCTTCAGGAAAATATAGTGCTAATAAAATTGATAGTTACAACTACTGTATATAGGATTTGTTCAGAAAGTATCATATCCTTTTTGAAAGTGTAGAACAATACTGTACCCAACAAACTTACCAAAAATGACAAAATTGTAAATCATATTAAAAGCTTCACAAATCCTGTGCAGCAGTGTATAATATAGTTCATCACAAAATATTAAGACACAAATGAAATAATATACAGTATAAACATGCATAAAACAATGGTAAAGACAAAATGGCAGGAGGGCTAATGCCAAAGTGGTACTAAGAGAGGGAACACCTACAAATAATAGTACAAAGCATTACTTGAAATTATTTATTCATACCACTGTCATACATGATGGTAAAAACAATTGTTGTACATGTACAAATGCCCTATCACTCTACAATCCATCCACACCATACTCCGCAGTCATGCACAAGTGAAAACCAAGCACTTCTAATAGGCAGTCACACAAGTCACTTTTCCTGGCAACTTAATTCTGGCAACATTTCTGGGCACTATTGAATTGGTATCGGCAACTAGACTAAAAGTAGATTGCTTAACTTTGTTTAGGCACCTGACTAAAGGTAGATAATTTTGGCTGCTATTGGCAAACTACTGTACACTAAGGGTAGAAAATGGAACCGGCGACTATATTAAAGGCAGATAATTTAGCGTAATTGAAATATTTGAGAAGCGGACAGGCCCGAGTTACCGAAGACAGATTGGCTGGCTGAATTCTGTTAATATTTGAATTCAGAAGCGGACAGACCCCAAGTTGCCGAGTAAAGTAACCAGGAGAAATGACGGTGCGACCCCCCTCATCCATTTTAGTACAATGCAATTTTTTTACTCTTCTTATTCTGACTATTAATGGAAACTTAATGCACTTTATGATATCCAAAGAGTTAATTAAGAAGGTAATTTGTAGTTCTGTAAATCCTAGAGGAAGTTTAGGATGTTCAATGAGTTAATTCAAAGTTTGAATTTCTATAAATCCTTGGGGTGCTTTTCCTAAGGTTAACAAAATACTGATGATAGCCTGAATATGATGAGAATGGCATCATGGTACCAAAAGTGTGAACTATCTACTAGATACACTGGTACAAGACACAAGGTACCTCCCACATACTACATCCACAACCAGTTTCATGGTCCAGGCACAGGCTATGGTATAGTCTAACTCAAATGTCATAGTCTACCCCCACAATTTAAAATTGAATTATCTCTCTAGTGGAAAGGGGAAAACAATATAAATTTTTAACCTTTGTTCAGATTTCTCGTAATTTTGTCTTATAACCATACTTCACGCTAACTACAGATGGCACAGTTGTGCTGATTTATGTGTTGCAGCAAGTGATTCCACTCTCTCACTGCCACCTTTGGGTGAACCAAGCTTTCTCATGCATATATGTATTTAAGCCTTTTAAAATACAAAATATATATTTTTTTATTGGAATTGTAATACAATTAAAGAAAACCAGACGTGTAAAGGTGTTCAATGACTTTTGATTTTGACTGTACAAATTCTATCCATATTATGATGATGCCTCAATAACTTGCTAATTAGGTTCTTCATGAGTAGGCTACACTACAAATATAACTAACATTCTCAACTTTCCAGAGCCCAAGAATTAATATACAGATTTTAATCATGTTAATATTACTTATGGTAGTATATATATTAATCATGTTAATATTACTTATGGTAGTATATATATTAATCATGTTAATATTACTTATGGTAGTATATATATTAATCACACAATCTAGAATTGTGAAATACTATTGACTTCTTTGTACTATTTCGTCTTGTCAATTAAAAATATATAACTTGTAAATTTAGCATTTTCAGCGATTACTTCTGATTTTAAATAGGACTTGTGAGCTAATCAACTTATAGTTAATGAGGGCTTACTGTACATTTTCCCTGAATCTCTAAAACCAAACAAAACCTGGACACTGGCGAGACAATACCTCTCCACTTTTATCATCTTTTTAAAACATTAAGGGCTAATAATATACAGAATAAACTAACTAGAATGACCATCATTATATGAAAATCAATACATACTGTGCCGAGAAATCAATACATACTGTGCCGAGAAATTTCAACACTGTACTGATAATGAATGCATCTATAAAAGGTTAAAATAATCCAGCAAGGTGATATATGAATTACCTTTATAAGCAAAGAGTATAAATAACTAAAATTGAGTTTCATTGTATCAAATGCAGTAAACCTTCATCAACTAGCAATTTTATTTCCAGGCATCTTAACATCCCACTTTTAATATTTCTTTTTGGCAAAGGATCATCATACACTGTACCTATGTTATGTATTCCCATAAAACAGGAATTACTACTACTTTTTATACTAGTGTTTAGTATTCTGAATCTATAAAATTTACCATAAATATTTAATATATCTCTTCATGGCAAAAAAATCCAATAAAAACTACAGGCACTGTAATTCAGAATTTACTTTAAAAACTAAAAAAAAACTAACAAGAGCTAATGCTGGCTGTCACAATGGTCAAAGAATAAGTACAGTACTGTACATTAATTTGCGTAACACAGAACTGGCTTTGGATTTAGATTTGGATCCTAAATATGTTAAAAGAACCTGCCTGTCGTAGCAGAGTGTATCCAGGAATTGTAAACAGCTATCTCTCTCTTTCACACACACACACACACACTCGTACACATACATACATACGCACACCACATGGAGGTAACCGCAGTTGGTCACATTTGTTGTAGAAATGAGTTTGAGGACGACTGAAAATTTGATGCAGCCTAACCTAAATGAAAACATACAGCAAAAATATGAAGGTAGTTTACTTTATGTACAACACAAAAGGCAACAAATATTTACAAAAAATATGCTTTCTAAGCTTCTTTGTTGGGTATTAAATAATATTTTAAAATCTTCACCCTGCCATTAAAGAGCTACATCAGTTGTATTTTAAAAACAATAAAATACACCGGTGCTTACGAGGAGAAGTGAAGTTGCTATCAGTGCAGCTTACATGAAGAATTGGTCTTGAAACAACTCAAAGACGGCCTTTCTCAAGTCCAGGCACAACTTTCTTCAGACTACAAGAACCTACAGTCTATTCATTATGACCAGTCTAAAAATTGGGATCACTAGCCTCTTGTAACTCAGGGAGGGCTGGAGCAAACCAGCTGCTAATTTTCAAATCCATTTACTGGTTGACTCTTCCCAAATGGAAAAAATATCAGCTCAATTGTTCAGAGTTAGGAGAGGTTGAGGGTTGGGATTTCTAGACTCTGGATTTCTAGCCTCGTCTTAATGAACAGACTACAGCGTTGTAAATTGCTATGACCTGATCCTGGAGTATTGAATGCCTATTGGTTCCTTGGGGTTCAAATAACAAGTGGTTTCCCTGTAAAGGGGAGAGCAAAATGTAAGAACATCTAGCTACACAGAGATACATAGTCAATATGTGACATTCTACGCCAATTAGGTTCACTTCAATGGCAGATTTCCTTTTAATTTAAAGAAAGACTATGCCTTTACTAACATTCTAAGCCAATATACAGTATATTCAGTTGAATGGCAGATTTTCTATTACTTTACTAACAATTCATTACAAATACTGTCGCAAATAACAAACTTTCTTCTATTTTATAGAAAGCTATGCCTTAACAATTTCTTGCAAATACAGTACTTACAAATGGCAAACTTCCTTTCTCTATAAAGAAAGGAAATGCCCTTAACAATGTCTTAAAGGCAATGCCCTTAACCAATACTAGATACATGGCATACTTTCTTTGACATGAAAGGAGAAATTTATGCCTTTAACAATTTTTTTGCATTTTTTTTTTGCAAATACTGTCACAAATTGAGTTACAAATAATGAGCATAGAAAAAAATAACTAATAGATAGAAGATATGAGCCAAATGTAGACAGTGGCCCTTCAACATTAGCCCTCATGCCAGTAAAATTTGGTTATTTAATCCTTTCAGTACGAGCGACGCATTCTATAGATTATTCTGGCTATTAGAAAATTTTATAAAGTTCAGAAAGGGTCTATGCGAGTCAGAGGGTTAACCGGGAGAGATTTTACCCCTATAATTGCTAGAGATCCTTTCCAAGTTGTATAAAGTCATCTACTGTTAGCAGGAATCTAAATGAAAAAGACGCCTAGTAACTGAAAGGGTTGATTCTCTCAGTACAAACGACGGTCTTCTTATTTCATTCTAGCTAGATGTGGACAATTTTATGCAGCCCCGGAAGGATCTGTGGTAGATTAAAAGGGGTTAATTGAGATAGTTTGCAGCCATTAAATACTAAAGGTCCTTCTTAAACTGAATAAGTAGTCTAATAGTAACCAGTATAAAATATGACATCGCCCATACTGACAGGGTTAATATTGCACACATAACACATTATTTCATTTAATTAGGATGAACACAAACCTATGAGAAGCATTATACTATGAATACAAAAATACAAAGTAAGTGAAAATATGCAAATAAGATCTCAAATATGAAGAACTACTTTTAAGAGTACAAAATTAAGACATTCAAAGGTAAGCAATACAGTATATCATGAAGTTTTTAAGAGAAAGTTAAGCAAGAGATTAGAGAATGAAATATAGGGAAAGGGAAAGAATAGGTAAGTGTGTAGAGGTGGTAAGGTATGTGTGTAGATTATATTGCACACGTTTTAAAATAGGTAAGTTTGTGTAGGTGGGCGTGTAACTTTTATTGCACACGTTTAAAATAGTTACGTGTGTATACAGTAGGTGGTAAGGAGTGGGTCTATATATTGCCACACTTTAAATATTAAGGTGTGTGTTTGTATATCTTACGCCACACGTTTAATAATAACCATATTGACTGCTTATTCCTGGTCTTATATCTACCTACACTTTATCACAACAGCCTCTTACAGTATTGTACTTATCACTGCCTCACTAAACCCATTCAGTAACATGGCACTTTTTTTCAGTTTTCTCTTGCTAACATTAGACAATTTCATACAGCTTAGGAAGGATCTCTAGCAGTCAAAGAGATAACATGTTTCTTAAGTTATCCATTTAACACCCAGACCCTTTCAAAACTTAATACAATTGTCTAATAACCAAAATATAATTAAAGAATGAGTCATGATATACTGAATAGGTAATTATATAATATGCAAGGAATGTGTAATTGACAGGTTACATAGTATTTAGGAAAACCCCACATGTAAGCTTATATCCACTCAGGGTAACCTTAATTACCGACTCGGCTAATAAAACGACTTTTGAGCATATCTCACACTCGAAAGTACAACTGTTCAATATGCATCAAATAACCTATAAAAATATGTATATAAATCCAAAGCCCCTTCACCAAGGTCTTTAATATTCAGTTACTAAAAATGAACGTAGTTAATGGACTTCAACCCTGTATCACCTGGTCAGTCAGTCAGTCGATAATTTTACGGTTAGTGTGTTGTCTTGGCAAAAACACTGTCAAGACGTGATTCAATGCAATTTTCGAGGAATAGTACACCAAATTAACCAGTATAGACTCCATACAGTTGTAGAAGTGATAGTGTTTTATGCGTGGGTACCTAATTTCAAAACCATCCCATACCTATTCAGTAACTTTCTGGACTTGTTTTTCAATCTATTTATCAACATTTAATGTAGTGCCTGCTATGAAACAGCCAAAGCCAAGAAGTAAAAAGAGTTAACAACATGCGATACGGAGGTGCATTCAATATGATCAATAATGACTGCTCTACTGAACGAGATGGAAATGTAACCTACATAGTTCACAAATCTAATGACCAAATTTGTTCCAAAACAAATTATTTCATGCAAACCTATGGATTACTTTAATTTTGCCACTACCACTGGAAGAAGTAAAATAAATTCTACAGTAGACGAGGTAAAAAAACAACAACACACACACCAAGTCAAATATAACAACCAAATTCAACCCTTGGGTTGAGGAGCTTTGTCTCAAGGTTGTCGTCTTTTGGGGTTTCTGTGAACTGCCTATGACGTAAAGACACCACAAGCACCACTTATATGTCAGCAGGTTGTTTGTAGAAAACAGATCTAACCCCCCCCCACCTTTTTTTGTTACTGTCGCTCTGATACCAGCCCCCGATGCACCGTAGCATCATACAGCCTTTCTGGAGTGTTTCTGCTACAGCCTTCTTCGAGCAATGAATTCTAGGAGTACCAAGGTGTTGCACATGATAGATTTCCATTATCTCTTATGTAGACTATACAGTAATAAGCTTGGCCTGAAAATGACCATGAAATTCAAGGGAACATAAGCAAATGGGAGTCTACAGAAAGCCAATTAGCCCACACAAGGCAGATCCCTCTCACACCCAACCCTAATTATAAGGGAAGAACGATCCGGCTGTGGCCAGATTACATACCAGTTTTCAAGCTACTAATGCCAAAAAATAAATATAAATAAATAAATAAAAAAAATAAAAAATAAAAAATAAAAAATAATTATAATAATAATAATTCTAGGCTCTAGCTACCTGTTGCTAATTCTATTCAGTTTAGGGAAGACCTCTAGGTAACAGGATAAGAGAATAAGCTGAATTTACCCTTTAACTCTAACATGTCCCTCATAATTTTAATGAAGCCGTCAACAGGTAGTTTCCTCAAAATGTAGGTCTACCTCAGGATGTCCTTTATTACTGTAACTACAGTATTAGAATAATATTTTGATTGACAAACTTCCATTTAATATAACTGAGCATGGGAAAATACACACCTGTTTCAATTAACCGCTATGTACCATGTGCAGGGTTACTCTGAGAGGATACAAACTTACCACCAATGTATCAGCAAAGATTATCTAAACGACTTGTAAAGAACTGATGTTCAAAGTACTGGATCTTCATTAATGTGCTGAAAGTATTTGTATATGAGGAATACCAAGAAAGTAGGAATTAACATGTTAATGTAATATCTCAAAAGCTTAAAAAGTATGTTGAAATTTAGAAGTTTACTTTATTTATATTTTTTCACCAACCAACTCTACTTCTAAACTCAATTAATGAAATCAACAAATACATGTGGCAATCCAAGGACTCGAACCTAGGATACTCGCATCAAAATTTCGCGCATTTATGCATTACACTATCAAGACTCCGTAACACTCCGTAACTCCTTTGAGATGATTCTCTATGGATAAAATTTGATTCCCTTCCTATCATTTGTGTGTCTATTCAAAAGAAGCTTCCTTACAAAACCTTTTTTTTTTTTTTTTTTTTTTTTTTTCTTATTATTCTAGAAATGCACTTTGTTCTTGTATAGATATTTCACTGGTTCATTTTGGTCATTATAGAATATACCCATGTAAAATTCTCCTACTCGACGAGACAGAGTAAGGGGCGAGGAAACGCAAAAGTGGTCCCGGACCCTAAGAATTGAAACTTTACAGGTTTCTGTTCGGGCTCTCTCTCGAGTCGGCCACCCCCAGCATAGGGTATGTGCCTGAGTATACACATACATACACACAGCGGGCAAAGGTCTGTGAAGTACAATTTTTTGTTTGGAATGTGCTACACTTATTTATTTCAAATAATTTGGAAAACAATCAAAACATAACAATACAAATTAAAGATGTTCTTATTCAAATTGAAAATACACAAATATACCGGTACATTTACTGTTAAAAAAAAAAAAAAAAAAAAAAAAAAAAAAAAAAAAAAAAATCAAATTGTTGAAAAATATGACTAATTAAATCCAAGTAATTCTTGACTGTCCATACATAAGAATAGGAGTTGAAAACTCTATAGAGTACAAGACACATTAATGGCGAGAGGTTACGTTGAGTGTTGTGACTAATGTCGGATATATCGCTAACTGAGCCGCCCCGCAGGCTGTCTGGGCCGAGGCACCCATGAACTAGTTCTGACCAGCAGGGGTCTAGACTCCAGGTTAAGAGGGGAGGAGGGTGTACTGATGGTGTTGTGAGGGGAGTGGGGAAGGTGGGGGACCTGACTCCTCCCCCCCCTCTCTCTGTCATGGGGGGAGGAGGGTGTTGTGGTGGTGGTGTTGTGAGGGAGGGGGTGGTGAGGAAGGTGGTTGAGGGAGCCCTGACACTCACCCGCAGTAGGGGAGGGGAGGACGCCCCCGACGGTGGTGTCGTGTCGTATCCGAGGCGTGGCACCGGTGGCTTGAGGTTTGTGACTCTGCCGGTCTCTCCGCTCCACCTCGTTCTCGTGATTCCGAGAACCACCCTGAGGATTAACAAGAATCAAGATATAATACAGTTCTCAAAAGTAATCTTCAAACAATCTTGCTCTATATCAATCTATTATTGCCTGATGCAGCAGTCATTGCGGGGGGTGACCATGAACAAATCACCTACAAGCAGCACAGTCCCCGGTCAGAAGGCTCCCAACGCTCCCAAAAACACACTCTCTTTCCCAGCAATACCAGTTTATTCACAAATTCTTAGGATTGGATACCTAGATTCATGCACACAAATTTTAAAGATAGAGTGGTCCACCCTTATCAGGGTTTAAAATTTGAGATCAGATCGCCCATGTCTTCCTAGGTTTACCCCTCGGTGAAACTTCCTCCACGTTCACAGATTTCCATCTCTTCACTCAATTTAAAACATATTCATGCTCACTACATACCCAAACAATCCAAGCCTACTTGTACAAATCTCTTCACTGATACTCTTGATACCTAACAGCCTCCTTAACATCTCATTAGATATCGTATCTTGCAGTTTGGCCCCACACATCTATCTCGCCAGTCTCACTTAGTTACAATCCATTCTGTTAATAATATGATTAGTTTGCAAGTTTTACATTTTAATTTAATGTCGATAGATAATCCATCCGACGCTCCCTTGGGTCATGTGAACAATTAGATAGGTAGTTAAACCCTTTGGCATACGATGACACTATTAGAGTCATCACAGTGGTATACTCTCAAGTGCATTGATCACTAATAGTTATACAAACTTAACATTCGCCAAAATTTAAGTTTTCGTCTGACGCACGTCATATTTGGGTGCTGCACTGCACAAAGGCTAAAATTATTACCAATAGTTATAAAAAAAAGGGAAGGCAGGTATCATAAGGAGGACACACTCTGGGCAAAAGTGTCTTTAACTAGCTAACCCCCCCCCATAATTAACCCTAAACCAAAGCAGCAGGATGATGATGCAGTTTTTAACACGGTGCACTTCCTTAATTAACAAGGCTAGGGCGTGCCCTTGTCACAGGGATTTAACTGGACATTTGTCCAAACTGTCCAAATTCGACATCTACCAATGGCACGGCCTGGGATCGTACTGCCGACCCTTCGATCAGCAGCCAGACGCGATAAGGATCATGCCATGTCACGTGGCATTTCTATAGGAAATTTAAATGTAAACCTTGCAAAACAAACAAAGTAAAACCAGAAACGCACAATATAAGTACAGTACATCAAGACACTTTAAAAGTAAAAGGGGTATCATTCACTCACTCTAGGCTACATACTGTACTGGTATATATATATATATATATATATATATATGAGGATTCGCGAAGTTCGGTGAGGGTGAAGGGTGTACTGAGTGATGAGTTCGCAGTCCGTGTTGGAGTCCATCAGGGTTCAGTGTTAAGCACCCTCCTCTTTATTATGGTCTTGGAGGCGCTGTCTAGAGTTTTTAGAGGCGGACTCCCGTTGGAACTTTTATGCAGACGATTTAGTCCTAATAGCTGACAGTATGCAGGATGCTGAGGCCAAATTCAGAGAGTGGAGAGAGGGCATGGCGAGCAAGGGTTTAAGAGTCAATATTAACAAAACTTTTGCATTGTAGATTGAGACGAGGCAATGTGGAAAAGAGCGGTGCATACCCATGTGCAGTGTGTGGAAAGGGAGTGGGCGTTAACTCAATTCAATGTAGCATCTGTCGATGTTGGGTATACCATGGGAGTAAGCGCTGTAGTAGAATAAAGGGGCCCCTGCCGAAGGATAAGTCAGAAATAGAGAAATTTGAGTGCGTAGTGTGCAAAAGCGAGCTTGTGTTAAGTGATGATCCTGTGGCTGTGAATTTTGGAAATGAGTCTTTGGAGCTGGTGAACAAGTTTTGTTACCTAGGAGATACCATCTCTGCCGGTGGTGGGGCCGAGGCTGCCACTGTTGCTAGAATTAGGTGTGGCTGGGGGAAGTTCAGAGAATTGATGCCAATCCTGACCATGAAAAGAATGCCTCTCCCCCTGAAGGGAAAGGTGTATGCCTCATGTGTTAGAAGTGCAATGACGTATGCCTCAGAAACATGGGCCGTTAAAGTAGAGGATGTCAACAGAATGGAGCGTAATGAGATGAGAATGGTGAGATGGATGTGTGGGGCCAGGCTACAGGATAGAATAACAAATGTTGCGCTGAGGAGACGTTTAGGTATAAAGAGTATTAGCGAGGTGATGCGTACAAGTAGACTGGGATGGTATGGACATGTGGAGAGAATGGATGAACAAAATTGGGTGAAAAAATGCAGGTCTGTGATTGTGGAGGGAGCTGCACCAAGGGGTGGACCGAGGAAGACCTGGGATCGGACTATACGCGCCGATCTCAAATCCAAGAACTTGACAAGTGAAGCAGCCCTTAACAGGGTTGCCTGGAACGCCGCCATTAGGACAAGAGACTGAAACTGCACTGATGTGTGGAACGCTCAGTCTTAAAATTTTATGTATGTATGTATGTATATATACTGTGTATATATATATATATATATATATATATATATATATATATATATATATATATATATATATATATATATATAGAGAGAGAGAGATGGAGATTCAATCACAAATACATGTGATCAAATTATGTAGTATAACTTGCAGGGAAAATATAAACAATGGAACACTAAGCTTTCGTCCAATCTCTCAAGACATCTTCAGGGTAGTACCCTGATGTCTTGACAAATAGATGAATGCTTGGTGTTCCATTGTTTAAGTTGTGCATCCAAATCAGCTGAAAATCCTATGTTATACAAATTCTATCTATTGCTGAATGCCTTGATCCCCAAGGGGGTGATCACAATTGATTCACATCCATGCTCTTGGTTATCCATCAGCCAGTGCCCATCATCCCACCCAACACTAATTTCACTTATAAACCCTTTTCACTCTATCCTTTCATCTTATTCTCGGTCTGCCTCTTCCTCTCTAGCTCTCATACACTCAAGTAATTTTCTCAATTTCCATATGCTCCACATGTCCGAACCAAAATAAATAACTGGTAGACACAATCAACTTACAAATTTGAGCATATTCCAGTCAAAGACATAGTCGTAGGTGAATCCCTGACGATGGAAGAGCTGGCGGAAGAGCTGCCTCAGGTAACTGTAGTCGGGTTTCTCCTCAAACCGCAGCGACCGGCAGAAGTTCAGGTACGTGGCAAACTCATCTGGAATACATAAAATGGTTTGAATTAACATCCTCACATTATGGAACAGAATGAGGATGTATTAACAGCCTCACTTTAATATGGAATCAGACAGAATGAGGTTATACATCTCTCACACTTTTACTTTAAACTAGGAACAAGGTCCTGAAGCGGGATCTCTTTAAAAGTTGAACAAATTATTCCCAAATAGTTTGTTCTTAGGTAGGGATACAACTTACCAAAAATAAGAACTTGATTCATTTATCTAAACTGATGCCAGGATAAACTAAAGATGTAAATAACTTAGTAATATACCTTACTATTGGAAAGCATTAATAAATTGATATTCCCACACCGTGATTTTGACAAGTTCTTTGGTCTTTACATTGTGTCATTCCTGTTTTGGTTTGTTTATTTTGATATTTTACATTATAAAATCATAGATGCAATATTGTCCTTGACAGTTCCAGTTTAGAAGCATAAAAGAGTGGAGCAAAGAAAATGGACTGTAACCAGTTAAGAAATGTAAAAAAAAAAACTTATTAAATCAAATGCATTTTCTGTCTTAGTTCTTTTGCCTTTATATTGTCTCAACCTTGTTTTGGTTTGTTTATTTTGCAAGTTTGACATTATTATTACATATATGAGCAGTACATGGTGAAGGAGGGAAGGGAAGGGAAGGGAAGGAAAGGAGGAGGAGGAAGAGCAAGAGCAAGGTATCCATGATGATTAGGAAGAACTTACTTGGGAAACCTTTGCAGAGCTCCTCAATGGGAGTCTGCATCTTTTTTTCACTGATTCTCTCATATTTTTGCCTTTTGGTTGCGGCTTTGAGCCCTTGCCAGGGGAGGGATCCTCTGTTGAAGTACATTAGGACATAGCCCAGGCTCTCCAGGTCGTCTCTTCTACTCTGTTCTGTGGGAAGATATGTTAGTGTCAGAGTTGTAGTAGTCACATGCATATAACAGTATATGGCAGGTCAAAACTGCCACTCTTAAATTACTGTAAGTCTTATGTATGTTATACTAGATCAAGTTAAGTTAAGCTAAGCTAGGCTTGGTTAGGTTATGTCTTGAGACTAGACATTTTGATCTGTAGCCAATATGGTCAATATTGATGACCATTTTAACTTAGAAGTGCTAAGAATGGTACCCTATCCCTTTTATATTTTGCACAAAGGAATCATTTAAACAATAAGTCTAAAACATTAGCCTATATTAATCAGTTATCAGTAAACCAAGAGTAGAGTGTTGGCAATTAAGGTAAGCCAAACGGTTTATACTTATAATACATACCGGTATGTATATTGACCCATACTATCGTATATAACTGCGTAAGTTGTATAGGGTAGCCTTAGATAAGATTAGGATGAAGGGTGGGATTCCCATTGCTTGCTCTATCTTGCCAAGAAAAGGTGTCAGACGTGAATGGTTGTCCAGAGCAATTGGTTTTAATTGCTGGCTGGCAAAGCTGTGCAAAGAGTTGTCATTACCATTCATAGACAACTGGAGCCTCTACTACGGTAACGATAGCTTGTACGCAAGGGACGGGGTGCATTTAAGTAGGATAGGGATGCTAGGAAAGTTAGTTGATAGAGCAGTTGAGGTGGGGTTTTAAATTGGAAATGCCCCATCAAAAGAAAACAAAATAAATTAGGTGATAGAAAAAATAGTCAGGAAAGGAAATTAGATGTTATTAATAACAGTGAAACAATAGGTGACAATGCAGTAATAGAAGTTAGTCATATAAATAGTGGTACAATATCTACCTTAGTACAAGATAATAACAACAGTCAAATAGATACCAATAGAAGAAAAGAAGGTCCACCAGACACCAGTAAAAGAAATACATTGAGATTATATTACACAAACTGTAGGAGTTTATGTAATAAAATGGACGAACTTAGAGCACTTGTTAGCAATTAAAATATAGACATAATATCGCTTACTGAAACATGGATTAATACAGAATCCAAGCATTTTTTTAGCAGAATTTGATATACCAGGATATAGTTTGTTTAACCCTCTCACCACGGATGGGCTCTTAAACACCCATAAAAAAGCATATACCAGGTACCCGGAAGGACTCTTGAACACCCCTGTAGTTGAAAGCCTGTGAGCTCCGTGTGCGAGGCGTCGGTCCGACGCATGTAAACAACAGCCGGCTGGACCGACGCCCCGCATCTCCGGCCACAAGAAGGAGAGCGTCGCTTGTTCGTGTGTGCCTGTATGTTGTTGTTAAGTATCGAAAAGTGGTGTAAAGTGGCTGTTTTGGCCATAAAGTTATCTCCAATGAAATCATCATCACAGCTCAACCAGTTGACTTAGAGAGCTCTACTTAATGCCATTCTACAGGTAAATAACACAGCTACGCTTGGGGATGCGCGGGAATGCGGGAATAAGTCTGATTAACGAATATACGGTAGCCTAGCCTAGACGTTTTTCGGCCAAAACACCCGGGTTTCGAGGAATATATATATAATACATAGCCGGTGCTGGAGGGTTAAATATGACCGAACAAGTAGGAGGGGCGGCGGTATAGCAGTGTTTGTCAGTTCATTAAAATGCTGTACTAAATCAGGTATTAGGCTAAATAATGATACCGAAAGTGTTTGGGTAGAGGTTAGCGAAGGTAGCGAGACCATAGTTATTGGAGTAATTTATAGACCACCAAATATGAGTAGAAATGAAGGTAAATCTTTATGGCAGGAAGTGAAAATAGCATCAAGGTTTAGCAATGTGTGCATTATGGGGGATTTTAATTTTCCGAAGATAGATTGGCAGCATCAGATCGGCGACTCAGATTCTGAGGAGTTTATTGAGGCGGTACAAGATAGTTTTTTATTTCAATTCATTGACTCGCCGACTAGCGGTAATAATATCCTTGATTTAGTTCTCAGTAATAATGAACATATGATAAATAATGTTGAGGTAGGGGACCAACTAGGAAATAGTGATCACAAATCTATTTATTTTAATATACAATGGACAGGAAATGCTAAAGAGAATCCGTCACTTATCCCAGATTTCAGAAAAGCCGATTATGGTGGGCTAAGAAGAGCCTTAAGGGTGGACCCTATTGTTAAACAATTAAGTCAGGATAAGCCAGAGTTAAGCTTGACAGCTACATATGAACAGTTTATTTCTTCACTTCACAATGCGCAAAATAATTATATCCCCAAAAGAAGATTTAGATCGATACAGAACCAACCAAAATGGATGAATAATAAACTAATAGATCTTATAGGAAAAAGGAAAGGAATACAGTGGAGCCCCCATCCTAGCTGCTAATCGGTTCCGCAGAAATAGAGCTAGGATTGAAACAGCCAAGATCGGGGCACTGTTCTTATGGGGAAAATTCAATCGGTTCCGTGCTCATGCCAAAATTTGCGTCTTTTTCTATTTTTTGCCTACGAAAACATGTTTTATTATACACAAATTAAATTTTATGCATTATACTGTATCATATAATACACCATAGAATAAGTTTTTAATAACTAGAAAATAAAAGGCCCAATATCTAAACAATTACCACACTTTTTCCCAGTACAGTATTAGGCTATGAAAACATGTTTTTTGTCTATCAAGTTACTGTATTTTAAACAGGGTGTCAATCCAGAAAATATGAATTGTGTTATCATTATGGTTTATTATTTTGTTATCATTATAGCGCGGCGAAGGCGCGAGCTCTAGGGGGGTCCGGGGGCATGCACCCCAGATTTTTTTTTTTAGAATTTAGGTGTCTAAAACAGTATTTCCTGCAATCAAAAAAACAATCAAGATGGAAAATATGGATACCAAAAGTGTCAATTTAGCCTAGCCTACCTTTTTTTTTGGGGGGGGGGGGGGAGAGTTTCTGTTATCATTATACAAAAAGTTAATTTGCGTTATCACTCAAAAAAACAGCGTCGTTAGGCTAGGCCTAAAAAAATTCGCATGATAGAAACAATGCCCCAATCTACAGTATTTATGGTTAGGACTGTCATTTAGCCATGTCTATATTATTATTTACAATGCATAAGATTTAGGCCTCGGCTACTTTTTTTTTTTTTTTTTTTTTTTTTTTTTTTTTTTTTCTATATTCCAATTACTCCCTCTCGGGCATAGGCTGAGAGCCTGTACATTCGACCGCTCAACACGGTGAAGCCCGTGAGGTCTTGTTCCAGTCTGGGGAGTGAGACATGTGAAGCATCCATCATGGCTCGAAGCAGCTCCATCTCTGAAGCGGCTGGTTGCTTCGCTCAAGTGCTTCACCGTCTCACCCTCCAGACTCAGACCCTCACTCTCTGAATGACCCTCTCACTTGAATAATTATTATTCATTTTGGCTCGAACGTCCCTTGATTTTGGCCCTGTCACTCTTTCAACTATGGGGGAGGCACTCGTTATAGGCAGTTATGCCTTTTGCCTCCCTCAATCACATAGAAAAAAAAAAAAAAAAAAAAAAAAAAAAAAAGGCTAGGCAATTCAATCGCTTTCTTCCGACATGGACTGGTCTTAGCTGTGTTTTGAGCATGAAATTCCTTCATTGCTACCACCAGGCCAACCATCCCTATCACTAGATGTACTAGAGGTTATAATAAACGCGAGAGATAAGGGGTCAGGCACAAAAAGGCTTGCAAACGGTTGTTTTGTCAACACAGATACTAGCTAAACTGCAAGCGTCTGCTTAGTGATGACGTCATACAAAGATGGCGGCATCTTGCGTATTTGACGACGGATCTCGGATTCACTCGGATTTCGTCTCTAAACGGCAAGCTACTGGCAGATTCTTTCGTTATGTTAAAACAAAATTATTGTTTTTGTTTGTTTTCTAGTTTTATGTAGAGTTTTTCGTAATTTTTGCTATTTTTTCGGGTTTCGGCTGGGATTTTGATGCGAGGAATGAGACTTTTGGCGCGAGAATTGAAATGGGGAATATTTGGTGTGTGGTGCGAGGATTGAATCAACGAAGACCGGTGTAGCGAGGATGGGGGCTCCACTGTATATAGAAAAATTAAGAAAGGCGAAATTCACCTACTTATTTACTATCAAGACAGGTCAAAAAGAAATTATGAAATAAGGATAGCCAACGACTCAAAAAATAACCCTAAAGCTTTTTACCAACTATATAAATCTAAAGTTAGAAATGTAATAGGCCCCCTTAAAACTTCGATAGGAGAAATGACAGAAAATGATTTAGAAATGTGCAGTACATTAAATAGTCAGTTTCTATCCGTTTTCACTAATGAAAATTTGGCACAGATTCCAGAAGTCAGTAAGGTATATAGCGATATTATAGAAAATAGGTTAAGTACGGTTACTATAAGTAGAAATGATGTGCTTAAGGAAATTGACAGACTGAAGCCTCAGAAATCACCTGGTCCTGATGAGGTATATGCTAGTTTTAAAAGAATGCAGAGATGAGTTAAGTTACCCATTAACATTTCTTTTTAACAAGTCATTAGAAACAGGTATAGTTCCAGAAGCTTGGAAGCTTGCAAATGTAGTTCCGATCTTCAAAAAAGGTGATAAATCCATAGCATCAAATTATCGTCCCATTAGTCTCACTTCAATCATAGGAAAGCTACTAGAGTCAATTATTGCTGGGAAAATGAGAAACCACTTAGAAACATTTAACTTAATAAATTCTTCTCAGCATGGATTCACTCAGGGACGTTCTTGCCTTACTAATTTGCTTAGCTTTTTCTCAGAGATATATGAAGCAGTAGATAATGACAAATCATATGATATTATATTTTTAGATTTCAGTAAAGCTTTCGACAGAGTCCCTCATGAGAGATTGAGGAGAAAGGTTGAGGCGCATGGAATAGGTGGCGCATGGAATAGGTGGGGCGTTGTTAGGATGGATTAGGTCATGGCTAATTGGTAGGAAGCAGAGAGTCAGCATAAATGGTACTAAGTCAGAGTGGGGATCAGTCAAGAGTGGTGTCCCCCAGGGATCTGTATTGGGTCCTCTGTTATTTATCATATACATAAATGACCTTGATTTAGGTATAACTAGTAGGATAAGTAAATTCGCAGACAATACCAAAATAGGGAGACCAATAGATTCAGATATCGACATAGAGTGCCTCCAAAGGGATCTAGATACCTTACACGAATGGTCAGTAAAGTGGCAGATGAATTTTAACATTGACAAATGCAAGGTATTAAAGATAGGGAAGAAGAATACTAATGCAAAATATAAACTAGCTAATGCTGAATTAGAAAACTCAGACTGCGAGAAAGATTTGGGTGCGTTTGTTAGCAACGATTTGAAACCTAGAAAACAGTGTATAAGCGTACGTAACAAGGCAAACAGGATTCTGGGGTTCATCTCAAGGAGTGTGAGTAACAGAACTGCCGATGTTATCTTGAAACTTTACTTGTCATTAGTGAGACCTCATATGGATTATGCTGTCCAATTTTGGTGTCCTTATTACAGAATGGATATAGATTCCTTGGAGAGAGTACAGCAAAGAATGACAAAAATTATTCATAATATTAGAAATCTACCATATGAAGAAAGGTTGAACAAATTAGGCTTATATTAGTTAGAAAGACGCAGAGTTAGAGGGGATATGATAGAAGTGTTCAAGTGGTTCAGTGGGGTAAATAAAGGAGACATGCAAAATGTACTGAAGCTCAGTGATAGCGAAAGAACTCTAACAAATGGTTATAAATTAGATAAATTTTGTTTCAGAAAAGATAGAGGCAAATATTGGTTTGGTAACAGAGTTGTAGATGGGTGGAATAGGCTACCAAGTGATATAGTGGGATCAAGAACGTTAGGGAGCTTTAAGATAAAATTAGATAGGCATATGGACGAGATGGGTTGGGTGTGAGGGGGATCTACCAGGTATGGGCCAATCGGCGCTCAGCAGACCCCCGTTATCTTGTGTTAATCGCCGACCGTTTTGGTGGGATCAATACTCAAGGTATTAGTGAGTTGGGCCTATAATTGGGGTTGGGTGTGACAGGGATCTGCCTTGTATGGGCCGATCGGCTTTTTGCAGACTCCCATTTTCTTATGTTCTTATATATATTTGATATCTAATTGACTAGTTAAAAGCTAAAATTATAAAGTTTAGGAAAGCCATTTTTTAGTTAAACTATACTGTATCTTATCAATATTTGTATTTTGTACTATTGTTATTGTCTTGTCATGTTGCAAATTTGATTTTAAATGAACATTTTGACATTTGACATGTAGTTTCTTTATTCATGCAGAGTTTAGTAAAAATTTACCAGAACGTCCCGGACTTCTCAAATTGACTAATTCCTTGAACTTGACGATAGTGCGTCCCAAGCAAACTAATCGCACACATAAGTGTGCGATTAGTTTGCTTGGGACCCAGCTTAACTTGCTCATGTAGTAATGTGGTGGATTGTGTTCTTTTATTTCATAAATTTTATTTTAGTAAGCGTTGTTTCCACATAGCGATCTTGATAAGTTAATTTGACTTAATATTGTCTTTGTCCCAGTTTTGGTTTGTTTAGTTTGCAAGTTTTACATTTTAATTTGATCTGTTTACCCTATTTTGTGTTTTAGTTTAAGCACCATAGATGGGAGCTGGTTACAGAGAACTGCCACATGTGATACTTGTAAATCACTAATTATACAGAAATTGTATGTATTAAGAAACGGTCTGCAATATTTTTCTATCAAGTAATATATAACGAGTATATGCCTGGGGGTAAAGGGGGCCTGTACATTTAGTGGAGAAAAAAGAATATGCCCGACATATCCTGCTGTATTGTACAAGGTAACTAACGAGGTGATGGTGTACATTTAGTGGAGAAAAAAGAATAGACCCGACATATCCTGCTGTATTGTACAAGGTAACTAGCGAGGTGATGGTGTACATTTAGTGGAGAAAAAAATATGCCCGACATATCCTGCTGTATTGTACAAGGTAACGGTGTACATTTAGTGGAGAAAAAAGAATATGCCCGACATATCCTGCTGTATTGTACAAGGTAACTAGAGAGGTGATGGTGTCAGTGTGTTCTAACGGTTATACTATACAGTAAAGTCTTGTTGTGGCAGTGTCTTGTAGCACTGTTAAGGCTGGTGTTGTTGCAGATACTACAGATGCAACTGCTGCAGAGGGACTAATTTGAGTCTTGCTGTGAAATGGTTATATACCAATGGCACTATACCACCTTCAGCCAAAGTGATGACATGATGGGGCACGGTTATGGTAGGACCCTATTGTATAAAACTCCAATTGTAGAAAGGCAACCTCGTCAGAGACATTATATGTAATGGAAAGACATTAAACCATTGTATGTATATACATACATAAATAGTATGACAAAATTTAATTAATAGCATTCACTAACATTGCCACAGGCCGTAGTGTGGTTGGTAGAGCACTCGCCTGCAAACCGTGAGGTCGACGGTTCGAGTCTCGGGCCAGCCAGTGTGTGTTATTACCAGGTGCCAGAGCTGTTAGTGGACGGTGCTGTCTAGCAATCTGTGGCAACTATTCACTGTTATCCCTGATCATCAGGGCACCCACCCTAGCCCAGCTCTTGAGCAGGGAGTGCATGGTGGTAAAAAAACCGCATCATCATTCACTACAAAATAAATATCCTCTCAACTAGCCTGCAATATATCTTGCATGGTAATCCATAACACTTCCAGGTAGATAATCTGTAGTGATATTAGGATATGAACCAAACTTAATCCTTTCACTCAAATCCCTGCATATCAATTCTGCATATACGTACATACAATAGTTTAGCATTGTTTTCTATTACATACATTGTAACGGCTCAGACGGGATTGACTTTCTGTACTTGGAGAGTAATACAATATACAATTATAATACAATTAAGTTACACCACAGCAATGCCCCTTCATGGAGCTGATGTTGGTATAGTGCTAACCGTGCCTCAGCAACACTGCCCGAGAACAGATCTCAGCAGGACCGCTATTGAACTGAAATGAACTTACCAATCCCGAGGCGAGTGTTGACTGAGGCGTATCATGCAGTACCAGATAAGTTATTGTTCTCCCGGTAAGGTATGTGTTGATGTGTGCAAGAATCTTTGTACTACTGTATCTAACCTACTAATTTGACCATCAGTCATGTCGCCCGCACTCTTCAATCTATACATGCACGATATACCCACGCACCCCATCCTAGGAGTAACATATGATACTCTAATGACATTCAAAGAACATATCACAAACAAACAAAATTAACTGACACCCAGACTTAACACCCTCAGGTCACTTGCCCACACAAATACCACCACAGTATACAAACAATACCTACGATCAGTGATGGAATATGCAAGCCCTGCCTGGGCTTCTAACCTAGCTGAAACACATCACAAGACCTTGCAGACTATTCAAAACAAAGCCCTAAAAATTATCACAGGCTGCACAGCTACTACACCTACAGATCACCTACATCAAGAAACCTAAGTCCTCAAAGTCAAAGACCACCTGGACATGAGAGGCACTCAATTCCTGGCTGCAGCCTCCACAAACCACCAACACCCACTACACTACATGACAGCACACCCACAGACACCAAGGACTATCAAAACAACAACCAGCACACAGTACCGGTATCACACACAAATACTGTCATCTCTCCCTCCCTGCCCATCCCAAACCAGCTTCCAGAAGCACATCCATACTCATATCTCTCGCCGTTCCATCCAATCACTCATAGACAACACGCAGCTGCAGGCACGACCTCCCGAAATCCATCCTTCTGAATCCTCCCTTCCTCGCAAGGACAGAGCCCACCTGGCCAGACTGAGATGTGGGCACCATCCAGCTCTTCTGAGCTATCAAAAAAGACTGGATATCTCCGTCATCGACACCTGCCCAGGATGCAACACAGCACCTCATACTATTATACACATCATAGAAGACTGCATTCTACACAATCACTTATGTCAACAACATAATCTACACGCCTTGAAAGCCCTGTGGGAAAGCCCGATCGTGGCCATGGCCTTCCTAAGGGACTCGGGGCTGTTCAGCCAGGCA
Organism: Paralithodes platypus; assembly: GCA_032716605.1. Lineage (NCBI taxonomy): Eukaryota > Metazoa > Arthropoda > Malacostraca > Decapoda > Lithodidae > Paralithodes > Paralithodes platypus. Next base: position 70,373,315 of record CM064483.1, read on the forward strand.
GCTTAGGGAACGACAACAACAACAATCTTATCGAGGGTATTTTATTATTTGATATAGCATATTAGTTTGACCATTACTTACTAATTGGCCCTAGAACTTCACAAATACGCCTCACCACTTACCAATTCCGAGGTGAGTGTTGACTGAGGCGTATCGTGCAGTGCCGGTTAAGTTTTTGTTCTCCCGGTAAGGTATGTGTTGATGTGTGCGAGAATCTCTGTACTTTTTCGCTAGGCCAAAGTCGATGATATATACTAGGTTGCCCTTCTTGCCCAGACCCATGAGGAAGTTGTCCGGCTTGATGTCTCGGTGGATGAAATTCTTGCTGTGAATGTACTCTATCCTTGTGATCTGTCGGAGAAGGTTTATGGTTAGTTGTGCAAACCATCTCAAAGCTAAGTCTAGGACATTTATACTGACCCTTTTCTTATTACTCTTCAAACTGCTTCACCTACAAACTACTGAAATTTAGCAGGTAAAGGAATAAATTTCAAATTAAATTAAATTCAGCATGGTATTATAATGTAAAACTTGCAAAATAAACAAACCAAAACTGGGACAACAGAAGATAAATGCAAAAGAACTGATCAAAATACTATGTGGAAATAACGCTTAATAAAATAAAATTTTGAAATAAAAGAACACAATCCACCACATAGGGTGTACATCACTACATGAGCAAGTCAATCTGGTTCCTTATAGCTGAACACAAAAAATTTAAACTAACATTATTGTCTAAATGCAATATAAAGGCCTGTATACATTCAGGACTGTGTATCCAAAGACAGTTCTCCAGTGGTGCCGTTTTATGCTCTCAAGGGCACAGTATATTAATTTAGTCCTAATATATTACTGTATATACATTCTTCCTACACATGCAATGATATACAATAAGTAGTACTAATATCTTCTTACATAACTGTATTATGGGAGGCATTCACTTTACAAGATTTTATTTTTGCAATTAATGATTTCTCTAATGAGAACTTCTTATAATAAGAAAATATAATCAATCTTTGTAGCAGTGGACCAGAGGGGGGCCCCCCCCCCCCAAAAAAAAAAAAAATACTGCTATGCCGGTGTACTGCCAGCCAGGGCCCACACGGGGGGTGAATAAAATGGCAAAACAGTGGAAGTGCCTTCCAGGCGAGTAACTTCAGTAGGCCTGCTCTTTCAGTGTTGTTTTAATCTATGACAACATAGTGGAAATAGCCCTGTGGGGAGGGCAGTTGGTCAAATTTCCAGCTGACCCACCCTCGCTCTGGGGGTCGCAGAATTAGCTGGCAATACTGGTGTAGTGGTGCAGGGATACCACTTGCCATTAATGTGTTACCTGTGTCTGTCCAGTATATTACTGCAAATTAGACTATGTAATGTTCACGTTGTGAAGACTAAATGTTCCTTCGTTAAGCAGCCACCTATAACACAGAAAATTTTATTTTTATAAAATCGAGTAACGTATGGTGTGGCAGCCATGCAGGTTTTATATGTGTTGCCAATCAGTGTATATAATAACTTTAATATTTAAGCAAATCTACGAACTTTGGGTGAATGTTCGAGATCATACATAGTGATGTATGCATTTTTATTTGAGATATACTAAACAAGGGAAAGTAAGCCTATCTCAAATAAAAATGCATATATCGCTATGTGGACTATCCCTTATTCTTCAACAATACAAAAATCAACCCTTCATCTTCTCTCAATATTCTTGGTGTCTCTTTTTCTTCTGCTCTCATTTGGAAGGACCATATTACCAGTCTTGCTAAGGCAGCCCCCAGAGCTGGTGTGCTCAACCGCCTTAGGGGTTCTTTTCCCTGCACAGCTTCTTGCTCTGTACAGGGCATAGTGCGCCCTTTGTATTGAGTATTGTTCATATGTGTGGGGAGGTTCCTCTCACACCGCTCTCCTGGACAAGGTGAAAGGATGCCTTTCGTATCATTAACTCCCGTCCACTCACCAACTCTCTGCAATCTCTCTCTCTCCGCCACAATGTTGCATCTCTCTCGCTATTCTATCGCTACTATAATAATCAGTGTTCCTCAGAGCTATCCCAATGCATACCACCTCCTTTACGTAGGGCACGTGTACCCCTCTTGCAACTCAATCCCACCCCTACTCTGTGCAACTCTCCAACCCAAGAGTGAAACGTTACTCTCAAACTTTCTTCTACTCAACAGCTGAGCTCTGGAACTCTCTCCCAGAATCAGTCTTTCCCTCTTCCTATGACTTAAATTGCTTCAAACTCTGTGTGTCCAGGTATTTTGGCTCGAACGTCCCTTGATTTTGGCCCTGTCACTCTTTCAACTATGGGGGAGGCACTCGCTATAGGCAGTTATGCCTTTTGCCTCCCTCAATCACAGAAAAAAAAAAAAAAAAAAATTTATGATCTCGAATATTCACCCAAAGTTCGTAGATTTGCTTAAATATTCAAGTTATTATATACACTGATTGGCAACGCATATAAAAACCTGCATGGCTGCCACACCATACGTTGCTCGATTTTATAAAAATACATTTTTCTGTGTTATAGGTGGCTGCTTAACGAAGGAACATTTAGTCTTCACAACGTGAACATTACATAGTAAGCCTACAGTATGTTCTAACAATGATATAGCCTAAATCAGATCTACCAATTTCAATCTTTGTAAGACACCTCCTTCCTACACCAGTATTGCCAGATAATTCTGAGAGCCCCAGAGTGAGGGTGGGTCAGCTGGAACTTTGACCAACTGTACATGTTTATGAGCCTAGACAGTTTATACCATGGCCATCCCTTTTGGTGAGCTTCCTTAGGTAGCTAGGCATCAGATATTTATTTGTTTGTTTGCCAAGACTGAGCACAAATAACTCCATATACCGGCAGTGCTATTCTTAATACAGTATAGTACAGTATATTTATCAGAGGGTTAAAATTGCAATAACCCCTTGCAAAACAAGTTGTACAGTACAGTATACTTACAAGTTGATCTGCCAAGAGGAGGACTGTTTTGAGTGAGAACTTTCTGGAGCAGAAGTTAAAGAGGTCTTCTAGGGAAGGTCCCAGAAGCTCCATCACCATCACATTGTAGTCGCCCTCAGACCCGCACCACTTGATGCCGGGGATACCTATACCCCCCGCCATCATCTGGAACAATACAACCAAGTTATTACTACATACAATTATTACAATACCAGATACAATCCATTCATTATATTGTTTTAAATTCTTGATGTAGGACCCTCACTCTCTGAGAGACGTTTACCACACTCTGCACATTACATCCCACCTCTTTTTTGGCCTTAACCCCTCTATACCGGTGACAGCTATTTAATTATATTATAGCTGTATTTAGACAATTTTGTGCAGCTTAAAAAGGATGTGTGGTAGTAAAGAGGGTTGTTGTTGTTGTTGTTGTTCCCTAAGCTGCCTGGCCGAACAGCCCCGAGTCCCTGAGAAAGGCCATGGCCACGATCGGGCTTTCCCACAGAGCTCTCATTGAGTGTAGATTGTGTTGTTGGCGTAAGTGGTTGTGTGAATGCAGTCTTCTATGATGTGTTTAATGGTATGGGGTGCTGTGTTACATCCCGGGCAGGCGTCGACAACGGAGTCATCCAGTCTCTTCTGATAGCTCAGGAGAGCTGGATGGTGTCCGCATCTCAGCCTGGCCAGGTGGACTCTGTCCTCGCGAGGAAGGGAGGATTCGGAAGGATGGATTTCGGGAGGTCGTGCATGCAGCTGTGTGTTGTCTGTGAGTGAGTGGATGGATCGGTGAGAGATATGAGTATGGATGTGCTTCTGGATGTTGGTTCGGGTGGGCATGGAGGGAGAGAGGACAATAATTGTGTGTGATACCGTGTGCTGGGTGTTGTTTTGATATTTCTTGGTGTCTGTGGGTGTGTTGCCATGTAGTTTAGTGGGTGGTCTTGGTTCGTGGAGGCTGCTGCCAGGAATTGAGTGCCTCTCATGTCCAGATGGTCTTTGACTTTGAGGATTTTGGTTTCTTGATGTAGGTGATCTGTGGGTGCAGTAGCTGTGCAGCCTGTAATGATCTTCAGGGCTTTGTTTTGAATAGTCTGTAAGGTCTTATGATGTTTATTAAGTAGGTTAGAAGCCCAGGCTGGGCTTGCGTATTCCATCACTGATCTTATGTATTGTTTATATACTGTGGTGGTAGTTTCTTTGTTGTGTCCAAAGTTTGTGTGAGCAAGTGACCTGAGGGCGTTAAGTCTGGGTGTCAGTTTCTTTTTAATGTTTGTGGTGTGCTGTTTGAATGTCATATGAGTATCATATGTTACTCCTAGGATTTTGGGTGTGTGTGTATGTGTTAGGGGTGTGTTTGTTTATGGTGAGTTGAGGGATGTATTCGTGTTCTCCTGTCCAACTTGTGAGCAGGGTTGCGGTGGATTTGGCTGGGGCTAGATTAAGTCTGTTTGTAGTGCACCAGCCATGTAGTGTGTTGAGATAGGGTTGAAGGAGATCTGTTGCTCTTTTTGGGTCATGGTGTGTGCATGTGAGTGTTATGTCATCTGCATAGGAGGCTAAGTTTATTTGGGGCGTATTGGGTGTAGTTATATCGTGCATGTACAGATTGAAGAGTGCGGGCGATAGGACGGATCCTTGTGGGACTCGGTTTGGAAAGGTTCTGATTTTAGATGACTGACCGCCAAAGATACCTGTGCACATCTGCCTGCTAGGAAGTTGGCCAGCCACCTTTTTGTGTTGTTGTGCATGTTTGTGTTGTAGATTTTGTTTGTTAGGTTGTGGCGGGGGATGGCATCGAAGGCTTTACTAATGTCGAGTGTGGGCTAATAGTGATCTGTGTGGTGGTCTAGCTGAATTGATGCCGTCGAAAGCTCTTTGTGTAAGGTCTGTGAGAAGAGTGTTTGTGGAGTGCAGTGGCCTAAAGCCATGTTGTGTTGGAGCTAGGGGTAGGTCAGGTGTAATTAGTTGTAATACTAGGCGTTCCATGACTTTGGAGGGGGAGCAAAGGAGTGTGATGGGGCGGTGCGAGGAGGGTAGCGTGGGGTCTTTGTTGGGTTTGGGGAAAGTGATGATGATACCATGCTTCCAAATGTCTGGTATTGTGTTGTGTGAATAGCTATAGTTTGATATGTTAGTGAGTGCTTGTATGCCTTGTGGTCCAGGTGTCTGAGGTGTATGTTGCTTATGTTGTCTAGGCCACAGGCGGGTGAGTGCTTGAGATTGTTGATGATATGCTTTGTCTGGTGATTGGTGAAGGGTGTATAGTCAGGGTCTGTGGGGAATTGTCTCTTACGTCGGATGACACGTCGGTCGTCTTTGTGAGGTTTTAGGTGGCTGACATGTGAAAAGTGATTGATGAGAGTGTTTGCTTGTTGTTTCCATGAAGGAGTAGAGTCTGTTGTTGTGATTGCAGCATGTGATTGTGTTGTGTTGCTGTTGGAAAGTGTGATGCTGTTTAGTGTTTTGTATAGTTTTTTGGGGTTTGTTTTGTGATCAAGTGTTTGTAGGAAGTTATTCCAATTTAGTTTTTGTTGTTCTTGTATTTTGTTGTTAGTTTGGGTGTTGAGTGCTTGAATTTGTTGTGTGATGTCTTGTGTGTGGGATGCTGGAGAGTGTTTCAGTATGTCGCGTTGTCTGATGAGGTTTTGAATTTCTGGTGTGAAGTTGGGGTTGTGTCTTTTTCTGTTACCTCTGGAATGTGTTTCTTGTCAGCGTTTTGGATAGTTTATTGAGTATGTGTACAGCATTGTTGATGTTAGTGATGGGTGTACTGTTTAGAGTTGTGAAGTGTTGTTCTGTCTCATTTGTGAATGCTTCCCAGTTAGCTCTTTTATAATTGGTGTATGTGTGTTTGTGGCTAGCTGGGGTGAGTCCTGGTTTTGGTGGTGATAATGAACGGGAGGTGGTCAGAGCCTAAGGTTCTGACCCCCCTCCAAGATGTTGTGGGGCGAGTTCTGGGGAGCAAAAGGTGATGTCTGGAGATGATGGGTTATAGAGGGCGTGGTGAGGAATATGGGTATGTTGATGGATGTCGTTAAGGATGATGAGGTTATCGGTTTGGTTTTGTAGTACCAGCCCTCTGTCTGTGTCGGGGTTGTCGACAAACCAGGCCGACGTCTTGGCGTTGAAGTCACCACCCAGGATGATGTGTGGGGTGTGTGGGGTGTTTGTGATGTGTTGTAAGTGTGGTCTGTAAAGAGTAAAGAGGGTTTAAGCGAGATAGTTTGAAGCCTGCCAAATTTCTGCATAAAATTGTCTAATTGTAGCCAGAATAAAATTAAAAATACATAGCTGGTACAGAAGGGGTTAAGTGGCACCTGGTGGGTCACAAACTCACATAAGTGTGCTCAGTGTGAGTCAATCTAATTTCAATAGAATTCATACTAAACTTACATATATTTTTGTTTTATTCTTACTATAATCTTGCAAAGTTTGGATTCCTACTTGACCTTAAGTTTATTAAAGCATTCTTCTTTGTATAATATGCATTCTTACGAGATTACTTAAATTTGAATTCCTTGCAAATATCTTTAATTATTACTGACCTAGGAAAATTTGAAACATTGTCAAGCTTGTAATGTGAATCTTTAATGTTGTGTACAATTTGGATGCCTTATTGATTTTAAACACTTGGATTCCTACTGACCTTACATTTGAATTCTTATTTACCTTGCAAAATTTTGATTGCACTGATCTAGCAAAATGTAAATTCCTATTGAGCTTGTAATGAGTTCTTATTAACCTGTAAAGATTTAATTCTACCAAACTTTCAAAATTTGGATTCATGTAAAGTTTGGACTCCTAATAATCTCATACAAATTTGGATTTAACCTGTTCACCAAAACTTGGTTCTTGCAAACCTTCCAATTTGGATTCCTAGTACTCATTCAATTTTGCATTCCCAAAGGATTTGTAAAATTTGGATTCCTACTAACCTTGTGCCATTATGGACTTCCAAGAACCTTGTAAGCTTGAATGCTATGTGAAATTGGGTGCCTGGTCTTTATGTACGGTATTCTAAATTGATTCTCACTGAGCATGTAAAATTTGGAGTCCTAACTTCATAAAATTTTGGATTTGGACTCCTAAATTCAAACCATTTTGCATTGGATTAACCTTGTAAAATGTTGAAGCCTAACCTCATACAATTTTGGATTCACACTAACCATGTTAAATTTGAACACCTAACTTCAAATAATTTTGGATTCGCACTAACCATGTAAAATTTGGACTCATAACTTCATACAATTTTGAATTCCCACTAACCATGTAAAATTTGGACTCATAACTTCATACTATTTTGGATTCACACTAACCTTGTAAAATTTGGATTCTATGTGTAACTGTGGATGCTTGGTCTTGATGCATTCTAACTTGATGGCCACCTCCTCCCCGGTCGATATATTGGTTCCTGGAAGAGCAAGAAAGGCGGGGATGAGCGTACAGTTCTCGCAGTACTATTTCACTCCATTCTAAAAAAAAAAAACGCCAACGTGTAAATATAACACTCACTTCGCGCCATTCTGAAAAACGCCAACATGTAAATATAACACACTCACACGAATCCAAAAACAAACACCTACGCCAACTTACATACACACACACACATCAACACACACCAAAAAACATCCACACAGACGAACGCGTGCACACCAAACGAACACACCAAAACCAATGTTACATGTTGGTGTGTAAGTAAAATACTGTCTCCATACGGAGCAGGTACTTCATGTGACAAACCAGTGAGTAAAATAGAAATAATCAGTCAAGATAGTGCGGATATAGTGATGTGTAATAGTAGTATCGATAACACTACACATGTACAGTAACTGATAGTAAAGATGAGAAAACTGATAGAGTAGAATTTCTGTCTAGAGCTAGTAGTTCAACAAGAAATAATAAGTTGGCTAAACACAATAGAAAATTAGTTGCAAATAAAAGTAATAGGTTGAGGGTATATTATACAAATTGTAGGAGTTTATGTAACAAAATGAACGAACTTAGAGCACTCGTTAGCACAGAAAATATAGACATAATAGCGCTAACTGAAACTTGGATTAATACAGAATCTAGGCACTTTTTAGCAGAATTTGATATTCCAGGATATAGTTTGTTTAAATATGACCGAACAAGTAGGAGGGGCGGGGGTATAGCAGTGTTTGTCAGGAGTACATTAATTAAAAAGCTGTATTAAATCAGGTATTAGACTAAATAATGATAATGAAAGTGTTTGGGTAGAGGTTAACGATGGTAGTGAGACCATAGTTATTGGAGTTATATATATAGACCGCCTAATATGAGTAGAAATGGCAGAACATCGTTTATGGAGGAAATTAAAATAGCATCAAGGTTTAGCAATGTGTGCATAATGGGGGATTTTAATTTTCCGAACATTGATTGGCAGCACCAAATAGGCGACTCCGATTCAGTAGAGCTTATTGATGTAGTACAACATAGTTTTTTATTTCAATTCATAGATACGCTGACTAGAGGTATTAATATTCTTGATTTAGTTTTCAGTAACAATGAACATATGATAAATAATGTAGAGATTGGTGACCACCTAGGAAATAGCAATCATGAATCTATTTATTTTAATATACAATGGACAGGGAATGCTAAAGAGAATACGAACTTATCCCAGATTTCCGAAAAGCCCGATTATGGTGGGATGAGAAGAGACTTAAGGGTGGACCCTATTGTTAAGCAATTAAGTCAGGATATGCCAGAGTTAACTTGCCACCTACATATAACCAGTTTATTGCTTCACTCCACAATGCTCAAAATCAATATATCCCTAAAAAGAAGATTTAGATCGACGCAGAACCA
>CM064483.1:70382208-70656612 GCA_032716605.1 Paralithodes platypus
GGTTGGGTGTGAAGGGGGATCAGCAGGGTTGGGCCAATCAGCGCTCTGCAGACCCCCGTAATCCTGCGTTAATCTCTAACTGTTTTGGTAAGATGATCCTCAGGGTATTGTGTTGAGCCTATAATTGGGCTTTGTAATTGGGGTTGTGTGGGACAGGGATCTGCCTTGCTTAGGCCAATCGGCTTTCTGCAGACTCCCATTTTCTTATGTTCTTATGTTAAATTATGAAATCAGGATAGCCAATGACTCAAAAAATAACCCTAAGGCTTTTTACCAGCTATATAAATCTAAAGTTAGAGATAAAATAGGCCCCCTTAAAACTTCGATAGGAGAAATGACAGAAAATTATTTAGAAATGTGCAGTACATTAAATAGTCCGTTTCTATCCGTTTTCACTAATGAAAATTTGGCACAGATTCCAGAAGTCCGTAAGGTATATAGCGATAGTATAGAAAATAGGTAAAGTACGGTTAGGCTACTATATATTTTTTTTTTTTTTTTTTTTTCTATATTCCAACTTACCTCCTCTCGGGCATAGGCTGAGAGCCTTAACATTCACCGCTTTACAATGAACAGTGAAGCCTGTGAGGTCTTGTTCCAGTCTAGGGAGTGAGACATGTGAAGCACGTAGAGTACAACGAGCACCTGCCATTTTGCCTTCACATTAGCCACGGTGCTCACTCATGGCCCGAAACGACCCCATCTCTGAAGCCACCTCGTTCCCGTGCTTCACTGTCTCACCCCCTACACTCGGACTCTCACACTTACACACACACAACACCACCTGTTGAGCAGATAACTCACCAGGCATTGCACCCCTATAGCATATTTTGAATATGGGAATATTCATACAGTGCTATTTAATCAGGGAACAATGAGGGTATTTTATTATAATAATAATAATAATAATAGTTCTTAAAGCTAGCGCATGCTAAGCTAGCTAAGGATAGCTCAATAAGGCCGATTAGGCGTATTTCCATTGGGGTCCTGTACTACTACCCCATCCCTTTGCTCATGAGGGATGGTAACGACTCAGTGCTTGTGAAAAATCTTTAATGGCGTGGGCGCGAACCCGGGCCTTCTGGGTGGAAGTCCGAGACGCTAGTCACTACACCAAGCGAGCCGCCGTTTCGGTGGGCTTGTGGTAATGCACTGATACTAGGTACAGCACAAATTCTATCCCAATAATATAAGAACATAAGAAAATGGGAGTCTGCAGAAAGCCGATTGGCCTAAGCAAGGCAGATCCCTGTCCCACACAACCCAATTACAAAGCCCAATTATAGGCTCAACACTCTAATACCCTGAGGATCATCTTACCAAACCGGTTAGAGATTAACGCAGGATTACGGGGGTCTGCAGAGCGCTGATTGGCCCAACCCGGCTGATCCCCCTTCACACCCAACCCTTCTCGTCCATATGCTTATCCAATTTTTTCTTAAAGCTCCCTATCGTTCTTGATCCCACTATATCACTTGGTAGCCTATTCCACCCATCTACAACTCTGTTACCAAACCAATATTTGCCTATATCTTTTCTGAAACGAAATTTATCTAATTTGAAACCATTGGTACGAGTTCTTTCGCTATCACTGAGCTTTAGTACATTTGTCATGTCCCCTTTGTTAATCCCACTAACCCACTTGAACACCTCTATCATATCCCCTCTAACTCTGCGTCTCTCTAACGAATGTAAACCTAATTTCTTCAACCTTTCTTCATACGGAAAATTTCTAATATTATGGATCATTTTTGTCATTCTACGCTGAATTCTCTCCAATGAATCTATGTCCATTCTGTAATAAGGACACCAAAATTGGACAGCATAATCCATATGGGGTCTCACTAATGACAAGTAAAGTTTTAAGATAACATCAGCAGTTCTGTTACTCACACTCCTAGAGATGAACCCGAGAATCCTGTTTGCCTTATTACGAACGCTTATACACTGTTTTCTAGGCTTCAAATCATTGCTAACAAACACACCTAGATCTTTCTCGCAGTCTGAATTTTCTAATTCTAAATTAGCTAGTTTATATTTAACATTTGTTTGCATCTTCCCTATCTTTAATACCTTGCATTTGTCAATGTTAAACTTCATCTGCCAATTTACTGACCATTCATGTAAGGTATCTAGATCCCTTTGGAGGCACTCTATATCGCTATCTGAATCAATTGATCTCCCCATTTTAGTATCGTCTGCGAATTTACTTATCCTACTAGTTATACCTAAATCTAGGTCATTTATGTATATAAGAAACAACAGGGGACCTAATACCGATCCCTGGGGGACACCACTTTTGACTGCTCCCCACTCTGACTTGGTACCATTTATGCTGACTCTCTGTTTCCTACCAATTAGCCATGACCTAATCCATCCCAACAACGACCCTCCTATTCCATGTGCCTCAACCTTTCTCATCAATCTCTCATGAGGGACTCTGTCGAAAGCTTTACTGAAATCTAAATATATAATATCATATGACTTGTCACTATCTACTGCTTCATATACCTCTGAGAAAAAGCTAAGCAAATTAGTAAGGCAAGAACGTCCCTGAGTGAATCCATGCTGAGAAGAATTTATTAAGTTAAATTTTACTAAGTGACTTCTAATTTTCCTAGCAATAATGGACTCTAGCAACTTTCCTATGATTGATGTGAGACTAATGGGACGGTAATTGGATGCTATCGATTTATCACCTTTTTTGAAGATCGGAACTACATTTGCAAGCTTCCAAGCTTCTGGAACTAAACCTGTTTCTAATGACTTGTTAAATATAAATGCTAATGGACTACTTAACTCATCTCTGCATTCTTTTAATACTCTAGCATATACCTCGTCAGGACCAGGCGATTTTTGAGGTTTTAGTCTGTCAATTTCCTGAATATTGACTTATACTAACTACTTATACTTATACTAACTGTACTTAACATATTTTCTATACTATCACTATATACCATATTGACTTCTGGAATCTGTGCCAAATTTTCATTAGTGAAAACGGAAAGAAACTGACTATATCTTCCCATTGATACATCGGGATTTGAACCCGGGACCTTTGGATTACCAGGCCAGTGGCAAGACCACTCCACCACACCTCCCCTAAGTAGAAATGATGTGCTTAAGGAAATTGACAGACTGAAACCTCGGAAATCGCCTGGTCCCGATGAGGTATATGCTAGAGTATTAAAAGAATGCAGAGATGAGTTAAGTTACCCATTAACATTTCTTTTTAACAATTCATTAGAAACAGGTATAGTTCCAGAAGCTTGGAAGCTTGCAAATGTAGTTCCGATTTTCAAAAAAGGTGATAAATCAATAGCATCCAATTACTGTCCCATTAGTCTCACTTCAATCATAGGAAAGCTACTAGACTCAATTATTGCTAGGAAAATTAGAAACCACTTAGAAACATTTAACTTAATCAATTCTTCTCAGCATGGATTCACTCAGGGACGTTCTTGCCTTACTAATTTGCTTAGTTTTTTCTCAGAGGTACTGTATATGAAGCAGTAGTTAATGACAAGTCATATGATATTATATATTTAGATATCAGTAAAGCTTTCGACAGAGTCCCTCATGAGAGATTGATGAGAAAGGTTGAGGCACATGGAATAGGTGGGGTGTTGTTAGGATAGATTAGGTCATGGCTAATTGGTAGGAAGCAGAGAGTCAGCATAAATGGTACTAAGTCAGAATGGGGATCAGTCAAGAGTGGTGTCCCCCAGGGATCTGTATTAGGTCCTCTGTTGTTTATTATATACATAAATGACCTTGATTTAGGTATAACTAGTAGGATAAGTAAATTTGCAGACGATACCAAAATGGGGAGAAAAATGTATTCAGTTAGAGATATAGAGTGTCTGCAAATACCTTACACGAATGGTCAGTAAAATGGCAGATGAAGTTTAACATTGACAAATGCAAGGTATTAAAGATAGGGAAGCTGCATACAAATTTTAAATATAAACTAGCTAATATGGAATTAGAAAACTCAGACTGTGAGAAAGATCTAGGTGTGTTTGTTAGCAATAATTTGAAGCCTAGAAAACAACGTATAAGCGTTCGTAACAAGGCAAACAGGATTCTCGGGTTCATATCTAGGAGTGTGAGTAACAGAACTGCTGAAGTTATCTTAAAACTTTACTTGTCATAAGTGAGACCCCATATGGATTATGCTGTTCAATTTTGGTGTCCTTATTACAGAATGGACATAGATTCATTGGAGAGAGTACAAAGTAGAATGACACAAATTATTCATAATATTAGAAATCTTCCGTATGAAGAAATTAGGCTTACATTCGTTAGAGAGACGCAGAGTTAGAGGTGACATGATAGAGGTATTCAAGTGGGTTAGTGGAATTAATAAAGGAGACATGAAAAATGTACTAAAGCTCAGTGATAGCGAAATAACTCGTACAGAAAAGATATAGGCAAATACCTGTATTGGTTTGGTAACAGAGTTGTAGATGGGTGGAATAGGCTACCAAGTGATATAGTGGGATCAAGAACGATAGGGAGGTTTAAGATAAAATTAGATAGGCATATGGACGAGATAGGTTGGGTGTGAGGGGGATCTACCAGGTGTGGGCCAATCGGCGCTCAGCAGACCCCCGTAATATTGTGTTAATCTCTGACCGTTTTGGTGGGGTCAGTACTCAAGGTATTAGTGAGATGGGTCTATAATTGGGGTTGGGTGTGACAGGGATCTGCCTTGTATGGGCCGATCAGCTTTTTTGCAGACTCCCATTTTCTTATGTTCCTAAGAATAGGAGTAGTGGGCGTACCACTACCAACATACAGCATAACTCATCTATAAAACATTAACCTAACCTAACCTAACCTAGTATTCATGTAGTACTAGGTTAGGTTAGGTTAATGTTTTATAGATGATTTATGCTGGATGTCGGTAGTGGTACGCCCACTACTCCTAATCTTACCAATTGACGTAAAATAATCAACCAATGCTATTGGAATTTCCTGGATGACATCACACCCATTTTACCAATCACCAATCATGCGCACCTGTGCAGATTTCCCATTAAGCAGTTTTTTGGACAAGGGAGGACTGAGGGTTGCCGGCTTAGTCAGCCATGGCATTGTCTGTCAGATGGTCTCACACGTTTTTTCGATTTTGTGTGTGTGATTTTCGTTCATAGGCTATACTGTACAGTGGATTTATATATCGAGGACTATCAGGAGTATTTATCTATTATCCAAGGATCGTCAGTAGTATTTACCCATTATCCAACAATAGGGTCGGTTAAGGAAAATTAAGTTTATGCCCCCAACTGTTAAAATATGAGGATTTCAATAAGTCCTGGGGGTGAGGGGGGTATCCCCCCTCAACTTATTCTGTATCCCACAGCAAACGCTTTTGACCAAATACAACACATTTTTCTAATTTTATCCTCTTCAACCTTTCATTTTCCCTAATAGTCATAGCCCTCCTCACTAGTGAGGAGGGGGGGGGGGGGGGATTTTTAAATTGTTGGATAATTGGTAAATGCTCAAATGCAATGATCCTTGGTAAATATAACCACTAAATATCAAGGAACCACTAAATATATGTTTTGAACAATATAAAGCAGCTGGGCCACAGCTAGCCATGCAGTCTTAATGGGTAATGTCGGAAAATACTACCGAAACTACCTCTAATTTTCCCATGGTTTTTCTTTTTGGTTTTAGGTAGTTTGCATCATTATACAGTACTCGAAATTAGTGACAATCCCCGGAAAATTTTATTTCTCTCATTATCCAACGATATTAACACCTAAAGAGCGGCCTAGGCGGTAAATAATATGTAGCCACCAGCGGGGTGTTTTTACCCAAAATGGGGCTGTTTATGTGATCATTTTCATGCCTAAATAAGACCCAGAGCGTAAAACAAGTATCTATCCCTGAAAGGGCATAAACAGAGCTTTCCAATGACACCACAACGATCCTTGTACGACCGCTAGTTTTCTTGCAAGAACCATGTACTTCGGTACTTTCCCCATACAATTCACTATGTAGCGAGTGTGAGAGGGTGGAGGAGGGTGGGATTCATGTCAGTTGGTCCACCGCGGTGGTCTGGAGCAGTCATACGCTCGCTACTCTCCTGCCACCACTTGTCTCTCTCTCTCAGCAACATTACGTGCTGAAATTGCCACACGACTTATGTTGTGAGCCGCCACATAGTCCAAATTTCTTTCACTCGACATATGATGCGCGCCGCCAGTTAAGGGTTAAAACACTCAGATGTAAGTAATTTTCAGAGTAAATATACAATTTGTTTTGCCTTTGGATACAGGATGGGTTGAGGCCCCCCCTGACTTATTGAAATCAGCATCTATTTTAACAGTAAGGGGTTTAACCCTTAATTAGCGGCGAGCAACATAAGTCGAGTTAAATAAAGCTGGACTATGTGGCGGCGCTCGACATAGGTCGAGTGGCAATTTCAGCACGTAATGTTGCTGAGAGAGAGAGACAAGTGGTGGCAGGAGAGTAGCGAGCGTATGACTGCTCAAGACCACCGCGGCGAACATACTGACACGAATCCCAGCTCCCTCCTCCCTCTCTCACTCGCTATATAAGGAATTGTATCGGGAAAGTGGCTAATTACATGCTTTTTGCACTCGCGTTGCACGGTTATTGCAAGAAAACTAGCCATCATAAAAGGATCGTTATGGTGTCATTCGAAAGCTCTGTTTATGCCCTTTCAGGGATAGATACTTGTTTTACGTTCTGGGTCTTATTTAGGCATGAAAATGATCACGTAAACAGCCCTATTTTGGCTAAAAACACCCCGCTGGGCGGTACATATAAATAAACCGCATAGGCCGCTCTTAAGGTGTTAATAAGTTTCACTGCCGCCAATAGGGAGATTTTTTAGTTTTTACAGTACCGGTACTTTATATAGTGCACATGAAATGTATCTCCGGAGATTGAAACACATTTTAATATGATCTTTGCAACATCCTTATTCTATACTAGCCTTCAAATGTTGAGAAATAATTAGTGGTAGTTTCAGTAATAAGTACCGTTATGTCAAACTAATAAAAAAAAAAAAAATGCTGTGGTCCTTTATATTAACATTTATTATTGCTAAATGATGGGTAAAAATGCATTTGCAGAAGGAGAAACGCCTTAAAAACGCACTAATTTATGAAGGAAATGATGAGAAATAGGATTATAATGTAAAATACAAATTGAGCAAGATTTTGAGGTCCCAAAAATAATGCATGGAATATATTTAAGAAGCAGTACAGTAGAAGAGAGGTGAAGAAGGAGGAAAGTATTTGTGAAATTTTCTGCTTAACCCTTAGTCCCAGGCCCAAGTATGTCAGTAATGTACTTTCCTTGTAACTGCCTGTGCAACCCTGTAGTTGGTAACACGACTGTTTAAGCACTGCTACCGCTGACCGGTCTGGCAACACTTCTCAGCTTATATAAGACCCGCTGAAGGGCGACTGGGCCAGTCTTGCTCCATCTCTTGAGGTGAAAAGGTGGTCTCTCCTGCCATTTTTGCCACAGTGCTTGGGACTGCAGGGGCTTTTAATAATTTAATAAATAATAAATAATAAATAATTACTGTATCCTACGGTATGGTATGGGTTAAGCATATTTCTTTAGTGACTTCTATTGTCCTTCCTATTACCATAACTTCAAACTATACTATTCCAACACATTCTGTCACTTGGGTGCCACACTGTTAATAGGGATACTCACATAAGCCATATAGACAGCATTTTGTGTTATATTTGTTGGATGGATGGCTAGAGACGGGCATTTTTTAAATCTTACTTTTATCAGCCCATCAATTCAATTTAATAACTTGATGATTTGTATCTGTTAATGTTCAATGGTCTTGTTGAGCAAGTGTAAGTTTATTGGTTCCATGTCAGTTGAACCAGTGGCCCCATCAACCAGTGACCATTTTAACCAGTAACCTAACCTAACCTAACCTACTGGTTGAAATGGTCACTGGTTGAAGTGGCCACTGGTTGAGTTAGCACTGGTTAAAGTGGCACTGGTTGAAGTGGCACTGGTTCAACTGACCTGTCACCAAGTTTATTGGTTGTTCTTGATAAGCACCTTTACATCTTATTTCATGCCATTTATCCCATGACTTGAACAAATTGTCTGCATTTATGAGTGGACCTATTCAGAAAAGAGGGGGGGGGGAAGTCTAATACAGTATTGAAATGTTGATATTTTTTATGAAAGATTTAAGATTTGTTTCTTCTTTTCAGATGAGAAAAATCTGCCAAGATGGGGGATGGAATGCTATCATTGTATTGGAACAATCACAGAGCTACCTTTTGCCACATCCTAGCAACACTCAGGGAAAAGGTCAGTGCAATTCTCGTTAATCACTTATAAGTATGCTTTAGGATTTAGTAGCATGATTTTTAGAACCTTTTCAGGATCATGATTCCCTATTTTGTACTGTATATTTATTTTTAATTATATTTGCCTAAACCTAAGCACAATGTTCAAATTTTAGTACTGTATTAATATATTTTATTTTTTTTATTTTTCAGGAGCGGTACACAGATGCCACCATAGCCTGTGATGGAAAGTTCTATCCTGTACATAAACTGGTGCTATCAACATGTAGTGAATATTTTGAAAAGATGTTTGAGCACACGCCATGCAAACACCCAGTGATAGTGCTCAAGGACATAAAAGCAGATGCCCTGGAGGCGCTGTTAAATTATATGTATGCCGGGTATGTTAATGTAGCACAGAACGATCTAGCGCGACTAATAAAGGCCGCAGAGACATTATCAATAAAAGGCCTAGCAGTACCCGACGAACCACCCCCGTGCGAGGAGAGCAAACCTAACCAAACTAAAACCAGTAGAGAAGATAGATTAAGTCCACAGCCCAAAAGACGAAGAAGAGACGAGAATGGCAGCTCGCAACCTTCCGCCAGTCCCCCCTCCTCCCCACGGGTCTCCTCTCCCTTCCCCGCGGACAGTGAACACTCCCATCCTCGGTCCAGAACACACAGTGAGAGCCATCGGACGGACAGGATAGACTCATTAGACCAGCCCCTCGACCACACGCCTTTAGAACCTCAGCCATCAGATGTAAAAGTACCGGTAAGTGGTTCTCCCTTAGTTTGTTATTAATAGTACTGTAGTCACAAGCTACAATAAGTATACCCTCATCTTAATCTGTATTGAATATAAATAAGGTGTGAAAGTGATAAATAGCCACTTCCAACTTATACTGTTAATTAAAACAAACTAATTTAATTACAGTATTACAATCCTAGCTATAAATGTAATCTTGCCATGGTCAAAGAAATAATTTAACATGCTATAATAAACCCATTTTGCTTTCTCTTTCTCCAGGTTGTAGTAGATGAATCTCTAGTCAAAGAGGAGATGGAAGACACGATAGACAACAACCCAAGTGAGGGTATGGAGTCTGGTCTACAGTATGGCAGTGTGGGGGGAGAGGACGGGGGGCTAGACAGTGGAGGGGGTGGGGGTGGAGGAGAGGATCATAGCGGACACATGTTACCTAACAAGTACGACCAGCCAGTCATCACCGGCCAGGGGCAGCCCCTAGCGGACGCTGTGGCCGAAGCGCTGGCGGGGCCGTCCGGGATGCAAGGGGTCAGTTCATGTGGATTATTGGAGAAATCAATCAGTTTATCTTAACCCCTTCTGTACTGGTGACGTCTTTAATTTTATTCTGGCTATATTTCGAAGATTTTGTGCAGTTTCAGAAAGATCTGTTACAGTATAGTAAAAAGGGTTGACCGAGATGGTTCGAAGTCTGTTAATTGCTGGAGGCCCTTTATAAACAGAATAAAATCGTCGAATAGCCAGAATAAAATAAAAAAGATGTCGCTGACCAGTAAAGAAGAGGCCATCTTAGGCAGTGCCTACAGAAGGTTTAACTTATGGCATTGGTTGCGATCTGGTTGGTTTGTCCTGAAGTTTTGTTCTGCAATCTGCAACCCAGTTATGATATATTGATAGGCCTGAATGAAATTGAATTGGTTGTTAATATTGTAAAGGTGGGCAGATTTGTTTTATTTGATCATTAATAGATAGCTACTAAATTATAGAGATACTCATTGGCAAAGGTATTAGCTCTAGCATCATAACCATTAAAATGTATGAATATATATTTATAAGCCGTTTCAGATGGTAATGTTTCATACTGGCCTGTAGACTGTTCTACTCGATTTAGGCTTAAATTGTATTTATTTATCCAATAGTTTAATCTTTGTCAGAATGTCAGTGTATTATACATCAATGAATTGTCAGAATGTCAGTATTATACATCAATGAATTATCAGAATGTCTGTATTATACATCAATGAATTTATTAGACAAAATTATATCTTCAACTACAGTACTGTATGGTTTAAGCTCAAAGTTCTGTACACCTGTGCTCTAAGTTAATTTAATGCTGAAGCTTGACCAATATATAAGAGGATGGGGGGGGGGATACAACTGTTCAGTCATTGATGCTGTGAATAAGAGTTCAAAATAGTGAAATGTTCAAGGTAAATTTATGAATAACTAAGGAACACTAGTTACCGGTATACAGTATATACTGTATATGCAACATCTCACATTGAATGGAAGTTGCCCAGGGGAAAGCAAGGAGTTTGAGATGAACATGCTGATAGAAACATTCTCACCTGATTGTTTTGAAAAGAAGAGGGTGTTTACTGTTAATTTTAGTGCTCTGTGGATAGTTAGTAAACATTTTGAAAGGGATTATTATTTGAATTTAGTCTTCAGTGGTGAAAGATATAAATATATAATTGTTTTGTCGGTGTACAGTGGCTGGGCGGTAGTGAGTTAGGCGGTGGTGGCGGGTACAGTGCTGAGAGCTACGGGGGTGACACCAGCCAGGAGGGGCCCCCCCACCCCACTGCACCGGGATCCCACGCACAACAGAGGGTGAGTGTTGATTGTCTCTCTTACCGGAAAAGGAGCCATTAGTGCCATTGGTCCAGTACAGGCTGCTTGGGGCGGGGAGTTATTGTTTCAGTCACCTTTGACTTTGACCTCTTTTGATACAATGGTATTATTTGTATTATATTCTTACTAATGGTAAACCATTTTTACTAAGCTTAGTAAGTGTACCTGTATATGAAAATTGGGATAAATAGTATCTCTGTTACTATATAATTCACAGACTTCTTAAACTGAATATAATTTGTCTAATAATGACCTATAGAAGAGGGGGTTTATCGTTCTGAGAGAATTAATCCCTTTAGCACGAATGGCGCTGTTTTCAGTTTATGGCTACTCGATTTTGTTAAGCTTAGGAAAAAAAATTGTGTTAAAATTGTAATGGAGAAAGCTTATATCCCCTTATTCCCAAGGAATCCTTACTAAGCTGAATATCATTTGTCTAAAAATTAGTCTGACTATAATGTATGACACCATTGTACCAAAGGGTTCAAGTAAAAAGCGCTAGATTAAAAGCTATTGGCTTTTTAAGAGGCACTAGGATTATATTTAAGTAATATTTAGATACCTTTTTTGTATATATTTGAGTGCTCTGACTTGAAGCATGAGAAATGGCTGAAATTTAATATTTTATGTTATGAAATCCGTTAATGGTATTTCTTTTCATTCAATTTCTGTAGTTACAGGATTTCTTAATTATATAACGTACAGTACTTAGTACAGTATTATAAGTATTTATTCATATTATCACCAACCCACCAATTTATGATATAGGCTACTGCATATCTTAAACTTACTGTTCATCATACAACTTGGAAGAAATTACAAAGTACGGTATACTTTTACAGTGGCCCACCATTACATTACAGTCGACCCTTGATTTTACGGACTAAATGGGAGAGGGGTGTCCTGTTAATTAATGCAAAAACAAATCTGTTGCTGTTAATGCAGTACAGTACTGTACGTTCAGTGATGGAATATGCTAGCCCTGCTTGGGCCTCTAACCTCTTTGAAACACATTACAACACCCTACAGACAATACAGAACAAAACCCTCAAAATAATAACTGGCTGCACAGCTACCACACCTACAGACCACCTACACCAAGAAACCAAAGTTAAAAATCCAGGATCCCCTTGATATGAGAGGCACAATTTCTTGCTGTAGCCTCCACAAACCAACACCACCCACTACACTACATGGCAGAACATCCACACACACCAAGAAACATCAAAACAACACTCGGCTACATGCACGGCCCCCTGAAGTCCATCCCTCAGAAACCCTCCTTTCCCATGAGGAAAGAATCCATCTGGCTAGACTGCAGTTGGGCACCATCCAGCCCTTCTGAGTTATCAGAAGAGGCTGGATGACTCTGTCTGTGACATATGTTTGGGTTGTAATATAACACCGCACACTATCAAACACATTATGGAAGACTGCATAACAGACAACCACTTACGCCCACAACACAGTACACACTCCTTAAGAACTTAGTGGGAAAACCCGGTCTCGGCCGTGGTCTTACTTAGGAGCTCGGGGCTGTTCGGCCAGGCAGCCTAGGGAACAACTACTACGAGCTATAGTTACCAACTAGGAGATTCACAGAACAGTAGGCGATTAACAGCAGACCGTAAGCGCAGTGACCCTTTAGTAAACAGACCGACACTGCTACCTGAAACAGCTGATTGGCAGATATTATTTATGACAGTAGATCAGCAGCTATGCCACCAACACCATTTTAACAAGCTGTATTAACCCCAATTAATTACATTCACGTTCACAACATTGAGATTCACATCAGGACGCTTGGTGACCCTTTAGTAAACCGACTGATGCTGCTACCGGAAATAGTAGATCGAACGGACCAGCAGGCCCTGTCCGTTAAATCTGAAAGCCGTTGAATCAGAGGTCCATAAAATCGAGGGTAAACTGTAGTTGCATATAAATAAACCTATTTTAATGGGAAAACAAAATTCAGTGCACTAGCTTGTTTTAATATCAGTACAGTATTATCAAATTGCTTTCACTGAGATTTCTATATTTCTAGTACAGTACTGTATA
Source organism: Paralithodes platypus (assembly GCA_032716605.1). Lineage (NCBI taxonomy): Eukaryota > Metazoa > Arthropoda > Malacostraca > Decapoda > Lithodidae > Paralithodes > Paralithodes platypus. The sequence continues at coordinate 70,395,204 of CM064483.1, forward strand.
TGCATAAACTGAAAACATAATTTTCTATGCTAATGAAAGATAAGTTATTGGTACATGTATGTACAGTATATATGTACTCAGTCACATACCCCATAGCTGGGGGTGGCCGACTCGAGACAGAGCCCGAATAGGGACAACACAACATAGAAAAACAAAACATAATATTCACACATAGGTTGCCCAGAAGACCCAGAGATCAAGGATCAGTAAGGGCCTCCAGCACTCCCCCCGGTTCCAGACCTCCTGGAGAGGTTCCGGTCTCAGCAGGCAGACACGCGTAGTAATTTTAATACTTTAGTTCCTGAAGTAAAATTTATATTAAATATATAATACTGAGTGGTGTAATGGTTAGTGTTTAAAAATCTGTGTGTGATAACCCAGGTTCGAATCCCGGTGGATCACATATATGCTTTCATTAATTTCGTTGGAGGTTTTTGGTGTTGTGTTTAATAAAAATATAGATTAAGTATGGCTGTGTAGGAATTTACTGCTACAGGATGAGTAGATTTGAATGAGATTGAAACAGTTTTTATGAGTGACAAGGAATGACGTGTCTGTATACCAAAGTCATTGAAGCAAATGTATGAATGACAAGTACTAATGTATGTAGTCTACCATATTCGTTCAATTACTACAGGACTAATTTGCTTGGGGAAGAATTTCTTATTGTTAGTTCAAATTAACTTTGCAAATTCTTTTCGTTCCACCTTTCTCCTTATAGTTGCTCCTGAAAAGTTCAATATATAGTATTATTATCTCTTGGGCATAATAATTATATCTTTCATTCATATTCCTGTGACATTCCACACACCGCTGCCAACCAAATCATGTTATTTGTAATCATACTGGGACTGGCTACCAAGTTAATTTGATTAGACTAATGTAGTTCGTTAATATTCCACTTTGGCTAAGTTCGGATTGACAAGGTGATTTGAAGTATATGTACAGTTGCAATCTACAGTATAGTTGTCTTTACTATGCAAATATAACTACTGGGACTTATTTGAAGTGATAAAATAAGTGGCAAAAGCATTTGGTTGGTGAAAAACATAAATATTCGCCGCCCAGTCGTATCCTCAGGCGGGAGGCGGGGAGACATCACTCTCCCTCCTCGACCTCTCTCGCTATACTGAAGCGAGCGGGTGAAGTCTCAGAGTTATGTAACTCACTTGTGCTACGTAATCGCGGGAAAGAAATTCACGCGAAAAATAACCAATAAATTATGAAAATAAGAGGGAAAATAGGTGATAAATGAGGAGGGTGGGAAGGGGAGGGGTGAGGAACATTGAGGAGTGGTAGGAAGTACGGTTGCGCTAATAAGTCACGTCCCAGCTATCATTACGTTTGACTTGCTCTGTGCTGTATTAGTGTCTGTCAGATGTTGAATAGGGTGGACGATTGTAGGAACATGTTTGTATATTTCACTCAATTTGAAGAAACGAAGCTTAGATATTCATGATACCAATTATTGATCAAAATATACTTGGTGCCGAAACATCACTTTTTAGCGCGATTGTACTAGAGAGGAATGATCTCACCTATTGACATATTTCTTTGTGTTTGAGAGCCCCTGGGGCGTTTATAATTTTTTTTTTTCATGGTCTTCCGTGAGGCCTATCGCATTCGCTATGCACATCGTGAGTTCTATCGCACTTCTCGGTTTAAATGGTACTTGTCACGTGTAAGCTTTAGGTCAAGATACCTTGATTGAAAATATTTATATCTAAATCATATTTAATAATGTGGTTATATATGTTATACATATTACTTTTATGTATCAATTTGATATTATTAAAACCTCTGTTGACAAGTAACCTATACAGTGCTTTAGCTCTTGTCAAGAAGTCAAAAAGCTTTGTACTAATAGGTGAAAATATTACAAGCTGGGAATTATAACAATTACAGTATATGCAATGTATCATTAACCCTTGGGATCCGGGGGGCCTTATATGAAGTTTGGTATTTTCAAACCTCATAATTCAGTAGCTACTGATTGAGACCACCTAGAGCAGTAAAAAAATTGCAAATTGTAGAACGTTTTCTTGTCTGTAGACTGCCGTTGAGATGACATCACTACGTTGCGTGGTTGCCGAGTTCTGAGGATTATATCTGCGACTTTTTAGCCGCGCATTTTGCCTCATATGAGGCCTCCCGGATTCCAAGTGTTAATGTTACTATTTGGAAACATTAATTGTTACTACTTGGAGATTGAAATTGAAAGTCTATTCTGATAAATATTCAAGTAGGGTTGTTTATTGGTGATAATTACAGTAGGCTATATTTAAATCTAAGAAGTTTTCTAAATTATTATCATTATTGCCCTGTGTGAGGGGTATTGAATTTGGATAAATGTAATTAGCTACCGGTATCTTAAGAAAGTATTACAGTATCGGTACACACAAGTATTTCATCAGTATATCTACTTGTGTGGACAATGATACAATTTGCGCCCTTTTTGGGATACTTAGTCTCAGTGACCATCAGGGGTGTTTAGATACTTTTAGTTAAGTTACTGCAACCTCTGCAGTTAAGCGAGCTGTATATAGAAAACTAATTTTGGAGACTCAATCGTAAAATAAAATAACAAAAATCTGAATACTAAACGGCAACCCCTGGTGCATGAAAGGGTTAAAGAATTAAAATGTAAAACTTGCAAACTAAACAAACCAAAATTGGGACAAGGACAATATAAAGTCAAATTAAATTATCAAAATGATAATGTATATATGAGTTAGTGGATTCAATATACAGTAATAGTTTTTTACTAATTTATTTATATAATAAAATTCTAAATTAAGAAAAAATAGATCTATCTGAGGACTTGCGTTACTATGTAAGTTATGTTCGTTTGAATAGTAAAGTTAGTACTGTAATTAAGAATTTGGTACCGTAATGAATTAGGCAACAAACACAGTTAATGTTAAGTGTCAATATTAGAAAGGTGCTTGAAGGAAGGTGTGATATCTATTTCAAAGTCCTTATAATACTGTACTGGGTTCCTCCATGAATAGTTTTATACATTTTATTGATTCACAGGAAAGTTAATAACTGGATAGGGTTACGATTATGATTCAAATGGGAACTAGTAGATAATACATTAGATTTAACCCTTTTGCGCACTGCAGGACGCGATTGCGCCCTTACAGGGATTCTTTAAACCTTTGTGACCATCAGGGGTGTTTAGAAACCTTCAGTTTAATTACTTCAACCTCTGCAGTTGTCTTTGAGCTAGTTGTGGTCAGAAAACTAATTTTGGAGAGGTAATTATGAGATTAAGAGAATTCTATTTATAAATACTTCCCGGACCTGAAAGGGTTAATTTAAAAGTTTGTGTTCAATTTCTTGTAGAAAAGGTGTTGTGGTATAATTATGCCAAAACTATAGTCATAATATTGTTAGTTGCAGAAAGTCTGGGATAGAGGATAAGTAGACAGGCAGTAGGGATTGATTAAATGTAGATGCGTAGGTGTATCTTTGAAATGCAAGAGTTAGTTCAGGTTACTGAATGTTGAATGGATTAACTTAAAGAAACACTATGGTCATGTGAGAAAGAGCGAAGACAGCATTCCAAAACAGATGTATGGAAGTCAAGCTAGAGGGACAGCTAGTAATCAAAACAGATGTATGGAAGTCAAGCTAGAGGGACAGCTAGTAATCAAAACAGATGTATGGAAGTCAAGCTAGAGGGACAGCTAGTAATCAAAACAGATGTATGGAAGTCAAGCTAGAGGGACAGCTAGTAATCAAAACAGATGTATGGAAGTCAAGCTAGAGGGACAGCTAGTAATCAAAACAGATGTATGGAAGTCAAGCTAGAGGGACAGCTAGTAATCAAAACAGATGTATGGAAGTCAAGCTAGAGGGACAGCTAGTAATCAAAACAGATGTATGGAAGTCAAGCTAGAGGGACAGCTAGTAATCAAAACAGATGTATGGAAGTCAAGCTAGAGGGACAGCTAGTAATCAAAACAGATGTATGGAAGTCAAGCTAGAGGGACAGCTAGTAATCAAAGTAAATTCTTAGGGGGGGAAGGGTTTACATATTGGTCGATTATTTTGTATATTTATTTATTTTTCTCCCTAGACTTCCATCAAACTTTAAAAAAAAATATCCATTAGATACCCCTTCTAGATTAGTTTGTATCGGCCAAAGGCCGATTCTTCCCAAATTATAGGCTCACTATCGTAGCACAAAAGGTCTTGATATTGACAAAGAAAGGGCGTGAAAGGTCTTCAAATTGACAAACCAATGACAAACATCTTAAAATCTGAAAACTAATGGGGCTAAACATGAGGGAGAAGGGGATCTAGAAAAATTACCCATCTCCCCTTAAATCAGTTTTAAGTTTATGTGTATTGTATGTTGATTGAAAGATGGAGATAGTGGACCTTCTCAAATTCTATGTGTTGATGTGTATACGAGGCTTTGGGGTTATAGATATCCACTTTTTCTGTAATATTGCTTTGTACTTTTTATCAAATCCACCCAAAGCTTATTTTTTGGCAGTTGTTAATACTTGGAATGCACTGATAATTTGTGATGGTCTGAGTGAAAATGAATTGTTATTTGTCAGTGAAGAATAATATTTTTTTTGAATTTAAAGTTTTATCTTTATGTATGATCAGGTACGTATTAATTTATTTTATTTTGAACAATCTCCCTATATTTTTTTAAGAAATGTCAAAGGTATCGGTAAAATAGTTTATTTTAAGTACTTTGATCAGGTATTATAATGTAAAACTTGCAAAATAATATATCATAAACCATGCTTTTTAGAACTGAAAGGCATTAACCACAAAACCTTGGAAATATTTACATTTGATGGTATTTATAACTCATTTCTCTCTCCAAAGGAAAGGGATAGGAAAAAAGGCTTTGGTAGCTTGTGATCTAGCATGTTATCCATCCTTCAAATAGATGCCCAAACTCCTCCGTAGCTTTCTTCAACTTCCTGTGCTGATGATTTAAATACACGTTATTTGGGGGATTTAATTTGATAAACGAAACAGTGGGGGTGCCTGGCGTGAGTGAAACAGTGGGGGTGCCTGTCGTGAGTGAAACAGTGGGGGTGCCTGGCGTGAGTGAAACAGTGGGGGTGCCTGGCGTGAGTGAAACAGTGGGGGTGCCGGCGTGAGTGAAACAGTGGGGGTGCCTGGCGTGAGTGAAACAGTGGGGGTGCCTGGCGTGAGTGAAACAGTGGGGGTGCCTGGCGTGAGTGAAAATCAAACTGGCACACTCTCTTGGCTGTGAACAGACCCACATTAAGGGGGGTGACCTGTTCTTGTTCTGTCCTTTTCTATCTTTCTCTGGCTTGTATCCATTTGGCCCCATTCAGCCTACTGTATTAAGACGTTTATCCCCATCCAGGTGTCAATTTTTTACTGGTGAGCGGTAGTGAGCCAGCATATTTTTTATTTTTGTTTGACAGAAGGCTAAATTTGTACATTTTTCGATTGAAAAATGTCTCCGGCCTCTTCATATAATGCTGGCTCGCTATCGCTCGCCAGGAAGAAATCGACACCTAGATGGGGATAAACGTCTTAAAATAGTTGGCTGAATGGGGCCGAATGGATACAAGCCAGAGAAAGAGAGAAAAGGAGAGAAATAACAGAAAGCAGGTCACCCCCCTTAATTTTGATGGCAATCTCTCCCCCACCCCTAGAAAAAGCAAAGAAGATCGGCATAAGTCATTTTCTTTAAATAACTAGGTCTATGGGTTGCTTTATGCATTAATTTCTCAGTAATTATGTACGGTTTGGTCCTTTGCATCACTATATCCTGCTTAGTTTCATATCTTTTCATTTGTTCTTTGAGCTTTTAGCGAGTTGTTTGCCTACTGTTTTAATAGATTGTGATTATCTCGTCGTCACAGTTTGTCTTTTAAGCAAGTTGAACACCAGATGTTCCAATCATTAGTGACCAATCCCATATGAGAAGATTGATAGGTGGTCTAGTTTAATAATAGCTTCTTTCCATGCTGCATAGTCTCTTAACACTGATGGAGTTGTTAGAGGCCCACTGAGTCATATTCACCAATGACTACTAGGCCATAGTGGTTAATTTTTCAATACAATTATAGTGTCAACAATTATTGAATGGCATAGCATACTGTTACTCAATTCTCTTCATATATATCTCGGTGTTACTGGAGACCAAACTTAACAAGCTGAGCTCTTGTGGTTTATCAACATGTCACTCATGTGCTGGCTTACTCAACCCACCGAGCTCAAGAACATTTGTATAGTTATGATTTCAGTGCTTGGATTATTTATTTATTATTATTATTTTGTTTGTTTTCATAAGTACTGTACCTTATGGATAGACAATAAAGTAAAGCCTCAACACTCACTTGGGCAATAACACCATTACAATCATATATTTATGGAGTAGTAAAAGGGAAAGTGCCAAGGTTTTACTGGAGCTTGTTCTCCAATCCCATTACACTTACCCAGAGCTTGTTGGAAATGGTTGACTAGACTTTCCTTTCCTGACATAACGCATTACTCCCATGCCTATGTTTATCTTGTATGTTAGTTATTTTGATTAAATTTTTTGGAATGTACGGCTTCCATTCCAGCATTGGGCATGACCTTTTAGAGAATCTATGGCGTACATCGCTAACAATCAACGTTTTAAAGAGTTTTTAGTGGGTTAGCTATAATATGGTATCTATTAGAGCATGGGTTCACTTGATAAACTTGAATGAGAGTGAGTGAGCGATCAAGGGAGTGCACGGCGTTAAAAATGCATTATACCAAATGCTTCAAGTCACTAAATGCACCTTATCTTTACTGTTCAGGTCAATAGAAATCTGAAAGCTCCCTTAACTATCTCATACTCGTTGAATTCCTTCCATCCTCTCTCATCTTTTTCCCCTCCCAGCTTCTTTCATTTCCCCCATTCTTCCTTTTCTCTCTTATCTTTCTCTCACAAACTGCTGTTGAATATTGTGTAAGGATAGCCGAAGTTACCTACAGCAGTGTTAGTTTGTTTGGAATTACCATAACTGGGCTAGGTTAGGTACAGTTGCCTTGCGCATGTAACTGGCACAATACTATATAATAAATTTGAGACGTCAACGTTAAATGAGTGCTATCACTGACTCGGGTCATGTAGGTAAAGAAAGCATGTAATTCAAAATATATCTGCGTACGTCAAGAATCGTTCATTAACCCTTTATGGTAACGGTAGCCAAGCGCAATTTGTTACTGTACCGGGAACGGGAGAGCTGGCTCCGGTGTCAGGGGTTCGATACCAATCTTGGAAAAAATTTCCCTGGATGTGAAGGCTAGGTCTGGACGGACCAGCCTTTGGAGACCCACATTTCCTTGTGGTCTTAGTGCCTCTTGAGACTTTGAAGCGGGTGCATGCGTCTGCAAGCCCTTCACGGCTTGAAGCTTTAATTTGTGCCAAAACACATTTTACTTCTATGCGTCAGTGTGAAGGCAACAGCGAAGGTAGGAACGAAATTCTCATTACTTCATACAGGCCATAACTTGTACAGTCTTCCACACATAATACTTTCTTCCCTAACTTTATTTCATAGTTAAAGTGAGTGGAAAATTGCGAAATAGTGAAATATTAACTCGCTCTGGGATTCCTCCAAACCGTCCTCTCTCTCTCTCTCATCACTGTTTCGGCCAGAAAACGGCTACGGGCGATTACTTGATATCTTTGTTATACTTAGAAAGGGTACTTTTTGCCACAAGTTTTTGGTTCCGATAATCCCTTTCTTCACAGAGTTAGAGCGACCGAAACATTGAAATATGCCCGCAGTGGGCAGTTATCTAGCTAATTACATGCCTGTGGCACACAAATTTAAATACAGTATACCACTTTCATTACAGTTGATTTTTAGTAAACAATTGCTAGATTATGGATACGGTACTAATAATAGTTTGGGTTGGGAATGGAATTATTACAGTCAGTAAAATGAATACCAGTTAATTTGGACCAGGAATGTTAAATTACTATATTAATTACAGTATTGGTTATCACTTTTTTTTTATTTTTTCCAAAGGTACATACACATACACAAATTTAAAGACTGAGTGCTCCACACGAAGCGCAGTATAGTTTCCATAGGTATAAGTCTTAACTTTAGATACATTTGCGTAGGATAGTACAGTAATCATAGTTAGGTCAGAAAGGATTGTGTTGGGTCAGTTAGATTAGGGTGGAAACATTTGTTGGCTCAAAAAGCTTTATTAATTCAAAATAAGATACCAGTATTAAAGGTTAGTTTTAGAGTGGTTTACCGAGGTTTTGGAAACTTGACAAGAAAACAAATCTATAGTTATTAGTTCAGCATTGCTTTATTTATATTAGTCATGTTTTCCAGTTCCTGAAATCCACTTACAATCCCTCTCTTCTCTTTCTAAATGCATTTTTTCTGAACTCTCTCTCTCTCTAATGCATTTGTTGTAATTATATATACTGTATATAAGATATTGACATTTAAATTGTTCAAGTAATGAGACAGCCCCTGCTTAACTTTATTAGATCATGACAATTTTATTGAACACAAAAATACTGTTTATCCTGCTGTGCTGGTACTTTAATATGGGAATTATACTAGTGGCTCCTTTTCTGATATTTGTATGTATATTGGTGACCATTCCTTCTGATTGCTTATATTATCCTCTACTGGTTGGCAGATTTTCCAGCGAGTGAGAGGCTTAATATTGCCTTCGGTACCTGTGCTCCCCTAGTTACTCCTGCTCATCATGGTTTCATTAAAATATTTAAATTTATTAAGAATATGCAAGTTGATATTTTATCAGCTAGTTCATCTTATGTTGTCAAGCTTTTAAACAGAAATAGAAATAAATTTATGTTTAAACTTTCACATTTATAGTTCTATCAGATTCTTCATTTATTCCTTGATGTTTTCTAGGTCCTTTTGACGAGCCTTATTTTGGCATAGCATTCTGTAACTTTCATTAACATCCAGCTGATGCTAGTCTATAATCTGATGAACAGAAAAGTTATCAGCTACAGCCACAGCTTGCCATTACTGAATATAACAGAATACTACACAAAAGTATGTGTAGTCAACTGGCTGCTGGTCTACATACAGCAGAAATAGAGACAATTTATAAAAAAAAAAAAAAAAAAATAAAAAAAAATACTTAGTTTTATCACCCTTTTTGTATTGCTTCAAGAATTTGTGTTTGCCTCACAGCTAGAGAATATGACTGATGCAGTATATCTCTACTTTTGTAAGGTTACAGTATTTTTATTATATATACCGATATCTACTTCTATACATAATTCATAAATGTTTGCAAAAACTGCTGACACGTGTTTCTTTTTATTCATTTTATCAGTCTTTGGTATCTCCCCTTGACATATCTAGTCATACTGTTCATACATACCGGTAATCAGTACACTGCTGTTCCTTGTACAGTAGCTCATTATTATGAATATGTATTGATGTACAGTGCTGTACTCAACAGTACTATATATTCAAAGTTTAAGTTGTACTGTGTAATCAGAAGGAATGGTTATATGACTTGTAGACTAAGCTCTGCATGGTTTCTATTAGACCAGGTAGAGGTATCATGGTATAGCAACTCAGGATATACAGTATTTTAACCCTCTATCTTAACATGGTGCCGGTAATAGATTCTTTTGTTACATTTGTGTTATTAATAATTACAGCCTTAGTAACATAATATAATGATACTGCTGAAATCATTGCGATAATTGAATATCCTGAGTGTGCTAGATCACTTTGATAAATACTGTATATGATTTGTTGCTGGTGTCCTGGAAGTAGTCTATGTATTATTTGCTACATTAATATGTGAGAACAAGTGTTCTCTACTACGGCAGCGGTCATCATGATGGTTTCCTGAGTCTGCATTTTACAGTCTGCATCACATTAGTGCAGTCTTTGGTGGCTGAATAGATTATCATAGTGTGTAATACATTTATGTAGTATTATGTAAGCGGTTCAACATGGCAGTATAGGTTCGGCTTGATTTTGTATCAAAACATGATCTTTGATATTGTTACCCGCACCAGTTCATTTAGAGCTCAAAATGATTAGAATTGTCACCCACTTGTTACACATCATATAATTTTCATCCTTACTGTAAAAATAAGGAGGTATTATCCACCTCATAATGCATCATTATTGACATGTAGCATACTGTATATACAGTACTGACCAAAGATTTAATTGATGACAACACCTGAGATCACATGCCTAGTTAGTTATGTACACAAGACTAGCAATTTGAGCACTAAATAATCTGTTTTCAGTTGTTCAGCGGGAAGTTAGGCCTTTATACCGGCGAAAATTGAAGTGAAATTTATCACCTCAATAAATATAAAGCAGTATGTTGGCACTTATGTATAATATCTTTGGTATTATTTATATGGCAACAAAACATTACGTTACGGTATTTCTTTACTGTGTACGATGTTATTTGTCCATACATAATGAAGGAAAGTTAAGCAAATTATTATTAACCCTTTCACGCATATGGCGCGATTTTGAGCCTATTGGGGATACTTTAATGCCTTTGTTATCATCAGGGGTATTTATAAACCTTTAGTTTAGTTACTTCAACCTCTACAGTTGTCTTTGAGTTAGCTGTGGGCATAAAACTAATTTTGGAGAGATAATTATAAGAGTGAGAGAACTCTATTTCTTAATGCTAATCTGGCAACCTCTGCGTCATAAATGCGTGAAAGGGTTAAATACAACACAAGGAAAGATAATATTTTTGGGATAAATGGGGTTACATATCGTTCTGATGATAATACTGGACAGTACCTTAAAGTATTGTACTATACCATGAAGAAACATAAGAATGTAACTTTAGCCCCCTGAGGCGCAGAACGTGATTTGCTGTTTTAGCAGCATATTTTAAACCTTGAAATACCCTAGATGCACCTTGAAATGTTAATTTAGTTACCCCTAACCTCTTCAGTTTTCTTTCAATGGTAGTTTAAATTAAACTTTTTTTAGAGGAATAACTTCGATTTTCCTTAGTGCACATAAATATAAAGATAAATAAAACTGGCATCTATGAGCCTCAGGGGTTTAATTAAAAAAGCTGTTGCAGTACTATACATATTCAAGAGCATCCATTGAATGGCAAACTTGTTCTTGACGTAAAGTTGAGCAAATTGTTAGATAAATATATTTAGTGTCAAAATGTACTTTACCTGTCATACATTTTTATACTAAAATATATTACTCTAGTCCTACTATTTTATTGTGGGTCGTATTTTGATGATTTTGCAAACCATCTCATACAAATTTGCTAGTCTTTGATGGTCTTTGCACTTTCTATATCTAATTGCAAGATTACTACTTGGTAGCATTTATTGTACAGTACCTATCTATATTTATATTGTGGTTCTAGCCACATTTAAGAACAAAAATGAAATAATTTGTTATTCTGATGTCTGAATACCAATTTAACCCACAAAATCTGTGGGTGCTTGGGAACTCAGTCCAGACGGTTTTCGGCAATTTGTTGTATTTTCGTATTTTTCAATGCTTAACCCTTTCCGTACTGGCGATGTTTCTTTATTATATTCTAGCTAAATTTAGACGTTTTTGTGCAGTTTAACACCTCAGACCCGGTAGGGCTCTGAGGCACCCATAACAAACTAGGGCCAGGAACACGGAAGGGCGCTGAGGTTCCGGCAGCTTGAAAGCCTGTAAGCTTGTTTTGAATGTCGTCCGTCTGACGCATATAAACACAGCCGGTTGGACCGACGCCGCGCACCTCCGAACACAAGAAGGAGAGGCGTCGTTTGTTTTTGTGAGGCTGTACAGTAAAATCTCGCATCCCACGATTTATTGGTACCGAAATATTACCGTGGGACCCGAATTCGTGGGATGCAGAGTATTAAAGTAATAGGGAAAATTTCAAAAGTACTGGAGGCTATCGTCGGGCGACTATATTGTCCTTCACTTTACATGCCAATAATGCAAAGTAAGTTGCTTTAATGAAAAGAAAGGTAAGTAAAACACAAACAAAAACTTAGAAAAGTTGATGAGGTGCTTATTGTGATGGATGTGGTGATAGATGGGAGGAGGATGTTAATTACCACCCTCCGTGGCCCCACTCTCGTTCTCTGTCACCCCACCGTCGCCGCCGAAGCCCGTGCAATCATCGTCCATGGCATCAAGTTCGGCGTCCTGTAGAGCTTCCATTAGCTCTGCATCCGTGGGAATTGTGTGGTTTTTCGTGGGATGAGAATTCAGGTGGCCATTGGATAGTACCGTGGGATGCGTAATCGTGGGATCGAAATGCGTGACTCTACTGTATGTTGTTTCAGTAGTGAAAAGTGTCTCATATGGCTGTCATCGCCACATAGTTCTCGCCACAGAAATTGTCATCAGAACTGAACCAGTTTACTTGGAGAGCTCTACTCAACGCCATTCTACAGGTACGAAACACATCTACGCTTGGAGATGCGTGGAAATGCGGTAGCAGTTAAAATAACAAAGATACGGTAGCCTAGGCGTAGACGTTTTTCGGCCAAAACCCCCGGGTTTCGGGTAATATTTATAGAATGCGTAACCGGTCTGTGAGGGTTAAGAAGGATCTGTGGTAGTAAAAAGGGTTAAGTGAAATAGTTGGATGCCTGTTAGTTGCTGGAGGCCCTTTTTTAGCTGAATAAAATCGTATAATAGTAGCCAGAATATGGTTAAAAGAACGGTACCGGTAATGAAGGGATTAATATCTTAGCAATGGTATGGCCTAACTGGTATAAATAATGTTTCTGAATATATCACAATCCTTCATCCTTAGAATGTCAAAGACTAGAACCTCTACACCAAAGGGTTCTTCTGTGATGAATAGAGATAACTTTTCCGCGAGAATCACTGTGTCGGTGCTGTGTCTGAATGTTTGCCGACACGAATACTTAAGCTTGTAAAACATTCACGACTCCCATTGCTTCTTATAGGCAATTTTAATCAATAATCATAGCTCTTATAGTGATTATTATAATAATGTTGCACATACTGATTAGTTTTACCATTGTAACCATTTTTATGCCAGTGTGCAATGCTTGTGTGCGAGGGTTCTGATGCCGCAGAACTCGTAGAGTGCTATGCTTGCGTGACGGTCCTAGAACAAAAGATGAGCGCAAGTGTGTTTGGTGTGTGTTGGAGGTACCGCCTGCCCTGATGCACAGAGCTTGGAAAATGAAGTACATACAGTACTGTTATCTTGATCCTGGTGTTGACCGGACATCGCTATGTCGTCGGGGTGTTTTGTTACACGGTCGTGAATATTACGCGCAGGGGAGTTTAACCCATGGGATCCGGGGGGGCCTCATATGAATTTTGGTAAAATCAACTTCATAATATTATTCAGTAGCTACTGATTGAGACTACCTAGAGCAGTCAATGTTTTTGCAAATTGTAGAACTTTTTGTTGTCTGTAGAATGCCGTAGAGATGACGTCGCTACAACGCGTGGTTGCCGAGTTCTGATGATTATAGCGGCGATTTTTAGCCGACCATTTTGCCTCATATGAGGCCTCCCGGATTCCGAGGGTTAAGAGGCCTACCTAGGTCCACGGTGGAAGTTCGGTGTGGCGTATAAGAGGACAACCGAAGTGCGGGGGTTAAGCTCGGGGGGGAAAAAAAAAAAAAAATTATATGACGATCGGGCTGTGACATTCGCGGGTCCTTGTATTAGGGTACCCGGATTTTGAGGGACAAAAGCAATGAACACAGCCAATTCATTGAAATACAAAATATATGACAGGGAGGGGAGATTAAAATTATCGATAGACTCGTACAGGTAGTGAATTCTTTCTTTGATAGTTTCTATTTGGTACCGGGATAGTGGATACCTTGTGAATACTATTTGAAAAAGATAGATAAGTATTAGATAAAAATATTTCCATACCAATAACACTTATTCAGGATATTACTGAACAATTAATAATATTTACCCTTTAAATCTGGCTGATGCCACATAGCATCAATTGCGTCAACATGTTTCGCACCATGTAATCAAATTTATTTGCATGCCTTCCCCATCCCTTCCCTCACCCCACAAGCCTTTCCTTACTCCCCCCCTCTCCCCCCTCCCTCTCATATCATTCTTAACACCAATAACTCCCAATGAAATTAATGAAAACGTGTGTTCCTCCGGGGATTGAAACCCAGGATACCACTTATAGAACTTACACACTTTAACCATTATACCACCAAGATCGTTATATTTACGGAGATATAGGGTATGATGGCCAATGCAGACGCAAAAATGGGTACTTATTTTTTTGGTCGAGTTGCTTCTGTCAGCCTATAAGAGATTGGAAACAGAGTAGGGGGGATAAATAGCAAAATGTTTATATTTTTAAAGAATGTCAACAAAAATGTACCTGTTCTTATTTAAGAGTGAGAAGACAAATAAGACATGCGTCTCCTTTCTATCACAAAACCCTAAAGAGACGCACCTGGACCTAAGGAGACGCAGAAGTGTTTAAATCACAAAAACACAAAAAATTATATATGTATTAACCTCATTGGTACTTGAAAGAAAGCATGTTACTTTTGGTTGTAAATTTACAATGCTTAGATAACTAAACTGACTCACATAGGCCATATAATTCATATTATTAAATAGACAGATAATATAACAACATACTAATTTGCTAATTATAGGCCATTACCAAAAGAGTTTAGAGGGTGCAGGGAAGTTATACATGGAACATTAATGCTAATTTGAGGTTTAAATCTAGTGCCACTCGCTATCCCATGCATATTTGGTGCTAATGCGCCTGTTTTATGCCTGCTTATCTCTGTAAATAATAAACGTTCAATAACCAACCAAATATCATGTTCATGTACCTTCATTCAGCTTGAAAATGGTAAAAACTGTAACTTTCTGGGTAGTCTGATAGATATGTGAGCAACTCAAAAGCAATGACAACTATTTAGGTTAGTGCTTGAATGTTCGTGCGTGCGTATGTGTGTGTATGTATAGGTCAGGCATGTGTGTGTGCGTGTCAATGTCGTGGCCGGGGGTGAGACGATACACTCAGTCTGACTGACAAAGGCAAGAGTTGGACTCATTCATGTTGCCACTCTATCGAGTGAAAAGAAAGGAAGTTGGGGAAATGGTGAGGGAAAGTAGGGAGAGGCATGATGGGGGTGGGGGGCTACAACAAAATTTGATTGTGTAGCTAAACAAATTTTGATTTGATTCCGATTTGCTGAGATGGGGAAAGAGGTGCGTCTCCTTAGGTCCAGCAAAAATTATTTAGTCCAAAAGAGATGCATTTTTCAAACTGATGCCATACCACACTGGTAGACAGCCATTCTCCCTACTATGTATGGTATACATAAGGTGGAGTTTGCTTCACCTGAGATCAAAGAAAAGGTTATTATGCTTAACCCTTCCTACCCGGTCTGCCTTATGTAAGGACAGCACGAAAGAAGGGCAAATACCCGGTATGCCTTATCCAAGGCATGAGCATAATAGCCTAATTAAGCTTGGTCCGAACGCCGTGCGTACGACGTATGTCAACAAACCCAAGCGTTCGTCACCGCACCTCCGAAAACAAGAAGGAGAAGACTCCTCAATGTTATTGTTCTGACGTCATGACGAAATTAGTGTCTAAAAAGCCCCCATATTGGCAACATCTCTGCAATATTGGCTCCACTGAAATTGTCATCAAAACTGAACCAGTTGACTTACAGAGCTCTACTCCATGCCAAAATACAGATTGAAAACCGCACTACGATTATAGA
Source organism: Paralithodes platypus (assembly GCA_032716605.1). NCBI lineage: Eukaryota > Metazoa > Arthropoda > Malacostraca > Decapoda > Lithodidae > Paralithodes > Paralithodes platypus. The sequence goes on from CM064483.1 coordinate 70,410,946, forward strand.
TGAGTGGGAAAGTTCTAGCAGTGAAAATAAACATAAATACGGTAGCCTAGGCCTAGACGTTTTTCGGCCATATCGCCCGGGTAGGGGCGACCGTCATTGGGTAAGACAGCCCGGGTAGGAAGGGTTAATAATGTTACCAAAATAAACACATATTTACAAGGACCCAAGGAGACGCAACCCAGCTACCCTAAGCAGACGCGTGTCTCCTTAGGTTTTGCGCAGTGCGTCTCAATTGGTCCCAGGGTAGCCCTTGTTCTAGTTAAGGCAGCTCTGTCAATGGTGAAGGAAACTCAACCATATTCATACAAGACAGAGGTGAGTATGGCGTTCTACCACTGTGGTGTACGACCTTCTGGCATCAGTTTGAAAAAATGCGTCTCTTTTGGATTTTGTGATTTTTGCTGGCCCTATGGGGACGCACCATCTCTCCCCTTTAGCCGTGCAAGTAAAAGCCTCTTGGTCATGTAGGGGTACACTTCAACTCATGCACTATCAACCAACAATAACAGAAAAAAGGATCAAATTAGGGAACTGAGAGAAATTTAGCTTTAAAAAAAAGTAAATTCTTAGGTTTTCCGTAAGGAATTTGCGAAAACATGATTTTTTGTTTTAGTTAATCTCATCTCACGCAATAACATGAAAATAAACAGCTGGTACTATGTGAGCATATTAGGTGATAGTTAAAGAATATTTTGGCCCACCATTCATGCATCTATCTACTCATCCTATGCCTGTGAAAGTTTTTTGTTTCAAGTGCATCTCCTTGGGTCCAGTTGTTGTTGTTCCCCAAGCTGCCTGGCCGAACAGCCCCAAGGCCCAGAGCAAGGCCAAGGCCATAACTGAGTGCCCCCTAAGAACCCTCCCTGCCGACCACAATAAAGCCTGGGTGACCGAAGCCACTCCATGGCGGGGAGCTGAGGAGGGTGTGGAAACGCCCGGGAAACCAAAGCCCCACCCAGGGCCCTGTGCCCCCCCTTAGCAATTATGAAGAGAAAGTTGAGGGGCAAAGGAAAAAATGTGACGCTTTGGCTTCCAATCTTGGTAGACTGGGAGGTCAGTCCACGGAAGAAACGCCGTCACTTGAGATCTAGAAAATATATAAGTAAAAGGAACAGTCAGAGTAAGCTATGGGTATGGCAGAGATCGCTCAGTTCTCACACTGATAGACCAGCCCATCACCATGGGTCCAGTAGTCTGCATTGGCCATCGTACATTGGCTAGTACAAAATGGCGTATTTTCGCCAAATATACCGTGCCTGGGTGTGGCCACTGGCTCGTAATTTAAAGGATCAAAGGGCTAAGAGAAAATATTTATGGAAGGTTATATTGTGCCTAAGTACTTCTTACATTATGTGCTTCTAGTTCTGCGTTATTACCATATTTGCAGCCGACACTATGACTTGTAAGGGAATTGGAGGGGTGTGAGACTAGCAAGGGATAGAGAGGAGTAAGGAGATATAATATATGGGTTGGTATGCTTGATGCAAAGCTGTGACATGGTAGGAATTAACCATATACAGTATATGGCCAAAATACAAAAGTTTTAACACTCCTGTCTTATGCCGCTGCTGGTGGCTGGGTGATGCACATAGGTTTTGTGTTGCATTGATTTAAGTGATTTGTGTGGGTTTTTTTCGAGCACCAGTGAATTCTGCAGAAAAATTGGCGCTTGTGAGAAATAAGTAACATGCTTATTATTATTATTATTATGCAAACAAACTTATGAGAAACCCATGATCTGCTTCAATCTGTGTACAAAAAAAAGGGGGGGGGGTTGTAGGATGTGGTATGGAGAGATGCCACTACATTTTATTAGTCACCCAATTAGAAGGCATTTCCCGGCACTGGCGAGGTATTTGATTTTTTGAGATACCGTGCCTCATGTGAGGTTTTCAGCAGGTCCTGGGTGTACAAGCGATTAGGCTTTATGGGCTTGTTTACTGACACTATACCGTGTTAGATCTGTAATTAAGAAACAGATATGACTTCTACTCTTAATTAAGATATTCCTTGGAATCTGCCATTCTCAGATTACAGGAAAAAGTTTTGTGTGACAGAAAGATATATATATATATATTTATTTTATTTTCATTTATTTTGGTAGTTCTTATCGTCTAGTCACTAGTGGATCTGTGGCAAAGTGTAGTATTATAGTACTGTACTTAAGAATGTTAATTTAGTCTGTCGTTATTAGAAACTTGGGTAGGATTGAAGTTGTTTTTTATAGTTTGTTTATTACTCATGTCTTTTTGATCCTAGCAAATGGCAGTACATTTGTTTGATAACATCTTACCTATATTTAATTTTAGCTAACATTTGGTAATTTTATTAATTTCAATAAGGACTTTGTAGTCAAGAACCTGAAAATGGTAACGAGTAAGATCTTACTTTGCATTACTTCTGTATGGCCATACAACACGTTACCTTAACCCTTTGGTGTACAGGAAAATGCATCTGTGTCTTCCTGGGATATTTAAAATCCTTTGTGACTATCAGGGTAGTTTATAAATCTTGTTTATTTGTTTTCAATCACTGCAGTTGTATTTAACGCCTTTCTCGTGGCACCCGCCGCTAATTATGTGGTCTGGGAGCAAGGCTAGCTGTTGTAAACAGCACGGGCGGCCCCCAACTGGAGCTTGTGATGGTTGGGCAAATACTGACACGACTCATAGCCATGTCTGGTATCACTGCAGCGTTATACATGGCGAAAACAGCAAAAAAAAAATGTTAATTTTCGCGATATGGCCTATGTTTACAATATCGTTGCAAAATAACCAGACTTCGTACAAAGATGATTCAGGTGTCATTGGAAAGCTCTATCATTGTACTTTCACGGATACCGGTATATTATTGTATTACGCTCTGGCTCTTGCTTGTGCATGAAAATGAGCAGGGAATTAAGGTAATTTCGGGCAATTATGCCCGCTCGTAAGGAGTTAAGTGAGCTTATTGGCAGAAAGTTACTTTTGGGGAGCCAATTATTTGATAGGAGAATTTAACATATTAATACTATTCAGTTTCTAAGGAGCCTGAAAGGGTTAACTTAAGGAGGGACCTTTGATAATATCCTAAAATTCCTAGTCTATTCAGACTACACTAACATACAATATAGCTACTGTAGTGACATGATTTTGCCCTTATAATCAGATAACAAATTTTTATATCTTACCAGATAATTTGTGACTGATTATGAAAGTTAGTTAATATATCTAAACCTTTCACTATCAATTTCATTAACCCTTAAAAAGAGGCTCACCACATAAGTCGAGTTGAAAAAACTGGCAAAAAACGGGTGAAAAAAGGGTGGAAATCGAGTGAAAATGGGTGGGATAGTAATGATCCATACGTCCGACATCTGTGGCCTCCCGGCCCACACTAACTCCAGTTCCCCCACCGCGCGTGAGGATGACAGTGTAACCAATAGTTCGCTAAAAGTGAGCAAGGTAGCAAAATCAGCTAAACTTCCATCTACGAGGTAACACTGTCAGTGCTCCACGAGTGCTACGTAGCTGTATGTGGCGTCATTGTGTAGCGATTTCCACCTAGTTTTCGGCGCAATACAGTTCCTTTCATACTGATGGTTGATATAGCAGTCAGAACGGCCCAGAAAGGCCCAAAACGGCCACAGAGCACCCGCTAGAGAAGGGTTAAATATATAGTATTTTAACAACTCATAATCCATTGTAATATTAATGATAATTTTTTTTATTCAAGCAAATGTTATATATTTTGGAACAGTATAAGGGGAGTAAGGCGTCCGGCAATAGATAGATGGATAATATTGTGCTAAATAGAAATTAAGCATTTTTTTTTAGTTTATTCATGAGTAGATAGTTATTATTGACACTTTGTACAGTTGCTCGCAATATCCCACTCAATGCGTTTGTATATGGAAATAAAAATAGTATGGTTGACTTACAAGAATAATTTTTTATTAGCCGTTAATTGGTCATATTAACCCACAAAATCCGGGGGGCTTTATATGATCCCAATCGTTGTGTCAGGGGCCCTTTTGGTACAGGCAAACTTCAAAATTCAGTAGCTACTAATTGAGACCACCTAGAGCAGTAAATTTTTTGGAAATTGTAGAACTTATCTGTAGAATGCCATTGAGATGACATCGCTACGACCCGTGGTTGCCGTGTTATGATGATTTTAGCGGCGGATTCCGAGGGTTAATTAACCACAATACTACATAGCAAGCTACACTCGTAATTCAATCATACTCATTTTCATTCCATACATTAAATTATGGAGTGGGTACAATTTATGTGGACAATTGTCTAAGAGTGTACGAGAGCGAGGTGGAAGGACAGAGGGAGAGGTAAACCGAGAGAGAGATGGAAGGATGGAGTGAAGAAGTATATGAATGAAAGCGGTGCTGGTTGGGAGGGGCGCCGACTGACTTGGGACAGAGGTGCATGGGGGCGTTTCGTTCGTGGCCACCTCTTCGGGGATCACGGCATCAGGCAATTGATAGATAGATAGTACCTTAACCCACTGAGCCCCAGCTAGTTAATAATAAATGTACCACCCAGGACCGGCAGGTTTTGAAATTTTTGTTTTTTCCAGAAAACACCAGGAATGAGTTAGGAATGAAGGAAAACCCACAAAAAAACGATCCCCTAGGTCATTAAGGGGTCCTACGAGGTCATTAAGGGGTCCTACGGTGCGCCCGAAAGTTGGAATTAACATGGAGAAATGAGTAGACAAAAACAGGTTTTTGCGCGCTCACGCGCACGTGGTTGGACTTTGAGAGTTTTCAACTATCGGCATTGTTGCGTGGGATACTTACACAGTTCCCATACAAATCTGAGCCCTCTAGGTGCCATAGGATAGGAGTAATTAACAGTGACGCAACATATGTGACACTGGGGTTGGTGGAAAAATACATTGCCGACGCACTGTTTGCGTCGCTGGTCCTCAATGGGTTAACCCTTCCTACCCGGGCTGTCTTACCCAATGACGGTCGCCCCTACCCGGGCGAAATGGCTGAAAAACGTCTAGGCCTAGGCTACCGTATTTATGTTTAATTTCACTGCTAGAACTTTCCCACTCATCTATAATCGTAGTGCGGTTTTCAATCTGTATTTTGGTATTGAGTAGAGCTCTGTAAGTCAACTGGTTCAGTTGTGATGACGATTTCAGTGGAGCCAATATTGCAGAGATGTTGCCAATATGGGGGCTTTTCAGACACTAATTTCGTCATGACGTCAGAACAATAACATTGAGGAGTCTTCTCCTTGTTTTTGGAGGTGCGGTGACGAACGCTTAGGTTTGTTGACATACGTCGTACGCACGGCGTTCAGACCAAGCTTAATTAGGCTATTAAGCTGCTGCCTTAGGTAAGGCATACCGGGTATTTGCCCTTCTTTCGAGCTGTCCTTACCTAAGGCAGACCGGGTAGGAAGGGTTAAATGAACATTTCCTTTGCTAGATAATCTGTTTCATTCCTTTAAATCCAATGACGAAAGTTTTCTTATGTTCCTGTTAACAGAATGATCAATTAATCTGAGAAGGGATCTTAGTTAGTTGAATAATTGAGACAATACATTACTATCTACCAATGAGGGATTGTTACTACAGCACTAAGTTGAATTCAATAAACTTTAGGTAGATAGAATAGTTATTGGATTTATCTTTAATAATGATTATTTAGATTTAATACATTTATTATGTTGACTTGATACTATTTATTATTTTAATATTAACAGCCTATCCAGTATTTATTATTTAAATATTTAATTCTTACAAAGGGGGCGTTAGTAATTACTGTAATTTTAATTAGTACCCAGTCTAACCTATTAAAGTACACTATTAGTAAAAGGAGATTTTGTAGATTGAATTACTGTATTCAGACATACACACTGTTACATTATATTGTTGCGAGTTGGTGGTTGTCTTTGGGGTAATTGAGGTTTTGTCCTCCTAGGGTATAAGAGTTGTGAGCGAGAGCATCTATGGTCGGAGCTTCGGCAGAGGGAGTTGGACGCCTCAAGTGTTCTCGTGTCCGTACTGTAACAGGTCCACTTTCAAGCAGATGAGTGACCTCAAGCGACACATCAGGACTCACACGGGTGAAAAGCCGTTCAAGTGTCCCCACTGTTCATACTCTTCAACACAGAGCACCCCAGTCAAAGCTCACATTGTGAAGAGACATCCTGGTTTGACTACAGCATCTTACATTTCTACACTTTTGGACAAATCAATTCTTTAGTCATGTGAGAAGATGAAGGTACAACATTCATAAACACTGCTATACAGTATTTTATTTTGGAAAATGTCAACAGATAAAATGATACATCAAATATAAATTTTAATTTTGACTATATGGAGGATGTTGATACCAGGACATTGATACAGCTGTAAAGCTGGATGGGTTAGGTTTAGCATAAGGGTCTCTATTAAGATCCAGAACTTTATTTTTGTTCATAGTAACATATATTTTAAAGTGAAACTCAATTGTATAGTTAGATTTATTTTTCTTAGATAACACTTAAAATGTGCTTGACTGCCAGTGATGTTAAGATACTGATAGATCATATTCAGCATCACTTGCATTTTTGTTAGGTATGAACAAATATAGTACAGTATTAGAGTACTAGTAATATTTTCGATGAACAAATTATTATTTGGTATGGTGTTAAGAAAGTTGACAAGGTGAGTTGAATTCACGACAATTAATATAAGAAGTACCGTTATGTAGTCAGAGGTGCCATATGGAAGTCCCGTCCCTGTGACACTTGTTCTGTTGTCTCCTGTAGGGCAGTGAGAGAGGCAGCGAGGCGCCCCACCACCCTGTCAAGCTGGTGAGCTCTGAACACCCCATATTGGCCCTCCACCTGACTTGCCCTTTCTGCTTCCGGGCCACTTTCCGCCAGAACAGCGACCTGAAGCGTCACATCAGGATTCACACTGGAGAGAAACCTTACAAATGTAAAACCTGCGTGTACAGAGCCTCTCGCAAGGACTTGTTGCAGGTTCATATGGCCAAGGTGCACCACATGCGTTGAGCCCCGAGAACACCTCGCCACGTCCCTCTCACAGTTGATTTGTGGGAGAGAGACAGTTCCCAATTAGAGAGGTTTGGATATGACCTACATGTCAATAGTGGCCAAATTGATTAGTGACTGATATGATCAGGGAGGGAAGGCGAGTGACTTTAAACTCTGCCACCATAGCTCACTGCTAGGGCGTGTGGAATCTCACCAATTTAGAGGTTTGAATCCCTATCATATATGAAGAATAACAAATAGGAAGTGGAGCCTGAAATTGATTGTTAAATTTTCACATTTCTTTAACCCCTTACGGACGGGGATATTTGTAATTTCTACCACCTGTGTGGCGGGCATATTTACCCTAAACGAGCTTCATTCCATGCTCTTTTTCATGCATAAACAAGAGCCAGAGCGTAATACAATTATGTATCCGTGAAAGGGCGATGATAGAGCTTTCCAATGACACCTGAATCATTCTTGTACGACCACGGGTTCTCTTGCAATGATGTTGCAACACGAGGGCAAAAACCCTACAATACGGTAATTTCCTCAGAATATCCTTGTCCTCGCGAGGCTAGGGGTGTGGTGGGGATCTCAGTTGCCACGCTCGGCATGGGCCGAGCGGTCAGAGCTCGCCTGCGGTCCTCCCAACGCGTGGACTCTCTCTCAGCCGATAATGTGCTCAACATTCCTTTCGACTATTGTCGGGACTCGCGGGATAGGCCACTTTTCTCTCACTCGACATATGTCGGGTCCCGCGGCCTGGGTGTTAATAACAAAGGAGAATATATAAGGAAGTTGCAGTCTGAAATAGCCAGTCGATTATTGTACATATACATTGTCTATAAACACCAGTTGTACTATGGGGGAAATGTGTATATTATAATATCCACTGTACCTACTTTATCAATAATGGCCTTGTGTCTACTAGAGATAAATATCTTAAATTTGGTTTGTATAATGTCCCTGTAGATTTTAAAACTTTTGAAATGGCAAAAGTGAATGAGTGTATATACTGCAATAAAGTTGGAAAAGCTACAATTACTAGTTTTGTGATTACCATTTAATTTATTGATTATTTGAATTGGTATTTTCTTAGATTATACTTAGGCAGCTTAGTCATTTTTCTTTATATAAATTTCAAGCAAGTTTTTGTGTACTGTACTTGTATTTTTATTTTTCACTTGAGTTTATTATAAAGGTTGGAAGGTTATAGTCTTACTTGCTTGGTTTTCCTGTTTGCAGCATGGTTCTGTGGAAACCTCAGTGGGTCTGATGCTTAAATGCTCGTACTGTGGGCGAGGTTCGTTCAGGTCAGAGTATTACTTGAATCGTCACATGCTCACCCATACTGGCGAGCGACCTTTCCCGTGCTCAGCGTGCAGCTTCCGTGCCGCCCGTCGCGACCATTTGGACCGACACTTCAAGAGAGTACACTCTAACCTTGTAGGCACTGAAGTAGTCACCACACACAGAGATTCACTCACTTGGATCTAAACATGGATGAAAAGATGTTCTAGGAAGAGAGAGATTCCTAGACTTGAAGGATTTATATATGACTGGAAAGATGTTCTATTGAGACACAGAATTCCTCACTAAGATTATTTTAACATAGTTAATGGAAAGGTGTTTTACGGAGAGAAAGTTCCTCAGATTTACTTTGTTTAATTTAAATGGAAAGACGTTCTAGGGAGGTACGGGGTCTTATATATGTGAATAGAATCTCTCTATAGAGTTTCTGGAAAGGTGTTATGTTGGAGATTCTGGTTTTACACCAAGATTAATTCATAAGGACGACCAAAATTAACTACTGTACATACTGTAATGATTTTGCTGTATGTGAAGCCTCTAACATTGAAAGGAGTCCTTTTATCTTTTTGTGGATTTTATCCATTTTCATATTAACTGGGTTTTTTTTTTACAAGGGTAAAGTTTGCCTGCTAATGGTGTATTCCCATAAAAACTTGTATATAGACTTACTGGGGCTTTAATCTGTGCTGTGATAAAACTAAAGTGTAAAAAATATATAAAGAATAACATTTGAAAACTTTGTACAGTAGCCTATGCAATTTATACATTTATGCTTACTACACCTAAAACTTTGGGTGAAACTTCTATAATTAGATTATTTGCTATAGATGTAATTGCAATCTAAAGATTATAGAAGCTACAGTATCTATTACTTTTTGTTTGTCTGCATGTGTGTTTGAAAGTAAATGAGAGGAACTAAGTATGGTTGTTGCTTGAATGTAAAAATATGCCTTTTGTCATCTCAAAAGGATGTTTTTGCAACCAATTTTGACACTTCAATGTTTATAGATGTCTCACATGATTCTCCTGTCGATTCTTGAATCAGGTATTTACGAAAACAATTGTTATTCGTAAATACCTTATTCAAATAAGAATATATATACAGTAGACCCCACAAGGGTGCGGTTACCTAAGTCCGAGACATGCGCGCACCCTTGTAAAACGCACCCTTGGAGCTTAAGAACCTATGGGAAATTCACTATGTAGTCCGGGGACTCTTCAAACTTACCCTTTTTTCGCCCAATAACCCCTGAAAAACATGAACTAAGGAAAGAATACCTGCACAGTATAGAAATGTGATTAGATTAGATAGAATAGGGGTATTACACTCACTTTGGATGGTTTATGTATGCGTGGAGGTTGGGATGTTGGTCTTACTGAGGAGCCTCGGACCCTCAGTAAGACCAACATCCCAACCTCCACGCATACATAAACCATCCAAAGTGAGTGTAATACCCATATTCTATCTAATATCTAATCACATATCTATACTGTACAGTAGTCCCTCGTTATCGACGGCTTTTTATTAGACGGATTTGATTATAGACGGATTGCTTTATCATAGACGGATTCGACTATCGACTGACTTTAGACTGATTCGAGTATCGACTGATATATCGACGGATTAATTGTTTATTTATATTACTCTAATATACCAACCAAAAGTGGATTAAATGATGAACAATAAGACATACAATAATAAGAAAATACACCGAAAACGAGAGCAAAAATAATTAGCCTAAAGACTTTAGGTTTTGAGTGAATCCGGATTCACCGACGATCGGAGCGTCACTTTCGACCTCCATATTAATGTTGTCAAAACAAGGCAGAAGCTCTAAGTCCACCCGCCTTTTACTTGCTTATTTGTACCTGAACCTTGTATCTCTTGCGTTTATTATGGCCTCTAATGTATTCAGTGATAGATATTTGCAATATACTCTAATATGTAAGGTTATGTGTAAAGGAAACGCTTAAAAGTACATAGGATAGGAGACCACGGATACTGTACGTGTATGTACGGTACCGTAATGTACGGTAATGCGGTATTGACGGTTTTTGCTATCGACGGCAGTCTTAAGAACGTAACCCCCATCGATAACGAGGGATTACTTACAGGTATTCTTTCCTTAGTTCATGTTTTTCAGGGGTTATTGGGCGAAAAAAACGCACGCTTTGCTTTTTTCGCACCCTTGGATTATACGCACCACACGGACATCTGCCGCACGGTTGGAGAATCGCACCCTTTTAGTGCGCACCCTTGCGGGGCCCACTGTACAGTAAAAGTCCGATAATCCGACGACCGATAATTGGAATCTCCCAATAGTCCGAATTTTTTAAAATGAGGCCAAATCCGAATTCACCCGATACTCCGAATTTCAAAAAGTCCCGAAGTCCCCTTTTTGAGGCATTAGGCTACCCAAAACCCACCCAAATAACACATAATGGTACACACACATATCATATGTTCATGAAATCACTTTAAATGTTTACCATTATGTGTCATATTGAATGTATAGCGTTATATTGTGCATATGCATAGCCTATATTGTGTTCAGGTTTTCGTCAGGCCATTAATACACAGGTTCATAGGGGTAAATTCCAATAATCCGAAAAATCCGGTAATCGGAACGAGGCCCGGTCCCCTGCTATTCGGATTACAGGACTTATACTGTATATACAGAGAGGGAGAGGTAGACCGAATGAGAGGTGGAAGGATGGAGTGAGGAAGTACATGAACGAAGGCGGTGCTGGTTGGGGGGAGGGGCGTCGACTGACTGGGGACAGAGGTGCATGGGGGCGGTTCGTTCGTGGCCACCCCTTCGGGGATCACGGCGTCAGGCAATAGATAGATAGATAGACATTTACAAACGTCTTATCAACTTTTGAGTTGTTGTTGTTGTTGTTGTTCCCTAAGCTGCCTGGCCGAACAGCCCCGAGTCCCTGAGGAAGGCCATGGCCACGATCGGGCTTTCCCACAGAGCTCTCATTGAGTGTAGATTGTGTTGTTGGCGTAAGTGGTTTTGTGAGATGCAGTCTTCTATGATGTGTTTAATGGTATGGGGTGCTGTGTTACATCCCGGGCAGGCGTCGACAACGGAGTCATCCAGTCTCTTCTGATAGCTCAGGAGAGCTGGATGGTGTCCGCATCTCAGCCTGGCCAGGTGGACTCTGTCCTCGCGAGGGAGGGAGGATTCGGAAGGATGGATTTCGGGAGGTCGTGCATGCAGCTGCGTGTTGTCTGTGAGTGAGTGGATGGATTGGCGATAGATATGAGTATGGATGTGCTTCTGGAAGTTAGTTCGGGGTGGGCAGGGAGGGAGAGAGGACAATAATTGTGTGTGATCCCGTGTGCTGGGTGTTGTTTTGATATTTCTTGGTGTCTGTGGGTGTGTTGCCATGTAGTTTAGTGGGTGGTCTTGGTTTGTGGAGGCTGCTGCCAGGAATTGAGTGCCTCTCATGTCCAGATGGTCTTTGACTTTGAGGATTTTGGTTTCTTGATGTAGGTGATCTGTGGGTGAAGTAGCTGTGCAGCCTGTAATGATCTTCAGGGCTTTGTTTTGAATGGTCTGTAAGGTCTTATGATGTGTTTCAGCTAGGTTAGAAGCCCAGGCTGGGCTTGCGTATTCCATCACTGATCTTATGTATTGTTTATATACTGTGGTGGTAGTTTCTTTGTTGTGTCCAAATTTTGTGTGAGCAAGTGACCTGAGGGCGTTAAGTCTGGGTGTCAGTTTCTTTTTAATGTTTGTGGTGTGCTGTTTGAATGTCATATGAGTATCATATGTTACTCCTAGGATTTTGGGTGTGTGTGTATGTGTTAGGGGTGTGTTGTTTATGGTGAGTTGAGGGATGTGTTCGTGTTCTCCTGTCCAGCTTGTGAGCAGGGTTGCGGTGGATTTGGCTGGGGCTAGATTAAGTCTGTTTGTAGTGCACCAGCCATGTAGTGTGTTGAGATAGGGTTGAAGGAGATCTGTTGCTCTTCTTGGGTCATGGTGTGTGCATGTGAGTGTTATGTCATCTTCATAGGAGGCTAAGTTTATTTGGGGCGTATTGGGTGTAGTTATATCGTGCATGTACAGATTGAAGAGTGCGGGCGATAGGACGGATCCTTGTGGGACTCCGTTTGGAAAGTTTCTGATTTTAGATGACTGACCGGCAAAAGATACGTGTGCACATCTGCCTGCTAGGAAGTTGGCCAGCCACCTTTTTGTGTTGTTGTGCATGTTTGTGTTGTAGATTTTGTTTGTTAGGTTGTGGCGGGGGATGGCATCGAAGGCTTTACTAGTGTCGAGTGTGGCTAATAGTGATCTGTGTGGTGGTCTAGCTGAGTTGATGCCGTCGAAAGCTCTTTGTGTAAGGTCTGTGAGAAGAGTGTTTGTGGAGTGCAGTAGCCTAAAGCCATGTTGTGTTGGAGCTAGGGGTAGGTCGGGTGTAATTAGTTGTAATACTAGGCGTTCCATGACTTTGGAGGGGGAGCAAAGGAGTGTGATGGGGCGGTGCGTGGGGTCTTTGTTGGGTTTGGGGAATGTGATGATGATACCATGCTTCCAAATGTCTGGTATTGTGTTGTGTGAATAGCTGTAGTTTGATATGTTAGTGAGTGCTTGTATGCCTTGTGGTCCCAGGTGTCTGAGGTGTATGTTGCTTATGTTGTCTAGGCCACAGGCGGGTGAGTGCTTGAGATTGTTGATGATATGCTTTGTCTGGTGATTGGTGAAGGGTGTATAGTCAGGGTCTGTGGGGAATTGTCTCTTACGTCGGATGACACGTCGGTCGTCTTTGTGAGGTTTTAGGTGGCTGACATGTGAGAAGTGATTGATGAGAGTGTTTGCTTGTTGTTTACATGAAGGAGTAGAGTCTGTTGTTGTGATTGCAGCATGTGATTGTGTTGTGTTGCTGTTGGAAAGTGTGATGCTGTTTAGTGTTTTGTAGAGTTTTTTGGGGTTTGTTTTGTGATCAAGTGTTTGTAGGAAGTTATTCCAATTTAGTTTTTGTTGTTCTTGTATTTTGTTGTTAGTTTGGGTGTTGAGTGCTTGAATTTGTTGTGTGATGTCTTGTGTGTGGGGTGCTGGGGAGTGTTTCAGTGTGTCGCGTTGTCTGATGAGGTTTTGAATTTCTGGTGTGAAGTTGGGGTTGTCTATTTCTGTTACCTCTTGGAATGTGTTTCTTGTCAGCGTTTTGGATAGATTTATTGAGTATGTGTACAGCATTGTTGATGTTAGTGATGGGTGTACTGTTTAGAGTTGTGAAGTGTTGTTCTGTCTCATTTGTGAATGCTTCCCAGTTAGCTCTTTTATAATTGGTGTATGTTTGTTTGTGGCTAGCTGGGGTGAGTTTGGTTTTGATGGTGATAATGATCGGGAGGTGGTCAGAGCCTAAGGTTCTGACCACCCTCCAGGATGTTGTGGGGGCGAGTTCTGGGGAGCCAAAGGTGATGTCTGGAGATGATGGGTTATAGAGGGCTTGGTGAGGAATATGGGTATGTTGATGGATGTCGTTAAGGATGATGAGGTTATCTGTTTGGTTTTGTAGTACCAGCCCTCTGTCTGTGTCGGGGTTGTCGACAAACCAGGCCGACGTCTTGGCGTTGAAGTCACCACCCAGGATGATGTGTGGGGTGTTTGTGATGTGTTGTAAGTGTGGTCTGTATTCATTTGGTACTGTAGGGGATGTTTGGGGAGGGATGTATGTGTTTATGATGGTTATGTTGGATTTGTTGCCAGTGCGTATTTTAATTGATTGTATTTCTGTTGTGTTATCATTTGGGGGGAGGAGGGATTTGGTTTGTACACTGGTTACTATGCATGATATTTCATTGTGTACCAGGGTGATGAGTCCACCGCCCCCGCCGACAGCCTGGTCTTGTCTGATGGTGGTGAAATTATGAAATGTGGGTGTTTTTTGTGTTGTGCGGAGTTTTGTTTCTTGTAAAATGGCAATGTGTATGTTGTGTTGGTTGATGAAGTGTGAGAGTTTGTGTTTCTTTGTGTTAATGCCATCTGTGTTCAATTGGAGAATGTTAATGTTATGTGCACGATGTATGTTGGGTGCTGCTGCACGAGGATGGGGTGGGGGTGAGGGAAGGGCTGGGGGTTGGGATGGGTGAGGTGGGGATTGGGGAGCAGGAGATGGGGGTTGGAATGGATTAGGATGGGGTGTGGTGTGTTGAGTTGAGGATGTGGATGGTATGGGAAGGTTAGGTGGGTTAGGGAGGAGAGGTGGACGGGTTTTAGGGGGGGGGGGGGAGTGGATGATATGGGAAGGCTAGGTGGGTTGGGGAGGAGAGGTGGACGGGTTTTAGGCGAGGGATTTGACTGGGAGAGGAAGGGGCATGAGGAACAGGTCCAGGTGTTCGTGTAGTGTTTCTTGGAGGCAAGTGTTGTACAGGTGAAGTGGGTCCAGTTACTGCATGAATTGCAGAGAACTGAACCCTTAGTGTGGCGACTCGAAGTGATGGGTTTTGAGCAAGTTGGACATATGTATGTGTACGTGGGTCCTGGGTTGCTCTCAACTTTTGAGTTGTAGAAATTGATTGCGAAAAATAATTTTGGACTGACAAAGAAATTATGTGTTATGAAAATAAGGAAACTTTCTACTTCTACATCTCTGTTATGGTAACTGTTATAATTCATATTCAAAGCTTTCAAGATTTTGAAAAAATATATTTTACAAAATTTAGTTGAAATTTCTAGTTAATTGCAACTCAAATACTGTAGTAGTTTAGTATAATATTAATTAATTAGTAGGGTTAAAATTATATGAATACCTAGGGTTTTATATAGAGAATATTATAATTTTTAATTATCTTATTAGTGGCCTCATAGGAAAGAGGCTGAAAATATAGTGCAGAATTATATTGTCATTTAGTACTTGAATTGAGAAATACACTTCGACATGTTTTGAGTAGGGATAAAACGTAATGTTGATAGATATATTATGTAGATTTTTTCGTTCTTTGAACTACATAGAACTTGACCTGAGGAAGCATTAAGTATTAAAACAAATTATGGTTGTGCCTAACAAATTGTTACTTTTAACATATTGTGAGTTTTGCAATTTTGTGTGTTAAGACTAGTTGATGTTTTGTTTTTGCTGTGTTCAGCATGCATTTCAGTTAAGTCGTCAAATTTCATATATTTTAATTGTTCTCAATAAATCATTAATTTGTATATGGTGATACTAATAATACTATAGTCAAGCTATTTTATCACAAACGCCACATCTTTCCAGTAAGTTTACCAGAGCTTGCAGAATATTAATATCAAAGTTTAAGTTGGTTATAAAATGCAATGAAATAGAAGGCGGCAAATCTTCATCAAAGAAATCTGAAAAAATAACAAGTACAGTACACCGAGAACAAATATTTAAAAGACAACTGCAAGTAGACAAAAGGGAATAGTATTGTTTTCGTACATATTGAAGATTTAATTTTGATTCGTAACCAAGTGAGACACAATAATACTGCATATATGAAAGGCATGTACAGTTGCGCTAATAAGTGATGTCTCGGCACAAGTATGTTTTGATCAATAATTGGTATCAGCAATATCTAAGCTTCATTTCTTCATATCGAGTGAAATATACAATTATGTTCCTACATTTACCCACCCTATTCAACATCTGACAGACATTAATACATCATAGAGCAAGCCAAACGTAATGACAGCTGGGACATGACTTATTAGCGCGACTGTACAGTATTGACATACATTGAGAATTTGTATATACTGTACAGTAATGTATAGGTGTTTCTTTAAACTTGTGTTTGTATCCCTGCCCTTACACTGACAATAAATAGAGAAATAGATTTTTCTGTTATTTTGTTCATTATCCTGTACTTTCTTTTAATGGTGCAGTAATAAAAATAACTTATTAAGTAATTAGAAAGGTATGTAATATACTCTACTGTAGAATATACTACTGTATATAGAATGCAAGATACATTGCCAATATTTTTAGTTAGCGACAATTTTTTTTTTTTTTTTTTTTTTTTTTGTCATATCTATAAATCTTAATGTGGACTGATGAAAATGTGTAATGAGACTGAAAATTAACCTTTGCTGGAAAACAAAGGGATTTGTAGATTTCTAAACTTTTAACCAGTTAGTTTTATCCTTAATTTTATCACTCCCCCTTCAAATGTGTGTATGTGGAGATGAGCTTAAGAAATTGATCAAAGCTTATGCAGAACTAGGCCATGAAGAGATTATGAAGAATGAAAGATGAGCAATTGGTAAAGGACATGCAAGAAGAAAGATTACTGAATGTAAACATTTAAGGATTATGGATATGCAGATTGCGAGAAATGATTTACAGAATGAATGTAAAGAGATTGGTTACCATGTGTATAGATCTAAAGTGGAAATATGATGTCTAAATAGGGTTCTTGGAGGTGTAGGGTAATGAATGTTTAGGACTTGTGAAGTTGATATACTCCAACTTAAAACGGTAAGACACTCGGACTTTACATTTGTGTTCCAAACTGCACAGTTGATATACTCTAACTTAAAACGGTAAGACTTTCGGACTTTACATTTGTGTTCCAAACTGCACGAAAATGAGATAGCCAGAAACCTGATTTGGAAGAATCCTTAGGTTTCTGGATCCCGGGGTCTTAAGAGGGGTTATTGCTGTATAGGAAATCATGAAAGCTTTGACATTCAGGTTTATATTATTGTATATTATGTGTACTAAGCTTCGTTAATCAATTTTGATTAAAAAACAAAACGGCCATTTCTCATGTTTCTTTATTTGTATTACAGTACTGTACTGTACTGTATTCTTATTTTTTCTTATTTATTGAGAATTAGTTGATGGAAATTGTTAGGCCAGCTCTGATATCTAGTACCAGGACTTGAGGCAGAATTATTCAAAATATATTATTTATGCACAGTAAATATTGATTAACAAGGTGTGCAACATAACTCTGGGATGATTGGCATTAGTCTTTTTTCTGTATCAAGTATTTACCTCTCACATCTTAGCACTTTACTGCAATATACAGTATTTGCAGAACATGAAGTCATAATATGTTAGCTATCTCTAATTCACAAAAAGTGGCAAAAGTGGCCTGAATTTCCCTGAGAAAATATAGTAGGAATAGGCAAAATCAGCTTGAATACAGTTCAGCCACATTATTAAATACTCAAAATCCACCTAATAATTTGCTTCACTTAACTTTATCACCATCCACATCACAGTGACCGGAAAATCCTTCTTGTTTTTTCAGTTACAGGGTATCAGGCCTTCCTGCTTTTGACATTATTAATCTTTATTCAGTCCATTACATTATTATTTAAGGTTCCTATAATACACCTGAACACAGTTTATGTGGCAGTTTATATAATTTTGAAGGTACTGTGGTGCTGAATTTGGTTATTTGCAATTGAATCTTCACTATAACCAGACCACTCTTATAAACAATGGTGCAGCAGAGATAAACATAGGTACTGTGTCTGTAAGCCAGCTGATGCACTCCAATGGTAATTAAAATTTAAAACTTGCAAAACAAACCAAAACAAGATCCACACAATATAAAGAAATCAAAATCACTGGAAATAAGAATTTATCTAAATAAAATTGTGAAAATGAAAAACACAAACCACCACATAAAATGTAAATCACTATATGAGCAAGTGAATTTGTTTCCCAACAAACTAGTCTCACACATTAATGTACTCTCGTCATATTCAAGGAATTAGTCAAATGGGAAGTTCAGGACGTTCTGGTAAATTCTGTATGATAAAGCTACAATTTAAGATAAAATATTCTATTCAAGCTAGTTATATTATAAGATGATTGAACGTAAAACTTTATATTGATCAATGTTGATAAAGAAAATATACAAACAAATTTGCAATTTATGACATTAACAATAGTACAAAATACATACAAACGATAGTGCTATCGGGTAGGTACCTGTGAGCATAGCATGAACACATGACCCATACCAAATTCTACCCTACAAATAACCTACATTTATAGTACAAATAAAATAAGGAAATCACAAAGGAAAGCTATTGATACTATACAAAATTTGCAGGTCAGATTGCTAGTCACACACACACACACACACACAGCCACTCTCCTCACATTTTAAAATAGTGATCTCCCAACTACGTACTTGGTATTTCTGGTCACTTTTTTGTTTTACATAAATTTACCAGGATTGGGGTGGATCATGATATTTTTAGAATAAATAATACCATTGGGTATTGTGGGCTCTCAGAGTGACAACTGGCTATCACCTCAGATGTGGTCAATATAGAAACTTCTTAAGTATTACTGTACTAGTAATTTCTTCTCACACAGGATTTACCTGTTTTATTTGACTTATTACAAAGAGTTTGGCAATCACCCCATAACTTGTTGCATACCTTGGTATTAATACCTTTCTTATTATTTTATACTGAATATTATCAATTGTTACTATTCATCATGGTTATACCTACATTAGAACAAACATTTGTATAAACAATCAACAGCAGTAGGAGGACTTTAGATAATATAAATTTTACAAAACTGTTACAGGACAAATAGTAAATAGAGAACTATGATTGAAATGATTTATATCCCACTTTATATAAGTTTAACATCCCTAGATAATTGAATATTTAAGACTGAATTTAAGCTTTACAAAATTTGAATTAGACAAAATAGCAATAGTGTTTGACAAATGTATTTAACTCATTCAAATAAGGTTGCCTTTGTATCCGGCATACCCAGTTAACACAATTTAGATTGTGAAGGCTATTGGTTATAGCAAAAGATAACTTTTATATCAAGAGGTCCTATCTCAGCTGAGTAAAATTGTGTTGCATTTGCTGTAATAGGTAATCATCTGATTGAAGGTTAAAACACATTGAACAAGAATATAATCCCAAGTAATGTAAATGACTACCGTATTATACAAGCTCTAGTTTTTGTTCTGAAGCCCTCTGTATATGTTAAGAGGACACATTGTACCTGTACAATCCTTATAAAATATATTATGTTTCTTTGCGAATGTATTATAATTATTATTATTTTTTTTTTAAAAGCTGATCCTGTGCTAACATGTATTACTCGCCTGGTTTACTTACTCTTGCCTCGGATATCAACTATGCAAGGATTACAATTGTGGCTGGGACTATATTTAAATTGACAGCTAATAATTTTGATCAATCAATTAGTGAGCATCATTTAAAGTAAAGTTGCTTTTATTATATGGGTTTATATTCTTGTATTCAGGTCAATGTGATTATCATCAACACAATAATGAGATCCTTAATGGATGGATTAATTTAATTACTCTTTGACAGGCCACCTACCACACTGCAGGAAGAATGAGCTCCCGAGATGCAAAGTGGTCAAAGAGTGTGGTGATGTCTCCTCAAAAAACCTCCCGTATCAGCACCGAAGCTGAATTCGTCCCCAAAAGACCCAGAAACCTTCCTTTCCATGGTCGAAAGAGGAAGCCCTTGTCAAAAGGATTTTTCTATGGACAAGGAAAGTTTAGCACAAAGTCGAGTTTCCGGTACGATGACAAGATGTGGTACGAACAACTTCTTCGATCGTCAACATTACCACAAGGAATGGCTATAAAACCTGCACGTTCAGCAAGCTCTTGGAACAGCCGGAACATAGGTCCTGTTAGCATGATCTCCCGCTCCCGCTGTAGCTCCACTTGGACACAGGAGAAAAGACAACAGATGGAAACTCCTGTGGGACAGGAGGCTGCAGAGTTTAGTTCCGATGAGAATATTTTCCGCATACCCAAGCCTCCTGTTACGCTGGACACTGATGATCCTCGAAAAGAAAATATGAAACCAGACAGTGAAAGTGAGGAAGATGCATCATTGAAGAATTCTCTGGAAGCAAGCTTGCAATCATCTCCCATCTACAACCTAGATTGGCTCAAATCCTTGCGTATGAAGTATGAGGTTCGAGCCAAGACTGCTGACTGCGATGCTGCTGTTTTGGCCGAGGCTCAGAGGTTGGTGGAGGAAAAGAGGAAGAAATCTCAGGCATCACTTGACAGCTGTATGTCTTTGAGAATGAAGCACTTTGATCTCAAATACCCTGGACAGATCCAACCAGGAGATGAAGAGGATGAGTATGAGGAAGAAGAATTGGTTCAATTGACTCCAGAGATGGAGGATATAATTGACTCCTCCTTGCAGAAAGGCCCACCAAATCAAGTTTTGATTGATAGGTTTAATACTCAGATAACTCGCCATGATGTATCAACCCTCGCTGGACTGAACTGGCTAAATGATGAGGTCATTAACTTCTACATGAATTTGTTGATTGAAAGGGGAAAGACCGACAACTACCCAAGTGTATATGCCTTCAATACCTTCTTTTATCCCAAGTTAATGAAGACAGGATTCTCTAGCGTCCGACGATGGACTAGGAAGGTGAATCTCTTCAGCTACGACATCATTCTCATTCCCGTTCACTTGGGTATGCATTGGTGTTTGGCCACCATAGACATGCGCTCCAAATGTGTGCGCTACTATGATTCAATGCTGGGCGACAATGATGGCTGTCTGGAGGCCCTACTAAAGTATTTGTTTGATGAACATCAGGACAAGAAGTCTTCCCCCATAGACATGAGTGAGTGGATGTCTGAAAATGTGAAGGATATACCCCAACAGATGAATGGTTCTGACTGTGGAATGTTTGCCTGTATGTTCTCTGAATATCTCTCCCGGGACGCCCCCATCACCTTCGATCAGCAACACATGCCATATTTCAGAAGCAAGATGGTCTATGAGATTGTCCGAGCCACCCTTCTCTAATCTTTGATGTAGTAGTGGTGGTGATCTAGGTATTTAATAAGACCTGCAAACTTACGTGTCATCATTTGTCAACTTATGCAGTAGCCAAATAGGTTATCAAAGAATGTATGCCCCAATAATTATAGAAATAAGAATATTATAAGCTATTTGGTCCCTTACCTGTATTATTAATGAAGTACATAGCTTGCTATAATAATCAACAGTTATAGTATTTAATTAAGAATTCCATGATGTTCATTTCTGCTAATAGAAAGAGTATTATAATTTTGTTTTGTTTTCGTTATTAGTGTACAATAGTGTGATTATTTTTTTTAGTACAATATTGATATTGCAATAGTAAAGGTGTATGATTTTACAACTTTTATTTTGGTACTGCATTCAAATATGCATATTAGAAGTAGCAAATGATTACAAATATTTATTTACAGCAAACTGGTATTGTACTAAATATTTTGGCTATACCTACAGTATAATATTATCCTGCTGGTGTAACTGTCAGTATACAATGGCACCTTTCTTTTATTGTGGCTATCTTCAGACAATTTTATACAGCTGAGGAAGAATATGTGGTACTCTAAGGGTTAAGATAGTTTTTACCTTCTTGATTCCTAGAGGTTCTTCCAAAACTGAATACAATTTAATAGCCAGATTACAATGAGGAAAGGTATCATTGTACTGAAACTACCATATGTATTGGTTGTTCTGGATACATACAGTCATACAGGTATACTTTTTTGTGTAGATTATGCTACTAGTACCCTCGTGCGCAGAATATTACACTGAAATAACCAGTTGATGTTAGTTTTTACATAAGTTTTCGGTATTTATATATATACAGTACTGTACAGTATATTTATGTTATTATTTTGTTCATGCTTGTACAAGTTAAAAGCACTTTATGTTAATATTTACTATACAGTAAATTTTATCAAGTTTATATCCATGTTACTGCAAGACCATTTTATGCAGCTTTGGAAGAATATTTCTGAATCTGAAGGCCAAGAAATGTGTCCATTAGTTATTTACTACATTCTTTCCTAAGCTGTATTAAATTGTTTTAATGTAGCTGGACTACATATACAGTAAACCCTCGCTATCTCGGACTAATTGGGGGGAGACCCAGTCCGAGATGACCGAAAATCCGAGATGTCCGAAGTCCGACTTATGTCTGACTTAAGAGAGGAAAATGTCCGAATTGGAAGAAGGAGTCCGAGCCACCAGAGAAAACGGAGACTTCCCTTTCACTAACAACTTTGATTCAAGATAAATTACAGTACCTGTACAGTATCCAGCAGACATATATTATAAATATCACTTTCCTTCTCCATTTCACTGTCCTTCTCCACCTCACTGTAGCCTTAGATCTCGGAATTTGCCCTTAGATCTCGGAATTTTCCGAGATATATGACACCTGTCCGACAGACCATGTGGGCCCTCGGAGTATTCCCCTTACATCTCAGAATTTTTCGAGATATACGGCGAACTTTCCGAGAGGCCGATGCCAGTCCGAGTAGTCCGGGTTTCCGACTTCTAGAGGTCCGAGATAGCGAGGGTTTACTGTACCTTAGTAAAACTGAAGTAATCTTAATGAAGGGATACATGCACTGTAGTTGTAGAGACTAGAGAGGCAGTCTTGCTAGGTTGCCATGCTAGTTTTAATAGTTGTAATAGTTAGTTCTACACCAATTTTGGGGAATTAGAAAAAAAGTAATAAAAAAACAAAAATAATATAAATGCATACAAAAAAATGTGATACATTGTGTTTACCTTGGTGGTGTTCGAGTAATTGCATTGGTAAAGAAATTCCTCTCTTAAAGTGGTAGTTAAGTTCTTTAAAAAATATATATATGCAAGTGCAACAACCTGTAGTGATGCAATTGCTCCCATAAAATTTGTTGGCATTTTCACTAAATTTATTAGTTTGCTTGGGAACCAGATTGGCTTGCTCATGTGGTGTTGTGCACCCTATGTGGTGGATTGTGTTCTTTCATTTCATAAGTTTTGTTTTAGTGGGCGTTGTTTCCACATAGTGATTTTGATATGTTGTTTTGACTTTGTATTGTCTTTGTCCCATTTTTTTTTTTTTTTTTTTTTTTTTTTTTTTTTCTATGTGATTGAGGGAGGCAAAAGGCATTACTGCCTAGCGAGTGCCTCCCCCATAGTTGAAAGAGTGACAGGGCCAAAATCAAGGGACGTTCGAGCCAAAATGACTGGACACACGGAGTTTGAAGCAATTTAAGTCATAGGAAGAGGGAAAGACTGATTCTGGGAGAGAGTTCCAGAGCTCAGCTGTTGAGTAGAAGAAAGTTTGAGAGTAACGTTTCACTCTTGGGTTGGAGAGTTGCACAGAGTAGGGGTGGGATTGAGTTACAAGACGGGTACCACGTGCCCTACGTAAAGGAGGTGGTATACACTGGGATAGCTCTGAGGAACACTGATTATTATAGTAGCGATAGAATAGCGAGAGAGATGCAACATTGCGGCGGAGAGAGAGAGACTGCAGAGAGTTGGTGAGTGGACGGGAGTTAATGATACGAAAGGCCTTCCTTTCAACTTTGTCTAGGAGAGCGGTGTGAGAGGAACCTCCCCACACATGTGAACAATACTCAATACAAGGGCGCACTATGCCCCTGTACAGAGCAAGAAGCTGTGCAGGGGAAAAGAACCCCCTAAGGCGGTTGAGGACACCGAGCTTCTGGGAGGCTGCCTTAGCAAGACTGGTAATATGGTCCTTCCAAATGAGAGCAGAAGAAAAAGAGACACCAAGAATATTGAGAGAAGATGAAGGGTTGATTTTGTATTGTTGAAGAATAAGGGATAGTCCGCTGGGAGATCCTGACGGGTAGATAGATGGAGAAATTGGGTTTTGGAAGCATTAAAGTTAACAAGGTTTTCTCTGCCCCAATTGGAAATAGTATTTAGATCAGAATTTAAGAGTTCTATGGCTTCATTACGTTTGTCGTTGAGGAATTGCTGGCTGGGGCGTTCTGAAAAACTAATGGAGTAATGTAAGGTTGAGTCGTCTGCGTATGAATGGATGGGAATTAAGGTACAGTTAAGGAGATCATTTATAAAAATTAGAAAGAGAATAGGAGATAGGACAGAGCCCTGAGGAACACCAGACTTTGTTTGGTTTTACATTTTAATTTTAATTACAACTTGAAGCGACTATTAGTGGATTTTGTGCCCTAGGAATGATTACCAAATTATTAAGTCCAACTTGTTTGTATAAATATTGTGATTGTTGACGAGAAACGTTGTAACCATCCAAAATGTTTTCATAGCCGATCAGTCACTACTTGTTGATCTTGGATGGCCTCAATTGGTAATGGGGGACAGGAAAACATAGTTTGCTGCTCTTTCACTTGCACCCAATAGTAATCAGTTTCCATCCAGCGAGTCTAAATATATAAATCGAAGTCGTCAAAAATATCACTAATTTTTGTATTCATTAACCCTTATTTAGCGGGCTAGGTGGTCTATTTGACCGTAGCGCCCAGCGGGGTGTTTTTACCCTAAATAGGGTTGTTTACGTGATCATTTTCATGCCTAAATAAGACCCAGAGCGTAAAACAAGTACAGTAGGGTCCCGCATAAAACGTGTTCGCATAAAACGAGTCTCGATTAAAACGACCGACCTAAAATATTAATATTTAATTTTCGATCAGAACGAATGTGATCACATAAAACGAGTCCGCCGCCAAAGTGGGGCAAATCCGAGGAGTTTTCATATAGAGCGCCGAAATATCGTACGAAATATCGTTCGCTTTGTACGAAAATTTTCGCTTACAGTGAACATTGACGATATTGCGCCACCAAAATGCTGTGTTCACATAAAACGAAATAGCATAAAACGCCCTCGTTTATCGACCATAAACTCGTTTTATGTGAGACCCTACTGTATCTATCCCTGAAAGGCCGTAAACAGAGCTTTCCAATGACACCCGAACCATCCTTGTACAACCCCTGGTTCTCTTGCAACGATCGTGCAACACGAGTGCAAAAACCCTGTAATTAGGTAATTTCCCTACATAATTCCCTGTGTAGCGAGTGAGAAGAGGGGGAGGAAGTTAGAATACAGTTCAGTTGGTCCACCGCTGTGGTGGGGGACGGTCATAGAGTTGCTACGCTCCTCACTCCGCTCAGCTCTCTCTCTCAGCAACATTACGTGCTAAAAATGGCGACATAAGTTGTGAACTGCCACATAGTCCATATTTATTTCACATGACATAAGTTGTGTGCCGCCAGTTAAGGGTTAATTAAAATGTAAAACTTGCAAACTAAACAAACCAAAATTGGGACAAGGACAATATAAAGTCAAATTAAATTATCAAAATCGCTATGTGGAAACAACGCTTACTAAAATGAAAATTATTAAATAAAAGAACACAATCCACCACATAGGGTGTACATTACTACATGAGCAAGTTAATCTGTTTCCCAAGCAAACTAATCGCACATATAACAACGCACTATCATTTCTCTTTAATTATTTTCAGTACTGTACATTACCCAATATACAAAGTGTATATGATGAATAAAACAGAATATGTTAAGCCTACAGAGACATTTGGCAAGGATCCGAATCTTTTCGAATCCTTGCCAAACGTCTTAAAATCTGAAAACTAATGGGGCTAAGCATGAGGAAGAAGGGGGACCAAAAAAACTACCCATCTACTCTTAATCACAAATTTGAACAAATAGTCTGCTATTGAGAGTACTGTACAGGTATGCTTATCAGTGAACAAAATGAACTTATAATGAGAAGACTTTTAAGAGAGGAGTTCCTGTAGCTAATGGTCTGATGCTCTACCGGTACTATTATAAACCTGAGCCATCGTAATCTGTGTTTGTATGGGATTTGTGTGTGGTTTAGTAACTTAGACTAGATGTTCGTAACGATAGCTGGGATACAGTGTAGGGTCGACTAACTAATTCGTGTGCGGTGGTCTGATTAGTACGGCAAATCAATAAACTTTTCTTAGTAAAATGGTCTTTCCCATTTTATTCTTCGTAACACTAGATCATTTTATACAGCTTAGGAAAGACATTAACAATCAGAGAAGTTAATTGCAATTTCCCCCTTTTAGTTTAATATAGTTTCATATCTAAAAAATACTTCTACTAGCTAGATTATAATGAAAGATTGTGTCATAGTGTACTGGAAAGATCTAAAAATAAAATATGTAGAGCAAGATCGGTGAATTCGGCATCAAGATATCTTATGTTTTGACACATTTATCTAAATCAACTGATTTTTAGGTTAGTTTTTTTTTCTCACATACTCATTGGACTACTGCATATGAAATACAAAGAATGAAAAAGTTCTATTTTATTCCTGTTTACCTAATTTGATGAAATTTTTGTATCAATTTTCCTCAATTTGTTTATACAAATTTCCTTTGGGTGTCATTAATAACGCAATATACTCAACCCTCTGTTATCGCGCCTAATTGGTGCCTAATTAGTGCCGCTGTAACGAGAATCGCGATAATGGAACTTGATAACTTATGGGGGAAAATAAGTTGGTTCACAGGTCCCAACTTTTCGTCCAAACAGTCACCCAAGTACCCATTTCTCCCCTTAAATAAGCCTACATCCAATAAATATATATTGAAAATATTTAAAAATACATATTATGAGGATATTACTTACCACATAGACGTTATTTGAAAACATAATCATATTTAGCATAGGCCTAGCCTAACTCATCGTCGTTTCCGCGGCTTTCGTCAGTCACGGCACTTTACTCGACTGTTTTGATGGTCTCGCGCTTTCAATTTCTACATCATTACCACCAGGCCCACCATCCCTATCACTGAATGCACTAGAGGTCATAATAAACGCGAGAGATAAAAGGTTCAGGCACAAATAAGCAAGTAAAATGCGGGTGGACTTAAAGCGTCTGGCTAATGATGACAACATTAAAGATGGCGGCCGTAAATGGCGCAAGTGACGCTCTGATTTTGGATTAATTGGATTCACTTGTTTGTGTTTTCTAGTTTGATGTCGAGTCTCTCATAATTTTTGCTCTTGTTTTCGGTGCTCCACTGGATGATACATGATTAATAAATATAAGAACAGAAAAAAAAAAAAACAACGAGAGCCCCACCTCGCTCTTACGTCAAGCCAATCAGCTGCTGAATCACCCCATGCTTGGCGGTGACGTAGACAGGCGGGATGTTCGAGTTTTCCCGTCAAAGAGGGACCGCGATAACGGTTCTAGGACCCGTGGTAACAGAATACAGTAGTTGGGTTTTTTAGGTATGCGTGATAACGGTGAAACGTGATAACGGTGAAACGTGATAACGGAGGGTTGAGTGTGTACCGATATTATAGATTCAGTTACTTGTGGTGATATATATATACCGGTATTATATAATTAAAAAAAAAAAAATCCATTTCATAATCTGCAATTTTGAACTGTATATGAAATAGTAATTTCAAGAAAACTAGTTTTAGATATAGTTTTAAATTAAAGTGAGAGAGATACTTGTTAATGTGGGCCAGAGTTAGATATTTCACTTTGTCCTTGTTCTATGCATAGTACAGTTGCTCTCATGAATCTGGACCCACTCTTGTGGTTGTTTGTATGGAAGCAAATTAGTATGATTAAATTATGAGTGCAATTTGTTATGTATGTATTTACTCAGGCACAGGCACATACCCCATAGCTGGGGGTGGCCGACTCGAGACAGAACCCGAACAGGGACAACACAACACAACACAAAAAGTCACACACATCTATGTCGCCCAGGAGAAAACCCAGAGACCCAGACCCATTTGGGGTCCCCAACAAAATATACCTAGGTCCCAGACCTGTTTGTTATACATAAGTTATTTCATAAGCTATATAAAAAAAAAATCCAATTGTGTAACCCAATCCTTATTTTTTTTAACATACAATCTGGAGTGGGTATGAATTTTTGAGCAATTTTACCAGCATACCTCTCCTTGAATACTGTAGATTTATGAAATATATTATTACATGAATGTAAAGTGATTTGCTTCTATGAGTAGTACATTAATATAATTATATAAAGATAGCTCTCAATTCATAAACAACACTTGTTATTATGGAACTGGTCTTCATACCTCTATGGTATTTTGATTTAATATTTATGATTATGATACAGTAAATACTGGACAGTTATGCCATTTTACAAGTTGAATATTCTTGGCATGTGAGTTTGAGGATGATGATAAAAACTTTATGAATAGTGGATGTCATAAGGAGTTTCAATATTTTCAATAGTTATGCATATTTCCTTCCCTAGAAAACATTTCCTTCCTCTGTTCTTCTATATTTAACAAAAATGTGGTTGATCCATCCGGAGTGAGGAGTGTTAATTTAAGGTAAAGTGTGGTAGTGTAAGGACCTCTTGTGTTTGTACCCTGAGTAAGTGGGCGTGCTCAACAGGTAGGGGCGGCGGAGAGAGTCGGTGCGGGTCCTGGCGGAGGAGGGTGGAGAGGGCCGACTAACACCACTATCATCGCCGCCAACACCAACACAAGCAAGGTCCATACCTGTCCTTACTGTCCTTACATCACCTCCATCACCACCAACCTTATCAACCACCTCCGGACTCACACTGGGGAGAAGCCGTTCTCATGTCCACACTGCCCCTACCGTGCCAATCAGAGGACCAATTTGAAGACGCACATGCGCACACACACGGGGGAGAAGCCCTATGTCTGTCCCAATTGTCCGTATCGATCCTCTAACAAGGGAGGCTTGGATCTTCATATGTGGAAACATACTGTATAGTCAAGTGATTTCCAGTACTGTACTTTTATGCAAAATTCTGTTGTTATTTAATCGATGCATTCAATTTAGTTTTTTCTAAGTAGTGTAATGATGCAGTAATCATTATCTGAACAATTATTTCTGATTGAGTAGCACTTGTATGGTATTTAAAATAAAAAGTGGATAATACTTTCTTGCATTTTCATGAACCTTTAAAATTAAGATATAAGTAACACCCCGTTCTTTAACATTGATATCAAATACAAACCCCAATGTACTTGAATAAACTAATCAGATTTTTGCGACATCATGACTAGTCTTCGGATTGTGTATTGGTTAGATTATGCATTGTCATATTCTTATGACTTCACAAGAAAAGATTTAAATCTACTGACATATTACTAACTGTATTACCCTATATAGTGATACAACCAAGTTTGTGTGTGGAATGCTGGAGAAATAATCTTAAAATGGGTTTCATGTAGCATTAAGTGAATAAGTAGCCTTGCATCATTGAGCCTGTGTGCTATGAAGCATAACCAATGCTTCATTTAATAAGTTTATGAAATTTATTAAGACCTAGTGATAAATTGGATATAGGTACCAAAAAATGTGGTTGTAAATGAGCCATCCCTAACAGGTTTGGGCGAAGGATGACGGTCAGGTGACTGGCTGGAGTGGAGGCGTTAGATTTGTGGCCAGTTTGAACCTGACCAGCAAGCTGCATCAGTGTCCCTACTGCCCCTACTCCACCCTAGCTCCCTCTAATCTCAAGCGGCACACTCGTATTCATACCGGAGAGCGACCGTTCTCCTGCCCTCACTGTTCCTATCGCACCACTCAGAAAGAGAATGTTAAGAAGCATATGCGTATACACACGGGTGAGAAGCCTTACACGTGTGCCGACTGTTCTTATTCATCTGCTCAGAAAGGAAATCTACAGAGGCACATCGTAATATACCATAGCAGTAACAATCAACAATCTGGAAAACCCACAGAAAATCAGCAATAATAGGAATGAAGAATATAATTTTTATATTGTACTATCATAACTGTAATCTGGAAAACCCACAAATCTGCATTACGCTGTACAAAAATATCAATGAAGAACAAGAACATACTCTCATAAGTACAGTACTTACTGTAGATCCTATTTAATTGGTCTGTGCATAATAAGCATCATTTATCAATGCAATATCATGTTCTCTTATGAAATTTATGAGTACCAGAATGAAATATACTTCGACAACAGCAAGGGAAACAATATACAGTACTGTAGTTGATTCTTTGATGAGCCTTGAATTTGGGACCTCTAGCAAATGAGCTGTAAATTTCCATACTGTTTACTGGTGATTCCTCCCAAATGGTAGCAATATGATCTTGATTGCCTCATAATATTTTAGTTGTAAGAGTTTGAGAGTCGGTATTTGTAGACTTGGCATGCGAAATTGAATTTACTGTAGTGAATCCATCGTAATTGAGGTGAAAATATAAGGATATTATGCTGGTCTTGCTGTTGTATTCTATAGTTATTCTTATATCGGAGCTGCTTTTTATTGCATATTAGAAATGCTGTAGATGGAGTCTGCTAGTTGCTCACTGTAAATGGATCTAAGCAGTTGTATGGACTAGTATTACTGTACTGGTATGTTAGTATGCAAATTTAACTTCAATACTGTACAGTACTTGCATTCTGTACGGTACTGAATATGAATTGAAACGAACGAGAAAGTACAATATAAATTTTAAATTGTACACAACTAGTAGGGTGATGTAAATTGAGGATGTATATAATGTACATTGTATATTATTGTGATTTATGGAAGAATGTATGAGATGAATGTCTTCAAAGTAAAAGTTTAATGATGAAAAATGAAGTGTGAGCAATAAAACGGCATACATAATCATTAAAAATTATCTAGCGTTAGTAAGGCCACATATGGATTATGCTGTTCAATTTTGGTGTCCCTATTACAGAATGGACATGGATTCCTTGTAGAGAGTACAATGCAGACTGACAAAAATTATACATAATATTTGAAATCTTCCATATGAATATGTAACACCCCGTTCTTTAACATTAATATCAAATACAAACCCCAATGTACTTGAATAAACTAATGAAAGCATATGGCCCTCTCGGGATTTGAACTCGGGACACCACACCCAGAACATAAGCACCTAAACCATTACACCACCAACACAGATGAAAGAAAGTTTGAAGAAATTAAGCTTACATTCGTTAAGAGAGACGCAGAGTTACAGGGGATATGAGGTGTTCCAGTGGCTTAGCGGGATTGATAAAGTGGACATGAAAGATGTACTGAAGCTCAGTGATGAAGAGAAAGAAGTCGAACAAATGGTTTCAAATTAGATATATTTTGTTTCAGAAAAGATATAGGCCTAGGCAAATATTGGTTTGGTAACAGTTGTGGAATAGGCTACCGAGTGCTATAGTAGGATCAAGAATGATAGAGAGCTTCAGTATATAATTAGATAGGCATATGGACGAGATGGGTTGGGTGTGAAAGGTATCTGCCGTGTGTGGGCCATTCGGCTCTCTGCAGACTTCCGTTTTCTTGTGTTCTTATTTTCTTATGTAAGTAAAGCACAATTTTCCAGTACATTTAGTTAAAATACATAAATATTAAATAAATCACATTTCATGTGTTCTAAAACAATTTACTTCTTTTGAACTGTCGATTAGTATTTGGTGAATGTTGACATCAAGTTTATTTACTAACGGAAAAGAAAACAAATTTATAAAAAAATTACAAAAAATTACTGAATGATTAGATACGGGTAGTATTCATAGCTTATTATTGTAGGTTAAAAATTCTGGATCTTACATAAATATATAATTACAAGACCTAATAAAACCAAACTAACCTAGCATAACCTATTCAGTAATAACTTATCCTAACGTAAATTAGGCTAGGTTTTAAAGGTCAATGGAGAACTTTGTATCCTGAGAGGAAGAATAATCATCCAGGAAGGAAAAGCAGTCAATAAAGAACTGTATTATGCTCCCAAAACTCTTGTATGTAAGTCTACCATGGACAACAAGGGATAAGGACCTCTTCAAATTAAGAGTTTTGGAGATGAGTTAGTTCAGAATGACATCTTGCATAAGTAGGCTAAATTGCCTAAGGAATAGGAAAGTTCATGAGTTTCGGAATGGTACAGCAAACTTTGTAGAGGCTTTGATGAATAATGAGAAATACAGTACTGTACTGTATGGTGGTATAGCCAAGTACAAAGAATAAATGAAGACAGCAAATGAGAGGAACAGCTGGCAGCGGGAGAAGAAATTGGGGAGGAAAAAAAACATAAATGCAGAAAACTCTACATGTGGAAAGAGTATTGTGGCATGGGCAGAGGAAATAAATCTGGACAAAGTAGATTGGAGGCATTTCTGCCATGGCCATTCTTTAGTGGTGATATCCCAGGAGGAAGCAATGCATCGGGGATGAATATGAAACTATTGTATTACTGTTTGGCTGGAAGATCAGAATGCATTTTCTCTACATTATATCTGACATTTAAAAAGAATGGTGAGGTGGATGTGTGGTTTACAACCCAAAGGAAAGGTAACTACAGTAATTAGAACCGTAGGATGTGGTTAGGTTATCAAGAGTACAGTATCAGTAAAGAGATGTGCACAAGCAGGATTGGTTGGTTTGAGCATGTGTACAGAATGGATGATGATGTTGGATCAGGCACTTGGATCTGATCTCAAATTAAGAAATTGACAAGTGAGGTAGCCCAAAATTAGGCAACCTGGAATGCTACCATTAGGATATAAAAAACATACTTCTCATGGATGCCTCCGTCTCTAGTGTATGCTTGTGTATGTATGTATTCTATTGATCAAAGATTTCTACAGTATACAGTACAGTACATACAGTAGCTTTAGAACTCGCAGGATTATAAATTGTTCTTCTATGCAAGGGTTAAATCTGCCGAGCTGAAAATGTTGGCTTGGTTTCTTGGAGGAGTACCGTATCTATAAATTTATTCTCAGGGATGTACAGAAGTACAGTTCATGATTGAAGGAATCCAGGTGTATATATAAAAGTCACAAGACAAAAATAATTTGCTCTTGTGTACATGGTGTACAGTTTCAGGGGTTATTGCAGGTGTATTAAGATATTAATATTTCATGATTATTATCTTACCTTTTTTAACTTTGAAAGTTATTTCAGGATCTATGGATCTGATAATGTTTATAGTCAATACAAAGTTCTTTTATGATATATAATCATGCTTATTATCAGTGATACTCTTTTTTTTTTATGTTATATATATATATATATAATTTGAAAACAAAGGCGCATTCCTGTTAGATGAAGTAGTGTATGTGTTGTGTGCTAAAAATGTTCCGACTAGTAAGCCAGCCATCCCCTACAGGTGAGGCTGAACAGTGAAGGATCTTCGTGTTGGGAGAGTCGAGGCTCAGGCATGGTGAAGGGCCCCTCCACCAGAAAGATGCATCAATGTTCCTTCTGTAACTATACAACCGCAGTCACAACCAATCTCAAGAATCACCTACGTACACATACCGGAGAGAGGCCGTTCCAGTGCTCTTATTGTTCATTTTGCACCACTCAGAAAGGCAGCTTACGCATCCACATTCGGAAGCACACAGGAGAGAAACCTTTTGCCTGCGCCTTTTGTCCCTACCGATCAGCCACACGAGGCAATCTGACGGCTCACATGGCGATACATAAACCTCATCTTCCTAGGGGACTTAAGATTGAGCCGGATCTTCCGGATGCCTACCTTGAAATGCAAATGCATCAAATGCATATTCCTGAGAGGTTCAAAATGGTGCCAGATCTGCCTGATGATCTGAATCTGTAGAGTATTAAACAATATTTGGCATGGATCACAGTTATAGTGATATACAGTATTTATACAGTCGACCGTTATGAATTATCAATTTTATAGTAGGTAGACTTTAGTTCTCCAAGATTAATTTCTTCATTAATTATCTGGTAGTCTACTAAAAGATTAAGACCATTTTGACAGTGAATGTAGTTTCTAGCACAACCTACTCAGAAGTTGCTGTTATAGCCAGATCAGTATATACTGTATACTGATCGTTTAGCAAGCTAGTACATTTTATGCAGTATAAGAAATTTATAAATTGAATCTTAGTGTGCTAGCACTACATTTTAGAAAATGTTTTGATCTTCCTTTTAATGTACAGTATAAGTGATTAACTCTCGAAGACTACTCTCGTTATTTCTATTGTCATGAGATATCACAATGCTTGAAATTTTTGTTTTTATTGTGAATATCAATCGTCTACTTAATTGTATCGCTTTATTTTATTGGTGTAATTATTCTAGTCGGTGTTGGTCAGCTGTGGGATTTGCAAAATTCAATGGTACAAACATAAAAAAACAATTAAATAAGGAAAGTGTTTGAAGTACCAGTAGCTATTATTTTATTTTCACAAATTTTAATTTGTTGCAGCTAGTGGCATGCTATAAGTGTTTACGTACAGTATGTTGAATTTCTATTTCCCCGGTAGACAAATTTATCCCATCATTCCTAATGAGTTTTATAAAGATGTACGGTATCTATTAGTATTTGCATACTTGCATCCAATTTTCATAACTACAGTGTGAGCTTAACAATGCTGTATTCTTCTGTCTTATTATTGTTCCTAATAATAATAATATTTCTTTAAATTAAACCTTCAGATGTTCATAATTAAAGATTACTGATTATATAATGTTTACAACTGAATCAGGCTTTTGGGTACTGTATCATCATAATTGGTGATACAAATTTACATTTTTGCTCAATAAAGGAGCACATTGATTTTATATTGATTAACAAAGGTATGTATGTGTGCATGCGTGTATGACAATATAATTCCCTATATAATTTCCCTTAAGTTTGGATTGTTCTTCTGGTATTATACATTGTTATTGTGACAGTGGAAAGAAAGTATGGAAGAAAATATTTTGAAAAGTACAATACACTATTTACATCTGCATTTATTTTTAAGTTATTGAAGAGCTTAATTACTTCATTGGGTATGGGGAAATAGTAAAGATATTCTATTTAATACTACTGTGAATAATTTATTGTGTATGAAAAGATATTTAATTAGAATGCATTGGGTATGATGAGACGTCTAAGGAAGATATTTTATTAGAATATATTTGAGTATGGCAAGACTTCATAGTAAGATATTGAGTAAGGGGTGTGGTGGTGAGATTAATAAAAATAAGATTATTAGTAGGTTTAGGGATATTTCGTCGAGAGGCCGGTCTATATGATTTGTGCCCCATGAATATTATTTCCTCTCACTTAAACAGTAGGCTACCATAGTGCGGTTGGGAATATGAACATGATTAGATTAATATCCAGTATTCGAGAATGGATAATAAGTCGTAGGCGTGTGCATAAACCTTTAAACGTCCTGGTGGTGTAATGGTTAAGGTGGCAAAAACCTGTGTGTGATAACCCGGGTTCGAATCCCGGTGGATCATATATACTTTAATTAATTTCATTGGGGGTGTGGTGGTGATATTAATAAAAATAAGAATAGTACTATAGAATACATTTTATTGGTAAATTAGATAACATGGTAAGGGGAGCTGTGAATAAGAAAGATAACTGAGTAAGAGAGTAAGCTGGCGTCGTCCACAGGTGGGAGTGGAGAGAGGGCGGTGGAAGAGTGGTGTTAGTGGTGGTGGCAGCGGCAGCGGCAAGATCCACCAGTGTCCGTCTTGCCCCTACAGCACCAGTATCACCACCAACCTCAGGAAGCATATCAGAACACACACTGGCGAGCGACCCTTCCCCTGCCCCTACTGTCCATTCAGGGCCATACAGGAGGAGTATCTCAAGGTTCACATCCGGACTCACACTGGGGAGAAGCCGTACGCATGCCCGCACTGCCCATTTCATGCTAGTAAACAGGCCAATCTTAAGCGACACATACACACACATGCCTCTGTCAAAACTTTGTCATGTTCTTATTGTGCATATCAGAGTCCTCATGAGAGCGTAATGAAACACCATTTAATGACTCATACTCATATGTAATCTAGGCATTATAATTTGAGTAAAAGCTACAGTATAGCATGTTGACTAGTCAGCAGTGGATGAATTGCAGTTCTGTGTTTCCAGTACATTACTAGAGTAATTTACCAACTATTATTCATAATCTTTATTATTCATATTGCTGCTTTATATAATTGTACTGTAGTTATTTAAGCATTCAAGACAGTCTATCTCTCTCTGTCTTACACCCAGGGCAAGTGTCAATATGACCAGAATTGAGATATCCTAAATGAGTGTTCAACATATTATCTATCCAGATTAAATCTAATCTGCTCTGATAAACTATTAACATAAGTTATTTTTATTGTGGGTTAGATTCATATTGGACTGAAAAAAACTTTGATCCCTTTAATTTTAATGAAGATCTTGGTTTTTATCATATTGGCACAATCTATAGGCTACTCGGGATTTTGGCTCCTCAATTACTTCATGTAAGATTGTTTTTATTATTTCTATGTTCAATTAGGATTGTATATATTGCATATACAGTGTCTGTTTTTTGGAACAAGATTTATTTATAATTTTCTCTTCTAACCAAAGTTAATTTTGTGTTGGAGTTAACTAATTTGTATTGTAATTTGTTAGACTGTTTTCCTTAAAATGTAAATAAAGGTGCAGAAACTAATAAAAACACTGTAATAAGATTTATTTATAATTTTCTCTTATAACCAAAGTTAATTTTGTTTTGGAGTTAACTAGTCTTTTGTAATTTGCTTAGATTGTTATCTTAAAATGGAAATAAATGTGCAGAAACTAATAAAAATGCTGTTTCACTACCTCTTTACAGTTATAAGTCATTGGTTTAATTCCAAAGTAAAAATTTAGTTGTTACATTACAAATAATTTTAACCCCTTCTGTACCGGTGACATATTTTGTATTTGATTTCAGCTACATTTAGACGATGAAACTTAGGAAGGATATATAGTAGCTAGGAGGATTAATTGAGATAGTCTGCAGCCTTTTAATGAGTATACGTCCTTCCTAAGCTGAACAAAAAAATTATAAAAGTTGCCTGAATTTAATGAAAAGTACATCAACGGTACAGAAGGGGTTAATGGGGCAGTATATCGTTTTATAGAGGTAGCCTTGGAGTAGTACAGTTCATAACTACCATAAATAATAATACAGTAATCAGCTATCATGTCTGTTTTCATCATAACCATATTAATTTTTGGATACAGGGCTCCATGGTCTCATTGTGTTAGTGTTAGATGTCTGAGAAGTATTGGGAACTGTGTTTAGTGTGTACCAGGTCACAGGAATCTATGTTCGTTAATTATAATAGGTATTTACAGTACAAGGTGACCATCAGAAGACCGTCAAATTTGTGATTTGCAACTATATCGTAATGGGGAAATGGGAGATCGAATAATGAAAACTGATTGTGTTCATATTATCACCAACCCACAAATTAATTAGCAAATAAACCTAATTAATTTAATCAATGAAACTATTGAATATATGTGGTACTCAAATGATTCGAACCTAGGATGCTCGCACCAAAATTCAGCGCACTAACCATTACACTTATAAATTAAAATGTAAAACTTGCAAACTAAACAAACCAAAATTGGGACAAGGACAATATACAGTCAAATTAAATTATCAAAATCGCTATGTGGAAACAACGCTTACTAAAATGAAAATTATTAAATAAAAGAACACAATCCACCACATAGGGTGTACATTACTACATGAGCAAGTTAATCTGTTTCCCAAGCAAACTAATCGCACATATAACATCGCACTATCGTCACGTTAAAGGAATTAGTCAAGTTTGACAGTTAGACAGAACCGTGCATCCTTTAACTTTTTATTATGAGTAGAACAGATGCGGGATATAAAATTATTTTGAAAATAGATCGATGATAGAATGAGAGGAGTATTTTGCCATTCTTCCAAGTTCAATTTTTCCTCAAAAGCTTTGAAAATATTTCTTCCTATGGTACTTGGCAGATCTACAAGAAACCATTAAATATGATAATTTTGTTAACTTGGGGTATTGGTTGGTGCTTGGTGGTTTCTTCCAATTAAAAGGCAGCATTATTGTGAAATATTTGTTGAAAATTAGTGCATGACTGGTAATCCTGACATTGACCTACGGAAGCGAAACATGGACGTTGGTGGAGAGACTCAGACCAAGAGTGAGAGGGGTTGAAATGAGTTACTTGAGAATTACGTGCGGAGTTACATGGAGGGATAGACAGACGAATGAGGAAGTAAGAGAGAGATGTGGTGTGGAGGTAGATGTGCTGGAAAGTGTGAAAAGGAACAATTTGAGATGGCTCGGCCATATGGAACGTATGGAAAGCGAGAGATTGACTAAGAGGGTGTACGAGAGCGAGGTGGAAGGATGGAGTGAGGAAGTATATGAATGAAGGCGGAGCTGGTTGGGAGGAGGGGCGTCGACTGACTGGGGACAGGTGTATGGGGGCGGTTCGTTCGTTTCGGGGATCATGGCGTCAGGCAATAGATAGATAGAATGCCCATGCATTAAAGTCCATGTTGAACTTGGATATGGTATGTGGTATGGTATAACAAATCTTTGTTCATGCCTTCATATTTTATTGCCTTATATATATATACAGTATATATATATATATATATATATATATATATATATATATATATATATATATATATATACTGTATACTGTATATATACTGTATATATTTTTTTTTTTTTTTTTTTTTTTTTTTTTTTGCCAAAAACAATTTTGTTAAGTGGGAAAGGGGGGGATGTCATGTAATGTATTATAATGTATTGACTTGATCAACCCAAAGAGTAGGCTTTTTACCAGTCATAGCTTTATAAGGAGGGACATATTAGTTGATTTTTTGAAGGGACATGAGTTGGTATTTTACAGTATGTTACCCATGGAGTAGGTTGTGGCTAAGCAAGACCTCCCCCACAGATGGGCCTGGTTATGGGTGAGATGAGCTGTGCCAGGAGGGGGAGGCCGTCGCTGATGAAAAGTCCCAATGCTCCCCCCAAGCTCCACATGTGTCCCTACTGCCCCTACTCCTCCGATATCCGCACCAATTGTCTGAGCCACATACGCACCCACACTGGGGAAAAGCCTTACGTCTGCTCTGTGTGTCCTTACCGTGCCAGTCAGAAGGGAAGTTTACAAGCTCACGAGCGAACTCACACGGGAGACAAGCCCTTCACCTGCGATTACTGTCCCTACCGTTCCGTACAAATGACTCATCTCAAGAACCACATGCGGACCCATCATCCATTTCTCACCAGATCTCAAGAACTGCATGATAGTCCCAAGTCACCACTGTGAAGTGGGTCTCCGATTATACCATAAGTACTCCAGTAAAGATCACAACTTATTTTGCACTCTATTTCTATTATTGCCATGCATCAAAATATCTTAAAACAGTGTGTTTTAAATTACAGTATATTGAAAATAGAAACTCATAAATATTGATTACATATTTTAAATTTATGGTATTCTTACCAGTAATCTCTTTTTAATAAAGTTACTCCTGTATCCCAAAACTTACTTGAATGTGCATGCACATTAGAGGTCTGTTTTGAAAATAAAAGTTATGGTAATATTAGATTAGTTAAAAACTAAACAAAAAAAACCCTAACCTATACAGTACAGTAGGGTCTCGCATAAAACGAGAAATTGGTCGATAAACGAGGCCGTTTTATGCGATTTCGTTTTATGTGAACACGGCATTTTGGCGGCCCAATATCGTCAATGTTCACTGTAAGCGTAAATTTCCGTACAAAACGTACGATATTTCGTACGTTTTGTACGATATTTCGGCGCTTTATATGAAAACTCCTCGGATTTGCCCCACTTTGGGCGGCGGACTCGTTTTATGTGATCGCATTCGTTCTTATCGAAAATTAAATATTTAAATATTAATATTTTAGGTCGCTCGTTTTAATCGAGACTCGCTTTATCTGAACACGTTTTATGCGGGACCCTACTGTATATGGACGAAACTTAAATACTGTACTGTATAAAGCTTAACATACCTCAAACTAGGTTTTACTAAAATAGACAAAATTTGTGTAAGTCATCTTTTCTAATGTCATGTAGCAAGATTTTGTGAATATATCTTTCATATTAGTATCCTATATGCAGTATACTGTACTATATATTGTATAATATAAACTGTATGTGTAGATATATTACACACAAACACACACACACATATATATATATATATGTAACATAAGCTTTGATATGTTAGTTCAAAATACTGGGAATTGGGAATATCCATTACGATACTTGTCTAAGTAAAATGGATTGATTATAAAGTAACTAAGACAGGACAACACGAGCGCTGCTCAATTCCTGTAAACTACAAATAGGTAAATATATATATAATATATATATATATATATATATGTATATTATATATATATATATATATATATATATATGTTAGTAAAGCCAGGTAATAAATTTTCTTTAATACATACGAGGTTGAAAGAAATGGCAATTTCTGCGTTGGAAATTTTATTATTCAAAGTTTCCAGGTCTCTGATTAGTTTTTGCTGGGTGGCAGGAAGTAGATGAATGAGATTAGCAAAATTCATGGTGGTACAGGGTTACATTAATGTACATGATGATACAGGATATACGACGCGTTTCACTGGACAACCAGCATTATCAAGTAAGGATAGAATGATATAAAAGGTAAACAGGAAGGGTATATATAGAGGGTGGAGGATCAGAGGAGGCGAAAATCAGGGAGCAAAAGTCTGCTATTGGTGGAGGGGTATTCTAGGAGTGTAAAAGAGAGATCCGCTTCACGCTGGCGCACTGGATGCGGGAAGGTGGTGGTCGGTTGGCGGGGTCGAAGCTGATTGGCTGCGTGTCGAGGGGCGTGGCCTAAGTTGCATAGTACGTGTGGCGCCGGCAGAAGACGAAGCTGAAGGAGGTAGCGCGGGGGGCTGCGTCAAGGGCATCGGGGGGCGAGGGGGGCGTTAGGTCCTGTAGGATAGTGCCTTTTGGCAGAAGGAAGGATCTGAAGGTCCAGAGTTTGGTTGTTGATGTTAGGATGTAAGGCTTGGATATATAACGCTTCGAGGCATGACGCAGACTCGTCTTTCACGTCGGTTAACTCTTCACCTTTAGGCTGGAGCCATCAAAGACCACTATCTCACCCCTAACCACCCCCACCTCACACGCAACGAGTTAGAGAAACACACCACCATACTCTATAAAGAAAGTGACCCAGGAGATTACCTATACTCGAAGCGTTATATATCCAAGCCTTGCATCCTAACATCAACAACCAAACTCTGGACCTTCAGATCCTTCCTTCTGCCAAAAGGCACTATCCTACAGGACCTAACGCCCCCCCTCGCTCCCCAGTGCCCTTGACGCATACCCCCGCGTTACCTCCTTCAGCTTCGTCTTCTGCCGGAGCCACACGTACTACGCAACTTAGGCCACGCCCCTCGACACGCAGCCAATCAGCTTCGACCCCGCCAACCGACCACCACCTTCCCGCATCCAGTGTGCCTGCGTGAAGCAGATCTCTCTTTTACACTTCTAGAATACCCCTCCACCAATAGCAGACTTTTGCCCCCTGATTTTCGCCTCCTCTGATCGTCCACCCTCTATATATACCCTTCCTGTTTACCTTTTATATCATTCTATCCTTACTTGATAATGCTGGTTGCCCAGTGAAACGCGTCGTATATCCTGTATCATCATGTACATTAATGTAACCCTGTACCACCATGAATTTTGCTAATCTCATTCATCTACTTCCTGCCACCCAGCGAAAACTCATCATAGACCTGGAAACTTTGAATAATAAAATTTCCAACGCAGAAATTGCCATTTCTTTCAACCTCGTATGTATTAAAGAAAATATATATATATATATATATATATATATATATATATATATATATATATATATATATATATATATATATATATATATACAGTATATATATATTCTATATCTATATGCTCAGGCCCAAGCCCCACAATATCATAGTTCACATAATACATACATACACAAATTTAAAGACCGAGTGCTCCACACGAAGTGCGATATAGATATTTAAAAAGCACATTACAGTACTCCTAAATTTGTGTAATTATTTTTCACCCTTTTCATACCTATACTGTGTATTGTCTTATATCTCAACTTTATAAAGTTCATATAATTTGATATACAGGTACAGTACATTTTTTGTCTTCGCTTGTGTAATCCTCGTTAACTCGAACACCAATCATTTTGCTGCTCACTCTCATGGTTACTTAATTCACTATTTAATGACTACTGGTATAGTATGGAATTTGTGGTGCATTATTATGGTGAAAGGAATGTGATAATAGAATACAGTTATGTATAGGAGAAAGGGTATAGAACAAATCTTACGGAAGGGATAAGTTGGTGAATGTGTGGAGGGAAGGAGAAATAACTGTTTATAATGTGAAACTATAGACTTTACAGGCTTGAATCATAAAATCCACATACATGGATCTATTAGTCATGTATAGTCTCATAATTTACATACTGTACAATTGAACCAATGGTTCATAAGGTAACTAGTCTAAGTTAAATCATAAACATTGTACCGTACTATCTATACTGTAACCTTTTCAGTGTGGGAGTAATCAATTTGAAATGGTTATTTAAGAATTGTCGTACTTGGCTGTTATAGATTTGCACATCAGTTACTGTATAAAATAGTGTATTACTGTATGTGTTCACTTCTGTATTTCTTGTAAAAGGTACAGTACAAGCTCACACTTTTTATTGAAAGTAGTATACAGTACTAGACCACAAGCAGTATAGGATTCCAACCTTGTAAGCCATTTATTTATTGTTTTTAATTTTTGGGGGATTTGTCTATTTAAACTGTAATCGGGGATGTAAACTGAGAATAGAATTAAAAAGAAAAAGACAAATATATTTTAAAAATTTATTAATCCTCACTGCACCCTCAAGTCATTTTGCCCATATTGAGTTTTGAGTTAATAATCCTAACTTTCCAAACTTACACTTGATCTTAGGCTTAAATAATGTAACATGGAATAACTAAGTTCAGAGTAGAATAACCAACTTCTAAGTGTGGGCAAAAGAACTGGAGTGTGGGGGATATATGACATATGACTTACGAGCATAGCAAAGCGGCTGATAAACATAGTTGGGAATTATATTGACGTGAGAGTAAGAGCCCCCTCCCCCACAGATGGGTTGGGAGAGTCGTGAGGTGAGGGGACCCTCCGTGACAGCGACGGGTCAAAGCCTCACGCACAACACCAAGCTTCACCGTTGTCCCTACTGTCCCTACGTCACCCCCGTCACCACCCACTTGAGGGATCATTTACGGACTCACACTGGGGAGAAGCCATTTTCGTGCTCTTATTGCCCGTATCATGCCACCACCAAGAGCAATCTTACCAAGCACATCAGAATACACACAGGGCCAAAGCAGTTCACTTGTCCTCACTGTTCTTTTGTTTGCAATAAAAAAGTGTTCCTTGATAGGCACCTCCTTTCTCATACTTGGCTTAAGCTTACCTAATATAATATCAAATAGTTATTTCTTAAATTAATGTTATACTGTACTGTACTTTAGTTACAAAGATTTTCAATTATAGGTAATGTGGGTCTTATAAAAGAGATATACACAATGAGCATTTTTTCTCAAATTATTTATTTTGTATAATGGGGCTACTGTTAAAAATACAATATAACTAGTTTTTAGTTACTATTGAATATAAAGGTTGCTCCTTACAAGTCGTATTGCTTAATTTTGAGGCTACTGTACATAATATTCTGGTAGTTTTCCGTTTGTGCCAAGGTTTTTATTATTTTATGGTTATATTTCTTAGCAGCAGGTAGTTGTAAAAATACTGTAGTAAGAAAACAAATCCTTAACATGGATACTGATACTATGCACTTTAATTGATACATGAAATATGTTTGTTTTGAGAAGTTTGTTACGCAGCACACAGTACAGTGATAGTCAAATTGTCAGGTTTTACCATTTAGGCAAAGAGTAAGGTTAAGAAATAATTGAAACCAACTATTCAGCCTTAGTTAACAAAATATAATGACTGCATTTCTTAAAGCTCTACTATGATATGATGTGAAAGTATTGTGATTTAATTTGTGGAGACAATGAGGAACTTAAGTTTACCATATCAACAAGAAATATACAGTTTATACAATACAGCAAGTTTTCCACTATTAATATTTATACTATACACTTTTACTGATTTATTTAAGCCATAGCCTATACATTGATTGGAAAGGTGTGTGATGACAATAGTTACTGATAATTTTTTTTTTAATTTGCTAGTCTAATATCAGATAATTTTATTCAGATTGGTAGGAGCCTGAGAGTTAAAGAGCTAGAATTTCAGTTTCTATCCCTTTGCATCTGAGCTCTTCTAAAATGTAATAAAATTGTTTGAAATTAGCTACAATAAAATAATAATTAGTAATTACTGTGTATCTGATAAGAATTATGGCCACAGGCCATGGTTGGTAACGCACTCACTGGCAAACCGTGAGGTTGAGGATTCGAGTCTTGGGCCAGCCGGTGTGTATTTGGCAGACGCCAGTGCTGTGGTGGACAGCGCGGTCTAGCAATCTGTGGCAACATAGCTTACTCTGACTGTTTCTTTTACTTATATATTTTCTAGATCTCAAGTGACGGCGTCTCTTCCGTGGATTGACCTCCCAATCTACCAAGATTGGAAGCCAAAGCGTCACATTTTTCCTTTACCCCTCAACTTTCTCTTCATAATTGCTGAGGGGCACAGGGCCCTGGGTGGGTCTTTGGTTTCCCAGGCGCTTCCGCACCCTCCTCAGCTCCCCGCCATGGAGTTGCTTCGGTTACCCAGGCTTTATTGTGGTCGGCAGGGAGGGTTCTGTGGGGGCGCTCGGTTATGGCCTTGGCCTTCCTCGGGACCTTGGGGCTGTTCGGCCAGGCAGCTTGGGGAACAACAACAACAACAAT
Source organism: Paralithodes platypus (assembly GCA_032716605.1). Taxonomy (NCBI): domain Eukaryota; kingdom Metazoa; phylum Arthropoda; class Malacostraca; order Decapoda; family Lithodidae; genus Paralithodes; species Paralithodes platypus. The sequence continues at coordinate 70,455,842 of CM064483.1, forward strand.
AACTGTTCACTGAAGTCCCTGATACTATACATCAGGGCATCCACTCTAGCCCAGATATTGAGCAGGGAGTCCATGGTGGTAAAATAAACGTATCACTGAGGTGAAGCTGTTATTGTGCTGTTATTGCCCGTATCGTACCACCACCAGATGAAGAAATTAAGAAGGATACAAGTTAGACTTCTGAGATGGTGGGGAAGTGGATATGCAAAAGATAAACAGAGTTATTCAAGATATGTGTCATAAAAAGAATAAGGAAGAGATGGGAAGGATGTGTGAAATGTATGAATTGCTAAGTTAATAGTTGAGAAAGGTAAGAAGTGATTGTACAAAATATTAGTAGGTGAGATATGTAAGACACAACAATATATTTGGAAAGGATGTGTGATATCTGTTGATGACTGATATGAAGTGTACGTGTATGTTAGAGGTGAAAAGTGTACAGGTATGCAAGAAATGTGTGAGGTGAAAAGGTTGAGTTATAGTTGTAAAGAATATGAAAGAAGGTTTTGTGACACTAAGTACTTGAGTTCAGTAGTAAAAATTAACATAAGGGTGGGAAAAGTTGTGTGGGGGTATAGAGCGGGTGATAAGGCGGTATTACTTGAAGAAATATTATGGCATTTTTAGTTATTTACTACCCTATGCCATAGCTTGTTCTTGCTTGTGAGTCTAGGATAGAAACACAAGTCAGTCACACGGTTTGATTAATTCTTCCTAGTAATTATTCAGCCAGTATATGAGATAGATGATAATATTAGGTAATCAAAGGCAATATCTAAACATGTGGTGAAAAGTTATATCCAGAATCAGTAGCTGGCAAGAAAAAGCACTGCGTTTCGCAGCCTATAGAGATTATGGAAGTAGGAGTATAGAAGCCTACTAAAATTGATAGTGTGTGAGAATTCTTTGGTTTAATTTTAGTTATAGTCTGACTAGAGGATTTGTTTCTACTCTGAAACGGAGCTCTTAGCAATCAAAGGGGTAAAAACTATTTCTGTTAATCCTTTTATCTCTTGCAAGTGTTTGTTAAGCTAAATATCATCTAATGATAGTCAGAATACAATATATAATGGCCTCATCATTCTGAAATGGTTTATGAGAAACTGAGGGAGTACCAAGATATGAACTAATTGTTTCAAATCTGACCATCCTTATTGAAATTTTCAATTATTGATGCCTTTTTATCGTTCTTATCCCTGATTTACATCAGTTCATGTAGGTACTGTACTGTACAGTAATAATAGGAAAACTTAATAGTACTGTATTACATAATGTGTGAAACACACCACTCAAGGACATTTTATTTGGTACATGGTAGTGTACAGGAAATGCATAATTACTGTACCCTACTCGTATATTATTCAAACATTTTAGAAATTAAACTAACACAATGAATGCAAAGTATTATCCCAATGAATAATATGTATTGGAAAAATATTTTGCATTATTTTGTAATGTATACCGTAAAATACAGTACCGGTACACAGTACTGTACTATATTATAGTACAGTATGTATTTAATGGTATACAGTACTGAACTGTAGTTAAACATTCAAAGATAGCTGAATAAACCAACTATTTAATTACCGTACATCATGATATTTACTTTTGTTACCTTTGCAGTACTGCATGTATTCTCTCTTTCAATTATGGATTGTATTATCTTAAAATAATTTATTTTGGCAGTTTAATGTGTCATTGCAGTCATTTACTATTGTAAGATACTGTTAAAAGTTTGTTTATGTAGGTTTATTATAACTTACTAGATTTATTACTGAACTTGATCCTTTATTTGAATATTGCACTCCAGTATACTGTATGAAAAAGTAAAGTACATTATAATTTGGAAAGCACAGACTATAATTATCCTTGTTATCCTCTCTAACTGATGAAAAGCTACATTATCTTATAACCTCGTACATTATAAGAACATTATTTGCTACCTTAAGGGAAGTGCTTGAAGGTATGTGATGACTTATGAATTTTTGTGATATGAATGGTAGTACAGTACAGTATACAAGAATATAAATCAAGTTGTATGACCATGTTTTATGTAAGTCCTTGCATGTTGTACAGTTACCAGCAGAAGCTCTGTCCCATTGTATATTATAGAGTATGATGAATTTAACCTGGAAAAGGAAAGATTTGCTTGTTTCTTCTCCAGTCGGTAGCCGATTGGAAAGGAAACCGCTTTTGACTTTCTTTGGAAGAACTTATATTTTATTAAACAGGCAGTTTGTAATAACTTCATTAGTGGAAGGAGAGCAAAACTTAGAAATATAAGCACCATTTGAGGAGGAGCGCTTTGTTGACAATATTTTTTTTCTCCATCTTATCACTAAATGCCATAAAATTATCAATTGAAGTATCATAAATTGCTCCTCCTTCAATATTGTTTATAGTCATCGTCAATTTCTCAGATTCAGAATATTTACATGAAAACATTCCTTGCAATGATACTAATATTTGGTTAATGTTTTCTGGTTGTGAGCCGGTAGACTTCTGCAGACAACTGTACTAATCTGTAGTTACCATATTTTAAGCCATGTAAGACGCACTCTTTACCCCATATATTTTGTCTTAATAGTAGCATTCTCTACTGCAATATTAACCATTCTCTCCACAAATTTTCTTGTGCTTGGTGCATCTTACATGATAGGTAGTCTTATAAGGTATAAACTATGGTAATGTTGTATCTGGTGTGTGAGTGGGTGTGTGGTGTGAGTCGTGATAGTAAGCTGGCCACGTCGTCCCCCACAGGTTGGGCTGGACTCAGGTGTGGGAGGAGGGCGTAGCAGCAGAATCGGTGATGTGTCCGGCTGTTCCTCCAACAAGAGTCACAAGTGCTCCTACTGCCCATATTCCACAAATGTCACCACAAACCTCATCACTCACTTGCGCACTCACACGGGGGAGAAGCCGTACCCTTGCCCGCTCTGTGCTTACTCTGCCACCACTAAGGATAACTTAAAGAAACACTATATAATTCATACCGGGGAAAAGCCTTTTACGTGTCCTCAGTGTCAGTATCGTACCACAACAAAAGCATACCTTAAAAAACATATGTACACACATGCTTTTGACAGAAGACGAGTGTTTACGTGTTCGTATTGTGGATTACATTTCTCCAGTGAAGAAACCCTTTTACAGCACACAGCAAGCCATAAAGCATAAAAACAGCCCAGTTCTTGTGTCGTATTAAAACCCCCCACACTCAGTAAGTTTGCACTCAATTTCATTCCCTGGTTTTAGTTGTATTATTATTCTAAGCATTGACTTATTTTTGGTTTATAATTCTGTGTAGCAGTTTTTGTATAAAGCTTGATGTTTGTCGTACAATTTAGATGCATTATCAGCAAAAGTTTAGTATTGCCCCGTTACTCTGGAGCCTTGAGGACTAAATTATTTACTAGATAAAGACAGGGAGAAGTACATATTGCATTTTTCATATTTTACATAAAGAGAAAGTGAGACAAAGGTAATAGTACCAGATAATTGTCTTGTAAATATGTTAACTGATGAAAGAGAGAGATAAGCAATATCCTTGTGAATATAATGGCTGAAGAAGGAATGTTATGGTAATTCTTTGCCTTTTTAATGTCTTAGCTGAAGAGAGAGAGAGATATATACTATACCAGTTCATTGCCTTGTTGACATGTTAGATGAAGCAAGAGAGAGAATGGCGCTGTATTGGTAGCTAATTTCCCTGGTAATGTATTAACTGAAAAGAGAAAGAGGTATCTAATTGCCTTAATGTGCTAGGTTAAGAGAGGTTCAATAACTAATAATTGCCTTCTTAATATTTTAGCCAAAACAAAAAAAGAATAAATAAAAAGAGAGAGAGAGAGACAGAGGTAAACCGGTAACTAATTGCACTTATTACACTTATAGGTGAAGAAAATATTAAAGGTAATGGGTAACTAATATGACTTATTATTGTGTCGGGTTTGGTGACTTAAGCATGCTGGGCGTCCCCTACAGGTGGGGCTGGAGAGTGACGGTGGTGAGGGCTGCGGGGGTCGTGGTGGTGGTGTTGGTGGTGCAGGTGGTGGTGGTACGGCTGGTCTCCGGGCAGGCTACACCACAAACAACAACAACAGCAACAACAAGACCCACCAGTGCTCCTACTGTACCTACACCACTAATGTTGCCACCAATCTGAGGAACCACATGCGCACGCACACAGGGGAAAAGCCCTTCTCCTGTCAATACTGTACTTTCCGCACCACGCAAAAGAGGAACCTTATCACCCACATACGAACCCACACGGGCGAGAAACCCTATGCTTGTGCCCATTGTCCCTACCGCTCGGCGTGGAAGGGGAACTTAAATGCCCACTTGTTAACTCATAGGGGGGTGGATGAAACCGGCACGCCTATTAAAACTGAGAATATTGGTCCTCCTCAGGGTACCTATGGACCGTTGTAACACTAACAGGAACAAGGCAGCTTAATCTCCCCTTAGTGGCAGTTAAAACAAATGAATCTGTTGAATACTAATGTGGATGTTTGTTCGTTATGCATTTCACTACAGTATGCTATTCTGTTGCTATCAGTAAAAACTTCACATTGTTCTGAATCTATTTATTAGCCAAGAGCAGCAAGAGTACATGCAAGTAATAATAACATTTAATGATCAGTTGTGAGTTGCTGCTATTTTACTAATACATTTTTAACAAAGTGCAGTTAATTTTGTGATGCATTTTTCAGGTTTTTGGATTGTTTGAGTTAACTCGAAATGTTCATATTTAATCCATTTTTCTACCTGCATTGATTAACCCTTCCAGTCTAATAACAACCATTTATATTGATCCCAGCTACTGCCAGACTATTTCATTCATGTTAGGGTGGATGTCTTAATTCTTTCAGTATTCAATGATGCTCTTCCTCTTATTTTGAATATTGTTAGACCAATTTAATCCATTTTGAAAGTACCTTTAAATGTTGAACGGTTATTTGATATTGTTTTTACCTACCATATTTAATTCCGAGAGATCCTTCAAAAGTTTAATAAGATCTAAATATTGCCAGAATATAATAGAAGGGTGTGTCAGCTTACAGCTTTGACTATTGAGAGGGCCTTCCTTACCTAATTACAATTGTCTGCAGATTGTCATAAGCCAAATTTATTTTTCTCTTTTCTTATCTACTGCATTTGCTGTCATAGAGTATGTATTTTTTTTTCTCTCTCTCTCCATAAATGTTGCCCCCAGAATCACCCTGCAACTTACACTCAAGCACTTACCGGTACTCAATTTTCTTAATTCTCATAGCCAGATTTGTAGGCACATATTATACAATGGGGTGTCTTGTATGCCAGCAAATACAGCACCTTGCCATTTCTCTCAGCATTTTGTTCTTATATCTTCTGTACCCCGCTAACTTTCTCCCTTTTGTTTGTTCTCTATTTCGTGCTACCGTACTTATCTAATATTATTTGCAACTTTTTGTTTTTTCCACTGTACTTACGGAATTGTATTTATCGCCAGTTATCCAAGATGTTATATTCAAAGCTTATGAAGGTTGTTGGTCATTAATAAATACGACGCAAGTTATCCCTGGTGATATTATGGTTATGTAGTAGCTATTGTTGTGATATTTACCCTTTGGAGTACTGTGATGCTTTTTGTTATTACAATATTTTTCTGGCTATCATTAAGCGATTTTACGTTGAGTAGGAAGTAATTGTGGTTGTTGGAGAGTTAATCAGATGGATTTTACCCATTGTTTCCTAGATATCCTTCCTATCTATCTATCTATTTACTCAGGCCCAATCCCCCCCTTTTCCTATTTTGTTTTCTTTTCTTTTTCCTTTCTAGTGTGCATAAAATCGTCCAATAATAACCAGAATAAAATGTGAAATAATGTCAATGGTACTCAAGAGATTAAGAATTTTAGGATTTTATAGAAAATCCCAATGCTTGACAAGATTTTTTTCTTTTTCCAATATACAATTTTTAAAGGAATGTTTATATTGCTGTAGTTTGTTAACTTACTAAAATATTTTGCTAATATTTCTTGGCTTTTAACAAGAAACTGCAAGGATTTTTTATTTGTTTTCTGTGATTGCCATAGTAACGCTTTCAATAGTAAAAGCTAATGTATCGTATATCTGTGAAATAAGGATTACTTTAAGCCAAATAGTACTATGTTGTACAGAATTATCAGTCAATAAATTAATTAAAACATTACTTTTCTTTGAAGCCTATGTTATTTTATTCCTTGGCATTAATTAGTGTTATTATTCAGTATTACTGGATTTTGGACCAGTAGAAAAATTAGATAATTAAAGTACTGTACCGGGTACCAGGAAGATAGAATAATTAATATTTTACTGAATTTCAGTTTATATATATTCCCTCTGCCTATATACAGTACAGCTGTATTTAATTTACCATGTAGAATACATAATATATTAACAGTATCAGCGAAGAGATATGTACAAGTAGACTTGATTGGTTTGGGCATGTGGAGAGGATGAATTACCAAAATTGGGTTTAGATAATTATACAGTGCATGTCTGTGTTCATCGAGGGAACTGCTTGGAGGGTAGACCAAGAAAGATAAGTGGTCATGTTCTGCTATCTTACCTGAAATTAATAACACTGAGAAGTGAGGCAGCCCAGAACAGGGCTGGCTGGAATTTTGTATTTAGACTGAAACCATATTTCACTTAGATCACTTTTCATTAAAGTTTATGTATGTATAAAGAAGTTCCTCATAGAGGTTAATTACAGTATTATTGAAGCTTTTACATAACTGCATTTTTTGACTGTGGGAAATATGTAAAGGATTAAATGGAGCAAAAACATTTGTGATAGTAAACAGATGGGATGTGAAAAGTAATCCGGTTAAAGGAGTACATTTATATTGGTCACATCCATCCACTAGTTTCTCTATGCAGTATAGTATAGCATTTCCCCCAGAGTTGTTAATTTATCTACTAATATTATACCATCCATTACCCCTCCAATGAGATTCTGGATTTTGTTTTATAACACCCCATATTTCATCTGGATATATTGTTTCTAAATCCAACCTCATCCCTCACTTCACTAGCATACAACAGTTTTGACATCCTTTTCATTCATTCTTGGAAGATGAACAAGGTATCTTATGGTCTCTCCTTTACACAAGTTTGAAATACCCGGTATGGTGAATATTTATGTTAGTACTTTAGTGTGTAAAGGAAGGGATTGCTGTAGTACAGTACTGTACATTGTAAGTAATTGGTGTATGGTGAAGTGCCAAGTATGGTACATCCTGATTCCATATTTCACTTATACTTAACTAAGGACATACGAGGCACACCCAAAAAATATATAAGTTTTTCATCAATTGAGTTGACAAATTATTGAATCGGGGTGAACAGTAAAGCTAAGATGATGTGCAGTATAAATTTAATTTTTCATTAAGCCAGTTAACAAGTTATTGAATCCGAGTGTACAATACAGTCAAGTTAAGGGGGGATGGGCCGTTTTTTCTGACCCCCCCCCCCCCTCTTTCTCCCTCGTGTTTAGCCCAATTTTTTTTTTTTTTTAGATTTTAGATGTTCGGCCCATTAGTTTGGTGATTTTAAGACTACACCCCATCTCTTTGTCAACATTAAGGTCTTTCCGTGCCATTTAGGTTGCTATTTTTTCCTGGCGAGCTATAGCGAGCCTTTAATTTTAAGAGTAATCAGCCTTCGGCCGGGACATTATTTTACCGAAAGATTTACAAAATTATCTTGAAAGGGGGTCTAGGGGGTATTTTTTACAGCTTGATAGAGGTATAAGGAGGAAACTAAAAAATAATATAAATATAAAACAATAAGCAAATAAATCCGCCCATCTCCCCTTAAGGCTCTATAGAAGATGCGGTGAAGCTGAGGTGGGTTGCGTTGTAGTAGAGATATATAAGATAAGTTTATGTTTGAGGTGGGTTGTACAGTAGTACTTAGAGCTTTATAAGATACTGTGATGCTGAGGTGGGTTGTAGTAGATATGTATATGATAAGTTGATGTTGAAGTGGGTTGTAGTAGATGTATATATAAGATAATATGATATTTGAGGTGGGATTGTAGTGGAGAACAGAGTTTAGTAAGAGGAGCCTATCTCTTCAGGTGGGGCTGGTTTCCGCTGTCCGGGCCCTTGTGGTGAAGAGCGGAGCGGGAGTTAAGAAGATGCACCTGTGCCCCTACTGTCCCTACCACGCCGCCACCTCCACTAACTTGACTAACCATATCAGAACCCACACGGGGGAGAAACCTTTCAGTTGTGAACTCTGTGCATACACCTCCTCCACTAAAGAAAACTTAAAGAAGCACATGCGCATACACACAGGGGAAAAGCCGTTTGCTTGCCGTCACTGTCCCTATCGCTCTACCCAGAAAGGAAGCCTCCATAGTCATATCTGGACGCACCACGATGGAAAATTTTGAATAGAGCCAAACTAAAATTGAAATTTCTGCCAGTCTGAAAACGATAGTACTGTAAAGTTCATTGTAAAATTTCCCAGTCCTCACAAGATAGTATTTAAAACTAAAGTACAGTACAGTATCCTACTGTATAGCATCAAATTTAATAATAGACCAAATATGCAAATCAAATCTCTGCCAGGCTTCACAAGATACAGTATTATATTGTACACTAGTTTCAAGTACTGATGCTTCTAAGTATGGTTACGATAACAAAATTTCACATTGGAATTTGCGATCTTCAAAGTAATCCTGTATATAATCAATCCTAATGCCTTACAAAAGATGAAAACACATGTTACTGTTCCATGTACGTTTAATAAATAGCTGAAAATTTTAATTTTTTTGTTATGCTATAGGTAGACAATTTTAGTTAGTGTTATGATGGTAGGTAGCAAAGCATTTTTCTGCTTGGTTTCAAACTGGATGTGACTCGTAGAAGCAAATTTATAGCCTAGTTTTATGGTGACTTGTAAACAAAAATATATTTCAAGTACAGTATAGCTTTGGTGTCTTTTATTAGCATTCAAATAAAATCTTTTAAATTTTCTGTGGTAATTTTGTTATTTATTGTATAATTGTCATTTGATATGAAAGTTTGTCATATTGAAGAAATTGATGTGGGTATAGGAATATGCTGTATTCTATTGCAATTAATATGCTGCTTTTTATTAATTGGTGTGATTGATTACATTCGCTTGCTATTTGAAGGATTTCTATGGAGCTAGGGTAAATTTAATGTTTATGAGAATGTGACAGTTGAGGATTTAAATGGAGCTTGTATTATTTAATGTTGATGAGGATGTGTGCGATAAATTCATTCGCTTGCTAGTTGGAGGATTTATATGGTCTATTTAATGTTTATGAGGATAAGTAAGAAAGGCCTCCCCAACAGGCAGGGCATGGCCGAGGTTCGTGGACTGGCAGAGGTGGTGGTGGTGGAGCAGTCGGGAAAGGGGGCGGCGGCCCTGCGGGGGGTAGCGCCAAGATCCACCAGTGCCCCTACTGTCCCTATACCACCATTAGGAGTACCCACCTCACGCGCCACATTTGTACCCACACTGGAGAGAAGCCGTATGCGTGCCCTCACTGCCCCTTCCGTGCCGCTCAGATGGACAGCCTCAAAACCCACATCCGCACTCACACTGGGGAAAAACCCTTTGCCTGCAAATACTGCCCCTATCGCTCTACTCAAAAAGTTCACCTACAGAGTCACATTAGAAATAGGCATAGCTGGTTACTGGAAGCCATAGCTATCACAAAATAACTATATACAGTTTTAACTATATCAGTTTTTTGTTTTAAATATATAAATATATGTATAGTATATTATATCAGTAGAAATTTATTTGAAGATCACATACTCTATTATATAAAATATATAAAATTATATTATCAGAGGCAGATGGAAGATAATTTAGTATTTATACTTTGTTAAAATGGATATGGGATTTATTTAGAATTATATAAAGTATATGAAAATAGATGTATAAAGCTTGTGCAATTCAAAATATACCGTTAAAATTATTAAAATATTTCATTCAATCCTGTAAATATTAAGTAGAAAACCAGATACGGCATCTGTAATTGGAACCGTTAAATATAAGCTTGAATATCCGAGTGTCGTACGAGTGCGTATTCTGGATCAAATTAACAAAGTAAGTAGCCTACACATACAGTACAGTATCACATTTACCTCATTGTTACATATTTTGTACTTTATTTTTGTATTACATTTATATTAATAACCTAATGTGCTGTTAGTTAATCAAATATTGTGATTATGGTAGTTGAAGATAACCTTTTTAGTGATATTAAAGAAATTTATCTTTTTACAAAATCAATAATTATACCATAGCCAAATTAAAAGCAAAAAGTCTTCAATGCTATTATTATATCTTAATTAATATATTACATAAATACTCCAGATTCATCTCAAAAGTGTTTGTTATGGTACCAAGTTCAGTATGTTTTAACAAAGAGACTTATCAAGTTACTTAATTTTATGCAGTACTGTACTGTATATTTTATCATGACTGTATAATACTGTAGTGAAAAGCTAGATAATTGAATCAATTGAACATTACTCTCAAACATGTTTTGGTGTAGTTAGTCAATGTCACTAGTTGATCGTACTGTACCACTAAAAGCATTAAAATTAATTATAATACAATGGTGTTTTGAAAGGCTTCCAAACAAGTTAATTTCATCGACTAGTGAGATAATTTGAAGGAATAATATGTGGCACCAAGTTAGGTTGAAAGATAAGTTGAGATGGAGGAGATAATATTTATGAAGTTATGATTATCGGGTGCCCTGTGGTCTTGTCATTTAGAGTGTTTTGGGGATATGGCTCAGTGCTAAACCATGATGAGTTTGATTCTTCAAGCAACCTCAAATTTTTTGTAGTGCATAATACTATGAATAAATATACTTTTGGCACCATTTTTAAAAGTTGAATTTGAAGATTAGTGAGATATATGAGAGCATACTTGTAGCACCACTTTTTGAAATGAAATTAATGACATTACTTTCTGGCACCCATATGTGAAGTTAAATATATAGACTAGCGAGGTGAATGAGATAGTAAGCCGGGGCATCATCCCATACAGGTGGGTGTGAACATGGCGTGGCAAGGGCGACTGATGGAGACTGGTGGTGGTGGTGGTGGTGTTGGTGTTAACAACAACAGCGGTATGGTGGCGGGGGACAAGCTACTATACTGTCCCCAATGCTCCTACACCACCTATGACCCGGGCCATCATAGGGACCATGTAGCCACCCACACACCCGACAAGCCCTACTGCTGCCCCATCTGTCCCTACCGCGCCAAACTCAAGCACCACCTCAAGAAGCATATTCGGATCCACACTGGGGAAAAGCCTTATGCTTGTCCGTACTGTACTTACCGTGCTAAGCAGACGGCACATCTCGCCTCTCATATTAATGTGTGGCACAGAAACTCTGTTGAAGCTGCCGGAAATGACCCCAAAAAATATTAAGTTGATTCTGGGGCCGTTGTAAGTGATCATCGGTGAATTTGCCATGTTATAAGTTGGTAATCTTGTTAATTTATCCAAACATCACAATGAAGAAGACATTCTCATTTATGAATTATCCTAACAGGATACATATATGAAAGTTTAGAAGAAACAAACTATTTTTTTATAATGTAAAAAAAGCAAAATTATGGACATTAATAGTTAACTGCTCCAGATATACGTTTACCTTAGGGACTCTGGGCTGTTCGGCCAGGCAGCCTAGGGAACGACAACAATAGCAACCACTTATATAAATGCTTCAGTTCTGACATATATATTTCATAGAGATATATATGTTCTTTCTATCTGCAATGCTTACTTATATTGCTGGCATTTTGCTCCTTCCTAGGACCTCCCACACAGTAGCCATAACATACACTTTTTCAAACTATTTTCTCTCACTGTCAACTATATCTTTCCTTTTCAATTCTCTCTTAAATGTGCTGGTCTACCCCATCCCACACTACTGTACTTCTCGCTCAGACAAGTACAGTCATGGGCATATATAAGGATACACACAAGAGCAAGACATATTGCTCTTGAAAATACACCTATGGACGCTCCGATACGCTACTATTTATAGTGATAGGAGCGTCCCAAGGGTGCGTTCAAGAGCAAGACAAACTCGCTAGCAGACGATGAGGACACGTGGTGTTTACATTTATATCAGCAGCTTCCTTTGACCATTAATCTGAATGTTTTGAAGTAAGTAATAGGCTACAATGACAATGGTAAACTTTTAAAGTTACAGTAGATAGATGGATGGATGGATGTCCTTCCAAATGGTACGAATTATGCTTTCATTCACTTCATTTCATCTTGCTAACCCGCTTATCTCTTGCTCTTTCTCTAACTCTTTCACGATCTCGTACTTCTGTGCGTACGTAAAGGTTCGGCGCCCGGCCATACCCCGCGTCTGTGTAAGTGTTGACCGCGTTAGTATACATTTTGGAATATTGGGGTGTACCGCGTCCCACCTAAACCGCGTTTCCAAAACGCGCGTTACCGGAAGATTGACTGTATTTACATACTGTAGTTATTTTTATATTTGCATTCTTTCCTAATCTGTTATCTGTACAGTACATAGAACCACAGTAAAGTAATTTCCATATGAGCATATTATTCCAGAGGATTTCTTATTGTCAACTATCATAACAATACAAAATCTATTTCATACCCCTTATTTTCCTAATTTCTTGTCTGCCTGACTATTACATTATACTGCTTTCAATAAATTCATATCCACCTCATGAATCTTAGATCATTGTCCAAGGTTACTATCTTTTGTGGTGGTTTGAGTACCGGTAGCCTACATATTATTTTTGCATTCTAGCTAACACCATTTTTTTCTGAATGCGCATTTCACTTTTCCTATTACTCATCTCCAAATTATTTTCTCTTTCCCACTCACACTACATCTATACATACTGTATTAAAAAAAAAAAATCCAACTTCACTTGCTGGATACCATTATCTATTACTGTATAACCAATAGTAGATGTGAAGATTCTTTTTTTCTATAATTTATTGTTATTGTATGGCAACGTATTGTGTGTTGTACTTGAACAGTACAGTACAGTACTATGCTTTTTGTTTGTGAAATGATTTGAAATGCTAGTCTGTTTCTAGAACTTGAAATATTACTATAATGTATGCTGTTTGTTATAGGCTACAGTATTATTTGTTAACAGTATCATCTGTGATACACTTATTTATTGAACAAATATTGCTACTCTATTGTAATTGGATATTATTCCTCAAATCCCTTCTTGCTACTTTTTAGTGGAACACACTTAATGAAATTTAAGTACTAGGCTGGAATTTAATATTTTGTTATGTTCTGGTAAATTAAAATCTGTAATTATATTAGGTTTTTATCATTGCCAATAATGCTGTACTTTAATCATATTGCTGTAATAGTTTGTTATATATTAAACTAAATTCACTACATGTATATAGAAGCGTGAATCAGTTTGGTGGTGTACAGTAACTAGCTTTAGTTTGTTTATAGTCTTGTGAGAAGAATACTGTGTATATAATATGTTATCATTGGTTGTGAGGAAGTACAAGTGTTTATTATTATGCTTTGCAAACAGTGTATTGCGAGTCTCCTTGATGATATGTTTATAAAAACAAATTATTTTTATCATTGATAATTATACTATTGTACAATTTTGTTCATTGTCATGTAATTATGAAAATTTATCTCGCAAGAAAACATTATTTCGGTTGTCCTGTTTTTTTAGGGACATAATAATATGGGAAGTACTTAAGATCTGTCAACCCAGACATGGCAAATCCCTTACCTGATCATATGATAATATTAATAGTTATTTTACTTTTTGTCACAAGTGCCACTCTTTCCAAAAGAAATTTTACTAACGCTTACAGAAAAATTTATCTCAGAAAACCAAAGTATAATTTATAAAACACCATAAACTGCAAGGTACTGTAGTAAGACTCAAAACAAAACTGAAAATTAATTGAAAACACTAACAAAACATACATACAATACCGAAAAACAATAGCCCCTTCGAACGAAGATTTACTTTGAAGCCCCTATAGCTAGCCTAAAATCCTTCAATACTATGAACAACCTACCACACCATACCTGTTCTTAGAACTAACCTACTGTAGATAGTAAAGTATCGTAAGGCAAGCGGGTATTTCCTGATATTGAATGCGACATCCTCAACAGGTGTTTGTGTTGTATGGCGGTGGTGTGAGTGGTGGTAGCGGTGTGACGGTTGGCGGTGGCAGAGGTGTGATGGTTGGTGGTGGTTGTGGCAGAGGTGGTGGTAGCGGTGTGACGGTTGGCGGCGGCAGTGTCACGATTGGTGGCAGCGGTGTGACAATACCCCTACCTTCCGCCGCCGCCGCCGCCAAGACCCACTGCTGCCCCTATTGCCCCTACACCACCCACGTTGCCACCAGCCTCACCAGGCACTTGCGCACACACACCGGCGAGAAACCTTTTGCCTGCCCCATCTGCCCCTACAGTACCATACAGAAGATTAACTTGCAGAGACATATTCGTATCCACACTGGGGAGAAGCCCTTTGAGTGTCAACATTGCCCGTATCGGACTAACCAAAAGAATCATCTCAAGAGACATATGTTTTCCCATCATAGCTCTTAGTTACTGATTAGAGAAAAGCTACAACACTTTGGAAAATCGATGCTCTAATAAGGTACTCATTGGAGGGATATTTCCATCTATTATTATATATTTGTAGCTAGCTATTGTTAAATTCTTTTGAGCTGGTAGTTGAAGTCTTCTTTACGGTGATGTACAGTGCAATTATCATTGAGTTGGGATTTAAATATTTATTTAAAAAGATTGTTACTCAATGTTATATCAGTGTTATTACCGTATATATTATTTCAACAAGACACAACCAACCATCTTACTCTATTTTGATACTACGGGAAAAATGCATACTGTATTTATATTGTGCCAAACTTCACTAAACCAACTGTGTTGGCTATATTATGCTACTGCATGCTTCATTACCTTGGTTTTCATCATAATCTACAATCTACAATCCGTATCGGAACATATACGAGACCTTCTTGCTAAAGTGATCAATTAGAACAGTCTGGGCGGGTGCCCAACCCCGAAAGGGGTTGAAATAGGGGAGCTATCCCCTCGCCTAAGGCGGCTTTCTAGGGCCTTTCCTAGCTGATGCTGAGAGGATTGGGTTCTAGTCATGTGGTGATGGGCTGGTCTATCAGAGTGAGAACTGAGCGATCTCTGCCATACCCATAGCTTACTCTGACTGTTCCTTTTACTTATATATTTTCTAGATCTCAAGTGACGGCGTCTCCTCCGTGGATTGACCTCCCAATCTACCATGATTGGAAGCCAAAGCGTCACATTTTTCCTTTGCCCCTCAACTTTCTCTTCATAATTGCTGAGGGGCACAGGGCCCTGGGTGGGGCTTTGGTTTCCCGGGCGTTTCTGCACCCTCCTTAGCTCCCCGCCATGGAGTGGCTTCGGTCACCCAGGCTTTATTGAGGTCGGCAGGGAGGGTTCTTTGGGGGCGCTCGATTATGGCCTTGGCCTTATTCGGGGCCTTGGGGCTGTTCGGCCAAGCAGCTTGAGGAACAACAACAACAACAACATTAGAACAGTCTTATTAGTTGGGATGTTATGGTTATAGCAGTTTTGGTAGCTGAAATGCAATGTTTATTTTAATGAACCAGAATTGTATTAAGTTGAATTCTAGGAATGTTGTGTTAATATATTGCTCTTAAAAGTTTGGGCAATGTATAATGAAAAATTAGCGTTAAGCTAAGAATGCAGTGGTTTATGAAATACAGTAGTTTAATGAGTATCAAAAAATAATACAAAGATTTAACAGATTTGATTAAGAATTGTCATTATATGTGAATATTTGACTGAGGTCTTACAAAAATTGGCATCTTATAAAGTAAATGAAGATTTAACTGAGATGTTATAAATTTAGTATATGGAGGGTGTTGGTTTTCTACTAAGTATGCTAAGATCAGCGGGTGTCCCTACAGGTGTTGATGGGGATGAACGTAGGTGGGCGGGTATCGGTCAACAAGCTTCACCTGTGTCCCCTCTGTCCCTACAAAACCTCAAATTATGCCCACCTGATGGACCACATGCGGGCCCACACAGGGGAGAAGCCCTTCTCCTGCTCGCACTGCCCCTACCGTGCTGCACAAAAGACCAACCTCAGGACACACATGCGCACCCACACGGGGGAGAAGCCGTACCTTTGTCTACACTGCCCCTACCGCGCCACCACCAAGAGCGCTCTTAATAGGCATTTGTTTACCCAGCATAAAGAACTCCCAAACTCTTCACCACAAATATTTCACCCTCAAACACATTCATAGCCTCAGACCATTATAAGTTATCCAAAGACTATTTGTTCAGAACAATATTCCATAGAATTATCCAATATTGTTTACATACACATATATATACTGGTACTGTACATGCATTTAACAGACTTGAGTTATACATAAGAGGTACAGTTTCATGTCTTAATGGCAACATTAAATATATATTCTGATAGATCAGTAGAACTTTTAACCATTTATAAAATCCTTCAACCTAATACTGTACAGTACAGCTCGATAACAGTCCATTCTTCATACAACATTCAATTTTACTGTGTGCAAAAAAATGTCTCTTTCTAGATAATGTATATAATAACTTCTCTCAAATCTCTTGTATTATCTGGTTGACACGTTTTTATCCATTATGGAAATAAGTACAGTATGTTGTCAGTACAGTATTATATAAAATTGTACATAGGCTACACTTTTGTTTTATTGTATTAGAATACATTGGTTTGAACTTACAGTATATGATATTACACATCGCTGCTATATATTATGCCATATACTGGGAGTTCCTGGTGTGTACCAATAGTACCAATATTAGAACAAATACATATTTAATCTGCAATCTATTTTTTTTATTTTTTTTTATTTAATTAGTTTAAAGAATAACAAATTAAAATAGGTATCCCCACAGCCAGCTCAGTATACTGTACTTCAGTACAGTATATTCTTTTGTATTCAAAACTCTTAAGAGTTTTCAGTGTTTTAACCGGCCCTGGGCTCTTACCTCATTAGTGAGATAATAGGACAGGAAGTTGCCATTTGTTTTTATGAAGGAATTTTGTGCGCCATAATATTTATTGTTTACCAGTAGTTTTTTTTAAGTTTAAATATACTACAATGTTTTGTCTCTTGTTCAGATAGTGAAGAGAATAATTTTGTAGTGATGAAATCCCTCACACATTTAAAGTAATATAAGTGGATTACAGTAGTATGGTTGTAACAGCGTATGGTGGCCCTCCCGATAGGTGAGAGATGATGTATAGGGGCTGGGTGTCAAGCAAGACCAATTGTTTATCAGACTGGTGGGAATAAGAATATAGGAAAATTTACATATTCCGAACAGTAATTGCATTGTTTTGGCCATTTTTTCACTTCCAATGATATAATAAGAACTATATATCATCGCTTTAAATTTATATAATTAATACTAATGACTAAAGATAAGGGACTTGGTTTTGAATAGTCTCTCGTTCCCCAGCCTGTCTGGGGGTGCATGGAGAGCCGCGGTGGAGGACAGGTCTCCACAACCTGGTCGACACAACAACAATACCGCTGTCACATCTGCCATTACGCCACTGAGAAGAAAACAAACTTAGTAGTACACTTGCGCGCACACTCCGGAGAGAAACCATTCCACTGTAGCTACTGTACGTACTCGGCCACCACCAAGGAGAGCCTCAAGAGACACATCAGGATTCACACTGGGGAGAAGCCGTACCTTTGTCTACACTGCCCCTACCGCGCCACCACCAAGAGCGCTCTCAATAGGCACTTGTTCACCCAGCATAAACAACTCCCAAACTCTTCACCACAAATATTTCACCCTAAAAAACATTCATAGCCTCAGACCATTATAAGTTATCCAAAGACTATTTGTTTAGCACAATATTCCATAGAATTAACCAATATTTTTTATATATATATATATATATATATATATATATATATATATATATATATATATATACTGGTACATGCATTAAACAGACTTGAGTTATACATAAGAGGTACAGTTCCATGTCTTAAGCCTTTCAGGTCCGGGGGTTGCCGTTTAGTATTCTTAAATAGAATTCTCTTAATCTCAAAATTACCTCTCCAAATTTAGTTTTCTGCCCACAACTCGCTCAAAGACAACTGCAGAGGTTGAAGTAATTAAACTAAAGGTTTCTAAACAGCCCTGATGGTCACAAAGGTTTAAGGTATCCCTGTAAGGACGCAATCGCCTCCTGCAGTGCACGAAAGGGTTAATGGCAACATTAAATATATATTCTGATAGATCAGTAGAACTTTTAACCATTTATAAAATCCTTCAACCTAATACAATACAGCTCGATAACAGTCCATTCTTCATACAACATTCAATTTTACTGTGTACAAAAAAATAATAAATCTTCCTAGATAATATATACTGTACAGTAATTATAATAACTTCTCTCAAATCTCTGGCATTATCTGGTTGACATGTTTTTATCAGTATTTGTGTTTACTATTTATTTTTAATTTATACTTTGTGTAGTTTAGTTTTTTTTTTAATTTAAATATACTACAATGTTTTGTCTCTTGATCAGATGGTGAAGATAATAATTTTCATTTAAAGTAATATAAGTGGATTACAGTAGTATGGTTGTAACAGCGTATGGTGGCCCTCCCGATAGGTGAGAGATGATGTATAGGGGCTGGGTGTCAAGCGAGACCATTTGTTTATCAGACTGGTGGGAATAAGAATATAGGAAAATTTACATATTCCGTACAGTAATTGCATTGTTTTGGCAATTTTTTCACTTCCAATGATATAATAAGAACTATATATCATCGCTTTAAATTTATATAATTAATACTAATGACTAAAAATAAGGGACTTGGTTTTGAATAGTCTCTCGTTCCCCAGCCTGTCTGGGGGTGCATGGAGAGCCGCGGTGGAGGACAGGTCTCCACAACCTGGTCGACACAACAACTACACCGCTGTCACATCTGCCATTACGTCACTGAGAACAAAACAAACTTAGTAGCACACTTGCGTGCACACTCCGGAGAGAAACCATTCCACTGTAGCTACTGTACGTACTCGGCCACCACCAAGGAGAGCCTCAAGAGACACATCAGGATTCACACTGGGGAGAAGCCGTACAGGTGCTCTCACTGTCCGTACCGCTCAGCTGTACTCTCCAATCTAAAGTGTCATGTTAAAACTCAACACCCTCAAACATGAATTTAATGTTAATTTTTTTGTTTATATACTACTGCCATATCCTGTCGAGACGAGGTGGCCAGCTTGTATGACGAGTATGTTAAGGGGAGATTTCCACTTGAGGGACTTTTTTCTGGACCCCTTTCTCCCTCATGTTTAGCCCCATTACTTTTGACATTTTAAGACAGTCGCCCCATTAGTTAGGCGATTTTAAGAACTTTCGCCCCATTTCTTTCTATTTTAAAACCTTTCGTGCCATCTAGGTGTCGATATTTTCCTGGCGAGCGATAGCGAGCCTGTAATCTAAGAGGATCCGGCCTTCAGCCGGGATATTTTTCTACCAAAAATTTTACAAATTTGTCTTGAAAGGGGCTCTACGGGGTGTAATTTTAAGCTTGATGAAGGTTTTGGGAAAAAAATGAAAACCTTACCTTAAATGTTACTGGAGTGTGGAATGGCTGTAGTTATGAGAGTGTCCTCATACATAATAGAACAACAAAATTTAACTCCTTGAGCCAATTCAGTATGGAATATATTTTTTCAATATATACTTAGTACAAATGTTATTCAATTTTGCTACATCATTTTGTATGTGACATTCCTTCAATTTTGTGCAAGCACTTATACAGATATTGTTCTGTATTTATTTATCAACAGTGTCGTGTCCAAAAATATTTAATTGATTTATTATGTTTTGCCATTGTGGCCCATTTAACATATTTGTTTTAAGATAGTGCTGACATGCCAATTATGAGTATGTTGATATTCTTTTAATGTTATTCATATTAACAACAGTACTGTACTGCATTGCAGTTTTTAGTCATGCTCTAAGGGGAAAATTGTGTATAAAGATAATAGGTTGTGTAAATAAAATCATAATACTTTGTGTAAGTTTTCTCATTTTCCTTTCAAAACCTTGGAAGCTGTGCCGAGAAACCAGTTTGTTACCCACTCAATTTTATCGAATATGTAGATATTGGTATAATTTTTGTATATTAAGAGCTACAAATATTTGATATTAGTTTCTTGAGCAGCTTTTAAGGAAATTAATTTTCACTAAGTCTTCGTGCTAAGGTGCAGGCCTATATCAACTTTTGTTTGTGATTTTTGTCTTTATTTGTGGTTGGAGTAAAAGGTAAGCATTCAACCTTGAGTATTTATCAATTAATATTAATTTGCTACCAAGGTAGCGAAACACTAAAGTAATTTCTTTATGAATCACTTGAGCAAAGCTATTACCTTTGAAATGCTGCCAAAAGCAATTAAGCCATGTGGGAGTGTGGATACTAAGTAGAGCATTGCCTACAGGTGGGAGTGTACAGCAGCGGCGTGAAGAGAGGTTGGCGTGAAGGCCCAGGAGGCAGACCTGGAGATAGACCCAACACCAAGTTGTACAACTGTCCTTATTGTCCGTACACCACTAACAAGACCACCAATCTTGAAACTCACATTTGTGTTCACACCGGTGAGAGGCCGTACGCCTGTCCTCACTGTCCTCGACGATTTGCTCAGAAGGGAAATATGCAGTCACATGTGTACACCCACACGGGGGAGAAACCCTTTGCCTGTTCGTTCTGTCCGTACCGCTCCACCCAGAAGAGTAACCTCAAGGGTCACATGCTCACTCATCATACGTCATTTGAGAAGTCCCCGTAATATATTAAGGAACTTGATAAGTACAGTACAGTACTTGATGAACTTTTACACTTTGTCAAAGTTGGTTGTGGACCAAGATTAATTTCAGTAATTGGTGTTGGAACATCCTTAGCTATGTACTGCACTGTATATGGTTTGTTGATGGTTTGAGCCTCTAACTCCGACTTTCACTTAAATTTTCATACTGTGGTATAACTAATACATTGTGCAGAATAGACAATTAGACATTAATTAATTAAATAGATTTACCTGTACAGCACTATACTTACATATAAAATGAGTGTAGCATCTATAGTATGACAAAAACAGAAATACCATATTGTTTTTCTTAAACTTTGTATAAGGATCTAATTTGAATGTGCCACATTAATACAGTAGTTTGTTCTTGAATTATAATTGGATGATCTGTTGAAAATAATGAAGTTATCTTTTATTTTCTGATTGAGATAAAGTATATGAACTAATCTATATCTAATGAATAATTATTTTATTTGAATGTTTAGTATAATAATGCCTCGCATAAAATTACCCAAGGAATTACTTCTGTATAGGCTTTTGAAGCATGAAGATCTTAATGAAGTTCTATATCTTGCCATTATTGACATCACAACAGGGATGTTGAGGCATATATTTTAGGGGTTAATAACTAAGTACTGTACCAGATGCCACAAAATATACAGTACGGTATCTACTTTTTTATTTACAATTGCAAAAATACCATTAAATGATAATAGATAATTAGACTTAGCAATTGTAGTAAAGTGAAACAATAAAAATACACGTCAAATATTTTGTGTCTGTCTTTCCAATCTAAGCCGAAAATTCTTAGTCACATTATTTTATTTTTATAAAGCACTTGGTGTATATTTTTATGATATTGATAATCTATTCATCCTTTATTATGTGGGTATATAACTATACTGTAGTCATTATGACAAGTCTATACATTGTCTGTACATTGTAACCCCAAACCTCTTGTAACTCAGGGAGGGCTAGAGCAAATGGGCTGTAAATGTTCACACCTATTTACTGTTCGATTCTTCTTGTATGTATGTACTGTATGTATATACTCTGGCACATAACTTTTTTTTATTTATTTTTATTTTTTTTATTTTTTTTATTGGGGGGGTGGTCAACTCAAGACAGAGCCCGAACAGGGGCATCACAACACAACAGAAAAACAAAACAAAAACATATCACAAAATCACACACATCTAGGTCGTCCAGCAGAAATACCCAGAGACCCAGGCCCTTCTTAAATTCTTCTTAAAAGGTAAAAATGTCATCTCGGTTGCTCAAGTCCCTTAGAGTTGTGAGAAGTTAGGGGTTTGGATTTCGAGACTCGTTATAATGGTACGTGAAATATGAAACACATTAGAAATATCCTGATTAGTATTAATTGTAAATATATGCTGGTGAGTTTAGGGCAGTTGGTGGGACTATTGCAGTGGCGACATTATTGTTGCCTACGTTAGTGTTGTTTGCTCCTGGCTGGTAGAAAGTTGAAGTCTTTATTAAGGAAAGATTAGACATGCAGACATAGGTTAGTTCAGTACATAAAACTTAACATATAAGAATGACAACAAACCACAGTCGGCTTACGTAATCTTAAAACATAGTACAGTATTATGTAGCTTAATGACAGGGCTGAAAGACACTTGGGCGTACGGATATCTTACAAAAGCCTTGAAATATTCCTTACCTCATAGTTACCTCTACCAATCACAAGACAAAACTACAGTACCTTACAAGATCCTATAGCTATCCCAGATCTATACCTATTATGAGCCAGAAATATTATACCGTATTGAATCTTATAGCTAATCCAGAACCCTACTAAGCTGTTATACTTTCAGTGATTTTAACTACAGTACTTCAATACAATGGGTGTCATTATATTTACTTTGGTTATTCAATCATTCAGGTATGGTATTGCATGTGTGAGAAGTGTGCTTCTTTATTGTACAGTAGTAAGATATATTAATACTTTGTTATAGGATGAAAGTATGGTATATTAATTTGTATAAAAACTGATTTGAAAAAGGTGTTATTTCTTAACTTTAAAAACTATACATAATAATTTGTTATCTCTCTGTGAATGAAGGAGACAAAAGGCAAAGCTGCCTGTAACAAATGGCACCCCCAAAGTTGAAAGAGTGATAGTCAAAATCAAGATACGCTAAGAGTAAAAATGTCTGGACACGGAGCTTGAAACAGTTTAAGTCATAGGATGAGGGAAAGACAGATTGAAGGAGAAATTTCCAAAGCTTGCTTGTTGAGTAGAAGAAAGACAGGGATTTTTTTTTCAATCTTGAGTTTGAGAGAGTTGACGTGTGCATTGAAAGCAGGTTCCCCCCCACTCAATATAAGGGAGGGCGTATACACTGAAGTAGCTCTGAAAAAATTAGATTACAGTAATGTAATAGCGAGATATATATATATATATATATATATATATATATTAGTACAGTATATATAATATTAAAGAGTCTCGTAAATAATATTGTGATTGAGTACTAATAAATACTGCTTTACTCTATTGTACTAAAGTAATTGATATTGTATTGCTTGACTAGGGTTTGTGATTTACAGATATATTTTGCAATTACTGTAGTGCAGGATACATTATTTCATTAATTATGCAAATTTAATGCACACAGCATGCAGTGCAATGTAATACTTTTACAGAATTATTTTAAATAAGTTAGGTAAGAGAGACATTATATTATTTTCCCCTTTCTTGTTTAGTACAGTACAGTTAAGGTTTAGGTACTATTTAATATTTTGATAAAGTTAAATAAGTAGTTACAAAGAAGTACCAGAATGCATTGACCAAATAAATCTAGAGTACTTTCTATGTAAGCAGTTCTAAGTGCCATGGAAGTATGAACTGGTGCAAGTGCCTGAAGTAAATGGCATCCCCTACAGGTGGGTGTTGGTGGTGGGAGAGAACGACGACCCGTGTGGGGAGACTTCCAGCCACCTGAACATGGCCTCCCCTCCAAGATACATCAGTGCCGCTACTGTTACTACATCGCCTCTACATCAACCAATTTGATGAATCATGTTCGCTCCCATACCGGGGATAAGCCTTTTGTCTGTCCTCGCTGCCCATTCAGAGCTACACAGAAAGAAAATCTGAAAGCTCATATTCGGACTCACACTGGAGAGAAGCCATATGCTTGTCATCTATGCCTCTATCGATCTGCACAGAAAAGCAATCTTAATGCACATTTGTTGACCCACAACAAAATGTAAGGTAAAATAGGATATGTAAAATGCTCAATGCTAGCATTAGCTTCTTAAATATAGGTACTGTATATGTACATGATATTGACCTGTACAATTAGTAGGATCATTGTCATTATATACTAGTATGTATATTAAATATATACAGATATATTAAACATAATAGTATCTTTGAATTACTTTAGGCTTTCCTATAATAATTATTTTTATAGTCAGTTACTAGATGTGTCTTTATGATTTATTATGTTCATGGGAAGGAGTACGGTACAAATGTTTGCATCTATTTTATAGGAATTCAACCCTTTTTTAAACTCAGATCTTCTTTTATAATTGTGCAGTTGTGTTTTTTATTTAATATTTTTGAGAGGTTTGATTTTTCCTTTCTCACATGTGCAATTCATAAATATTTACTGTATGTTGACTAATATACTGTATATTATATAGTCCAGTACAATACTGCCTTTTGTTTACAGAATGTATTCCATTCATTTGTTTACAGACTGTCATAAAAAGGGAATTGTGAAGAATAATTTACACGTTAGTCCACTAAATTAAACTATTTACTTTTTGTATGTGTGCTAAGATACCTTACCATGGATTCACCAGTAAGATGGCCTCCTCTACAGGTGAGGGTGAACGGTGATGGTCAAGTGACAGTCGAGGGAGGAGCCAAGGGATCCGAGAAGGAGAGCGGCGGAGAGCCCGTCAAGCCACACCAGTGTCCCCATTGCTCTTTCTCCACCTCTGTCACTTCCCATATGATTGACCACATACGCTCACATGTTGGAGAAAGGCCATTCAACTGTCCCCACTGCTCTTACTCAACGTCTAAAAGAGATCACCTCCGAAGACACGAAATGACTCACACTGGGGAGAAACCGTATGCCTGTACCCTCTGCTCTTACCGGTCTAACCGCAAGGACACCCTGAAAGGGCATGTCTGGACACATCATTCCTCTCTTGCTGCCCATCTCTCACACACTTCCGTTAATACTCCATCCTCTCATATGTAGCATTGCATTCATTGAGCCATGTGGATTATTTTCGTTCATTACATTCACTAATATTACTATCCTTTATTTGTCTTTTATTTTGATAACTTTGCTTAGAGCTAATTGTGTTAGATTTTTTCTTTACAAACTAATGTAAAATAGATGTTTGGAATTTACTTAACTACATCAATATCACTGTATTAAGCTTTTAATTCTTTGTGATTCTTTATCTTGCAAATTAGAAGTTTACATTTCTTAGGGAATAGATAGTTATGCAAAGGAATATGTTATTTAGTGTATTTTTTGAAGTACTGTATTAGATTGCCTAGTTTATATAGTAATGATATTAATTAATAAAAGGATAATCTAAATAAACACTTAAGACTTTAATTTGAAAAGCCTTTCATTATCTGTATTCAAGATATGTTTGAATGTGTATTATATCAGTAGAAATTCTAAGAAAATCTTTTACTTGGTGTTCTAAATGCAGGTACAGTGTTGTACTTTTAGTATCACAACATACGAGAAATATAAGCATTTGCTGCTTATTGACTATTGTTTGAACCTTTGTTAAAGTGAATATACTGTAAACTATCGGAAAAGTTAATACAGTAGTAGCATGTAGCTATTCTATAATATAGTATAAGGTAAATGCATTTTTTTTTTATTGCAATGATTTAATTGATATTGTAATTTTTAGCTGTACAATATTGACATGAACTAGAAACTCTTAGGATGAATTTATCTTCTATGTTTCCACTTTATTCTCGCTATACAGTATCTAGGAAATATTTATCCTGACATAAGTTAGTTCCTTCTTTTGCTGGAGTTACAAAATCATATATTGAGATTCTTAACTGATTGTGCCAAGTTTTTTAATATGTTAGCATATATTTCTGCTCTCAGGGTGATTTACAAGATTCTTTAGTTATTGTATAATTATTCATGGTCATTTTGATAAAACTACCAAACACGATTATTAATGATTGCACAATATACATTTATAGTGTATGGGTCTTAGAAATATGCAGTTATTGTTTCATGCACATATTGAATTTTTTATTAATTCTCTACAGTACTTCTATATGCATGAACAAAGATATTATATTAATGTCTTACTAATATTGATAATTACATAATATTATCTCTGATAATATTTCAAAGGTACAGTACAATTATTTTTTTTATGTAAAGATGTTGATATACAGTACAGTACGTTTGACGTTTGACATTATAGTGTGTGGGTGATCTTTGTGGGTCGGTGTTGAGTAATCCTAGTAAGCCGGGGCATCCCTCCCTCCGCAGGTGGGGGTGGAGTGGCCCTGGCGGAGAGAGGACGGAGGACATGGCCACACGAGCGCCACCACCACTACCACAACCTCCACCAGTAAGACGCACCACTGTCCCTACTGCCAATACTCCACACACATTAGCACCAACATAACCAAGCATGTGCGGATCCACACTGGAGAGAAGCCATACTCCTGCCCGCACTGTAGCTATAGGTGCTCGGCGCGGGAGAACCTTAAGACACACATTAGGACTCATACTGGGGAAAAACCTTTTGCCTGCCCTTACTGCCCCTATCGTTCATCCCGATCTTATTCTCTGCGGAACCATATGCTAACACATCAAGTACAAAAAATGTAATGGGGTGTTGTACGTAATTATATAACTTATAGTGCTGTATTATAGATGAGTTCATGTTGGGCACTGTACCCTGACACAATAATGTGTAATTTATCTATACAAGAATGCTAATTTTGGTTACATTTGAAAGATTACAATTAATATATTTTGTTTCTTTCTTTGCACTAGCAATAGCAATATTTTTTCTAATTTAATAGTTTGCTGTATTTTACTGTAAGTAAATCTTTATGTAGTTGCTGTGATTACAGTTTACAGTACTTATTTTAATTTCTCAATACGAGGACACTTGTGTTTGAATATTTATGTTATGTATACTGTACAGTATGCTGTAAACAATATAAAAAGTTTAATCAGTAGGCTACAGAGATGGATAATATTTACTAGAAGTACTGTATTAATATCTAAAATTAATAAACTAATTGAGGAATTTAATGTGTTTTCAATATCCTTGTAATTTAATAAGGGAACAACATAATAGTGCATCAATCTGAAGTTTTACATAATTTATCGTTTCTTCCAAAACTACTAAAGCAATTGTATTTATGTGCATGAGTGTATGTGTCGTACCATTCAATTAATAATGTTAAAACAGTCTAGCCTAAATAGTTGTTTTCCTTATTATATACCTGTTAACCCTCAATTCGCGGTGACCGTCATATGACGGGAGAGAGAAAATTGGCCATTTGTACGGTGCCCGTCATATGACGGATGCCATTTTGAGGCTATTATGAGCTATGAAATAGAGACCGGGCATTGGGGGGACGATAGGCGGGCTTCACCCGCTCGCCACGGTCCCTCGGCATACACTTAAGTCAACCACACACCTCTCTCACACACCAAAAACCGCCAAATTGCCAATAAATTACCGATTTTGCCCCACGGTTGCACGATCGTTGCAAGATAATCAGATGTCGTACAAGGATGATTCAGGTGTCATTGGAAAGCGCTATCATCATCCTTTCATGGATATATATATATAATTACATTATGCTCTGGCTCTTGCTTATGCATGAAAAAGAGCATGGAATGAAGGTCATTTTCGGTAGATTTAGCCGCCTTGCGCTACGGTGATATACACATGACCCACCACTCTTTGAGAGTTTAGCATACGCTTTCTGGACATTTTCTGAAACTTGCTAATCTATAATAGACTATGTAAAGATTTTGTTAATAAATATTTATATGTCATAATAAAGTATGGGTGCTTAAAGTCAGCTTTGTTAGTTGTTAACTGCTGCTCTTTTAAGTATTAAAAGTTACCGGAATATTGAAAAAGTCACGTTGAATACAACTAACTCACTTTGTACTTTACCATACCTGAGGACTGCACTATTGGCAGAAATATAGCTGCTACTGTATTAGCTTAGCAGTTACGCAGTCATGAATTGAACAGCCCGCTGTGGTGTGAAAATTTGACCAAAAATTTGAACATAATGAAATGTAAATCAGCGTGTTGGCATCACCCCCCTGCATCGCACTGTGAATGTTTTTTGTACAAAAATTATCTGGGTGGGTTGTGGTTATGGTCGGGAGTTGCACGGTTGTTGTGAATAGCACCCCAGTTAAGTTAGGGCGGGTGCCCAACCCCGAAAGGAGTTGAAATAGGGGAGCTATTCCCCCGCCAAAGGCGGCTTTCTAGGGCCTTTCCTAGCTGATGCTGAGAGGATTGGGTTCTAGTCATGCGGTGATGGGCTGGTCTATCCGAGTGAGAACTGAGCGATCTCTGCCATACCCATAGCTTACTCTGACTGTTCCTTTTACTTACAGTATATATCTTCTAGATCTCAAGTGGCGGCGTCTTTTCCGTGGATTGACCTACCTACTGCCAACCTAGAAGTTGGCAGATTCGGAGCCAAAGCGTCACATTTTTCCCTTACCCCTC
Source organism: Paralithodes platypus (assembly GCA_032716605.1). Lineage (NCBI taxonomy): Eukaryota > Metazoa > Arthropoda > Malacostraca > Decapoda > Lithodidae > Paralithodes > Paralithodes platypus. Next base: position 70,484,562 of record CM064483.1, read on the forward strand.
AACTTTCCCTTCATAATTGCTGAGGGGCACAGGGCCTTGGGTGGGGCTTTGGTTTCCCGGGCGTTTCCGCACCCTCCTTAGCTCCCTGCCTTGGAGTGGCTTTGGTCACCCGGGCTTTGTTAGTGGTAAGCAGGGAGGATTTTGTGGGGGCGCTCGTTTATGGCCTTGGCCTTGCTCGAGACCTTGGGGCTGTTCGGCCAGACAGCCTGGGGAACAACAACAACAACAACTGTTTTCCTTGCCTAGTTAGGTAGGAGGAGGTAAGGGAGGAATTACGTAATATCCCTTATATCTCCCATATAATTTTTTATTTATTCACCAACCAATTAATTTACAAATATACCTAATTAATGAATATATGTGGTACTCCAAGGACTCGAACCTAGGATACTCTCACCGAAATTTGGCGCACTAAGTATTACGCTACCAAGACAGTTAAAGGTTTATGGACAAGCCTATGACATATTATTAATATTCTAATACTGAATATTAATGCACCACAAGGCACATGAAGGAATAGGTGAAGTATTAGGACCCAGAAAATAGGTGTAGACAAAGAATAAAGCACATAAAGCCGTAAGGTTAGGTATAAACAAGTCGGGAGTGAGTGTGGGTGGAAAAGAGAGGAATTTCTTCTCCCTTCCTATCCTTGCTATCGATTATGCTTGTAGCGGGTTATGCCTGCTCCAGGGCCTTTGCTTTCACTGGCTTGTATACTGTATGTATATTGTACCTAGAAGGGTCACTAGATCTGTTGTTGCTTGATTTCCTTTGTACTTATATGGGATATACAGGTATCTGGGCATGAGGGATGATCCCAGGGCCCAGCCACCGCCTCCACGATAATAAGAGTTTTGGAGTGCGAGGTGTAATTTTGTTATTATATTTGGTATCGAAAGTTGCCATGTACTAGGTCTATTCCTGATACAATTTTCAGCCGCCTAGGCCTATTGGCACGGTTTGTGTACATGTTTCAAAATCCTGAAGGCATGTCGCTATCTATCCTATGAATCATCTGTATTGTATGCCTTCATAACTCACACTATAGGCTGTTCATAATGGTAACTCTACAAAGATTATCCCTAATCTTTCATAATTCAAGAATTTTTGCAATCTCTGGTAATGGGATGGAGCGACCCCACCGCCCACCACTTCGGTGATGCAGTCAGCCTCTGTAGCAGTTACAGTGATTTCTTGTTACTGCCTTATTGTAGTACAGTTAAGGCGGGTGTGGTGCGATTTTGCCAGGGGCAAGTGCTTCAGGGGGACTTTGTTTAATCTTGCTGAGACACTGTTAGCGCTATACCAACATCAGCCAATGTGATGACATGATAGGGCTGTGTTGTGGTAAGTCTTTGTTGTACCGGTATTGTACTACAATGAAGAGACTAAAACCACGCTATATGTTGATGAAGCGATCTTTAAAGTTGTATGTTTGTATTTATGTACAGTATGTATGTATGCATGCATGTCTACCACTGTATTTAGAAAAATAAATAAATGTAAATTTGCAATTTGTTTGGTCCAGCCCTCCGAGATACAAAAAGCTAGGGATCACGATTTCTCAACTCAATATGATTAACACTTAAAGAGCGGGGCCCGACTTAAGTCTGTATCTAAAAAGCAGCAAGTTAGGAGCATTATTAAGGCTTTTAAAGGGTTAAAATCGAGTGCAATTGGCCGGGAGTGCAGCAGGCCACACGGCCGACACCCAGGGCTTACCGCCGCCCACTGACTCACGCTCCCTCTGTTCTCGAGAGGCCGGCAGTGTAGCCAGTAGTGAGCGTAGCTGGAAAAAATATGCCAATATACGCTAAACTCCTATGTTGGTGGTACCACTGCATCAAAACGACGAGTGCTACGTAGCTCGTTCTGGTCTCATTTTGAAGCTTGTAGCGCCTAGTTTTTTGCTGAATACATTTCTTTTCATGCAGATACTTGATTGATCATTCAGGAGGGCCTGAATATGCCCAAAATAGCCCCAAAACCCCCGCTAGACGAGGGTTAATAGCCTATACAACTTGGTTTTATTTATAAGGGTTTGGTAAAGGCAGCTTTACACAAGCTTTTATTTTTTCAGCAACTCTAGTCCAGTAGCTTATAAATTTAACTTTCATCATAATTCTGTCATTTTCAATTATCTAACTTTAGTGTACATAAAAGGCCTCGTAGTCAGACGGACCCTAAATTGAGTGGTCAATCCTGTAAGTCCTTCAGTAAACTGGCATGGGTTGTCCCTCTTACAGGGGATAGGTTTGCTTGGGGGCATTTTGTGTATGGCCACCCCCATTAAGGGGAGTAAGGCATCTGGCAATAGATAGATAGATAGATAGTGTACCGATAGTCACCAATACAAATAAAAATACCTCCTAATAAACTTCATGATCAAAATTTGCCTGAAAGAGCATTCATGTGAAGCCACCTTAATTGTACTTTTTAGGGGGATTTATTTATTTTTGCTACATTTGGCCCACCTGATGACATAAATTTAGTGGGATTCTATTAGTATTAATATTTGAGATGGTGATGTATTGATGTTGATGATAATGATAAAGTGTTGATAATGGTCTAGTGTTATTGATAGTGATGTAATGACGATGAATATCATATAGTTATAGATGTCATTTTGATGATGATGTGTGGTGTGTCAGCGCAGCCCTCAGTAAGCTCAGCCTCCCCAACAGGTGGACAGTGGATGGCAGTGGCTTGGGGGGGAGGCTGGCGTGAGGCGAGACATGAAGGCAGCCATCACACCTCTCAAAATGCACCAGTGTCCCTACTGTCAGTACACTACGGCAGTTCTCACTCACATGAAGAGACATGTCCGCACCCACACAGGAGAGAAACCCTTTGCGTGTACCTATTGTCCATATACCTCGGGCACAAAAGAGAATCTTAAAAAGCACATTCGGACTCACACTGGGGAGAAACCTTACGCTTGTCCTCATTGTTCATACCGTTCATCACGAACTGACTCACTTAAGACTCATCTTTTTCTTCATCAGTCTCATGCTCAACAATGAGCCTCTTTGTTTCTTACATATTATATTTCCAAAGGTAGTTCAGGTAGTGCAAAATCATTATAACACTTTTAAAATATATTATTTTTATTTCAATAGGTCTGTGCCCATCATATTTTGATTTACTTATGTTACTACCGGCTCGGTAGTGTAGTGGAGAGCGTCTCGGTCTTCCACCTGGAAGACCAGAGTTTAATCCCTTGCTTTGGCATGAAGGTTTTTTACATGCACCGGTAGCAATTCCCTTGATCAAAGAAATGGGTAATAGTCTTTCAGTTATATAGTTACTGTATGTCAGTATGCCAAGCGCTATTAAATCTCAGAGAAATTGCTAGAGAGAAATCTTAATAAAAGACCTGAAGATAATTATTATTATATTTGAATTATATCCATTCATTGAACTATCCTTTCACACTGTAAATACATGTACTGTATAGTATTTGGAAGATTACTTGTATTGTTTATCAATACATTCTCTTATTCTGTACTTACTATGACTTTTGTTTTGCATTTTGAATAATTCTTGGCCCTATTTACATGTAATGCAAATAACAAGTTGTGGTTAGGGTGTTCAGAAGAATTCCTGTCTATAGCCTGAAAGAATAGTGAAGGGAAATTTACAAAACTAATGAAGATAAGATCCATACACTTATGGTGTTATCTGTGCATGTGTGTTTATCTATATAAATACGGTGGGAGGTCAATGTAAGGAGTTATGCTAAGTGGCTACATCCTGCAAGCACCATTAGAATAGGGTAACCAGTTATATTTGTATAATTTAGATACAAATTTTCATCTCTGTTTTCTAGTGCATAGATCAGCTTTGTTTTCCACTTAATTTCAGCACTCCAAATTGCCCAGTTCCTATCTATCTATCTATTGCCTGACGCCGTGATCCCCGAAGGGGTGGCCACGAACGAACCGCCCAGTTCCTGCCAGCCTCATATGTCAGTCCTTTAGCTGTGAAAGCAATTTGTAAGACCTGAAATTGTGTATGATTGAATATTGTATGTATATCCTAGGTGTATATTTATATACATTACAGTATATATAATAAACATATTGATATTGATTGTGTAGTTACATTTTAGTTTTCAAAACAATTACCAATATATTATTTGTCTATTTTGATGAAATCCAGCTCGTACTGTAAGTAGCTAAGGAATTTTATAGTACAGGTTACATACGATATGTTAAATAATTAAAAAAGAAACTGACTATATAATAGAGTGCTTGAATACAATAATGATTTATTGTCATATGGCAGTAAATTATCTGTAGTGGATGGAAATCTAAGAGAGTTGGACCTCCTCTGCAGGTGGAGTTGGACAGTGGCGAGCTGTGGCTGGGTGAAGGTGGAGTAGAGGTGAGAAGAGGCCGTAAGCCGTCGGCAAGAGTAGAGGTGAGAAGAGGCCGCAAGCCGTCAATCATCACCGGCAAGATACACCAATGTCCCTTATGTCAATATTCTAGCAACGGCATAGCAAACGTGAACCGCCACGTACAAACTCATACAGGAGAGAAACCCTTTGCGTGTACCTATTGTCCATATACCTCGGGCACAAAACAGAATCTTAAAAAGCACATTCGGACTCACACTGGGGAGAAACCTTACGCTTGTCCTCATTGTTCATACCGTTCATCACGAACTGACTCACTTAAGACTCATCTTTTTTTTCATCAGTCTCATGCTCAACAATGAGCCTCTTTGTTTCTTACATATTATATTTCCAAAGGTAGTTCAGGTAGTGCAAAATCATTATAACATTTTTAAAATATGTTATTTTCATTTCAATAGGTCTGTGCCCATCATATTTTGATTTACTTCTGTTACTACCGGCTCGGTAGTGTAGTGGAGAGCGTCTCGGTCTTCCACCTGGAAGACCAGAGTTTAATCCCTTGCTCTGGCATGAAGGTTTTTTACATGCACCGGTAGCAATTCCCTTGATCAAAGAAATGGGTAATAGTCTTTCAGTTATATAGTTACTGTATGTCAGCATGCCAAGCGCTATTAAATCTCGGAGAAATTGCTAGAGAGAAATCTTAATAAAAGACCTGAAGATAATTATTATTATATTTGAATTATATCCATTCATTGAACTATCCTTTCACACTGTAAATACATGTACTGTATAGTATTTGGAAGATTACTTGTATTGTTTATCAATAAATTATCTTATTATGTACTTACCATGACTTTTGTTTTGTGTTTTGAATCATTCTTGGCCCTATTTACATGTAATGCAAATAACAAGTTGTGGTTAGGGTGTTCAGAAGCATTCTTGTCTATAGCCTGAAAGAATAGTGAAGGGAAATTTACAAAACTAATGAAGATAAGATCCATACACTTAATGGTGTTATCTGTGCATGTGTGTTTATCTATATAAATATGGTGGGAGGTCAATGTAAGGAGTTATGCTAAGTGGCTACATCCTGCAAGCACCATTAGAATAGGGTAACCAGTTATATTTGTATAATATTAGATACAAACTTTCATCTCTGTTTTCTAGTGCATAGATCAGCTTTGTTTTCCACTTAATTTCGGCACTCCAAATTGCCCAGTTCCTGCCAGCCTCATATGTCAGTCCTTTAGCTGTGAAAGCAATTTATAAGACCTGAAACTGTGTATGATTGAATATTGTATGTATATCCTAGGTGTATATTTATATACATTACAGTATATATAATAAACATATTGATATTGATTGTGTAGTTACATTTTAGTTTTCAAAACAATTACCAATATATTATTTGTCTATTTTGATGAAATCCAGCTCGTACTGTAAGTAGCTAAGGAATTTTATAGTACAGGTTACATACGATATGTTAAATAATTAAAAAAGAAACTGACTATATAATAGAGTGCTTGAATACAATAATGATTTATTGTCATATGGCAGTAAATTATCTGTAGTGGATGGAAATCTAAGAGAGTTGGACCTCCTCTGCAGGTGGAGTTGGACAGTGGCGAGCTGTGGCTGGGTGAAGGTGAAGTAGAGGTGAGAAGAGGCCGTAAGCCGTCAATCATCACCGGCAAGATACACCAATGTCCCTTCTGTCAATATTCTAGCAATGTCATAACAAACGTGAACCGCCACGTACGAACTCACACTGGAGAGAAGCCGTTTTCCTGCCCTCACTGCTCCTACACTTGTACGCAGAAGGAGAATCTTAAGACACACATTCGGACGCACACAGGAGAAAAGCCATATGCTTGTCCATATTGTCCGTACCGCTCGTCACGGATTGATTCGCTAAAGAATCACATGTATCAGCACCAGGGACAGGGACAATCATGTTAAGAGAATAACAAGCCTGGTACACCATACTGTTACTATTTTAAGTACAGTACATTATATCAAATTTAAAGCAACAAATTAATGTTATATTTAATTTTTATTTTATTTGTTTGTATTTGCAATTTTCTTTAAATAGTAATATTACTGTACATCAAAATGCCACAGTAGCCTCTATACAAAAATGCAGTTATCAAAATATAAGTTTCTGTTGTATATCAATGCGAAAAAGTATTGTAAGATTTGCTACTGTATATTTACTAGAGAAATCCAAGGATATTATTTGTATTATATTTTCTACAATCTTATGTACTGGTATTTTTTATTATAGTACAATTAATTGTATTTTGAAACATTAAATATTTTTCAATTATTATTTATTATTATTATCCTGAGTTACTGGTGAAGTTACGGGTTATGGGTAACTAAGTAGAAAATAAATTAAATTGTATCTCTGATAGTTAAAGAGATACCATTTGGCTGTGATTGATATACTGTATATTTGGAAATTAAGGGATACAAATCTGTTATAATATATTTACCATATTTAGTAAGTACTGTACTGTACCTGTATGTAGAAACTCCATATCTAGGCTTTATAGCAATTTTATGTACCCAGTAATATTGATTTAATATTACATGACAGTGATATATATATCGGTGAAAAATCTAACTAAGTTTGATATACTCAGTAAAAATTATATGTAGTTTCATGGCAGTGATAAATCTGTTAGTGAAAAGTTACATAAGTGTTTATGTAGTCAGTAATAATGATTTGTAGTTACATGGCAGTGATATGTTTGTTGGTGAAAGTTTAAGTGAGTTGGACCTCCTCTGCAGGTGTTGTCGGACAGTGTGGAGCTGTGGCTGGGTGGTGGAATAGGAGTGAGGCGAGGTCGTAAGCCGTCTATCATCACCGGCAAGATGCACCAATGTCCCTTCTGTCAATATTCCAGCAACCTCAAAACAAATGTCCAGAGGCATATACGGACTCACACTGGGGAGAAACCGTTTTCCTGTCCTCATTGCTCCTATACGTGTACACAGAAAGAAACTCTCACAACACACATCCGGACTCACACAGGAGAAAAGCCATATGCTTGTCCATATTGCCCTTACCGTGCCTCTCGAATATTTTCTCTAAAGAATCACATGTATCAACACCAAGGACAATCATAATAATTAATAGGATCACCAAGCATGGCTGACCATACTGGCAACTTTTAAGTTTTTAGCTACTGAATGATATGACTTTATTAATATTAATTTAAGTATGGACTCCGATACAATATTCTTTGGATTTGAAATAATTAATTTAATAACTTTCACTAAATACTGTACTGTACTTCAATTATTTACAATACTGTACATGAAAAGTTTGGTTATTATTTTTATGTGGACACATTTTAAGAGTGAATGTCTACTAGTAAGTAAGAGTTTGAAGGAATAACAATATATATTTTTTTATATTTAATTTTTTTGAGTAAGGTGCAAACTACAATTTACTGGGTTTATCATATCAGCAATCATTAAGCATAAGTGAAAACTGCATGTATTTAATTAAATTTGTTTACTGTACTGAGATTACTTTATTATAAGATATTACCTACAGATATTATGGCTATGGATTGACTTATATACTTCTATTAATTTTATTGAATAATAGGAGTATTATTTAGTGATACAGTACTTCATAGAATATTTTCAGTAACTCCTATTTACAGTACATCCAGTAGTGTATGATTGTGTGCGTGGATCATAAAACTATAATGATGATGGCTTAAGAAATAGAATAAAAGATATGAAATTGATCAAGTAGTATTTTAAAGCCCCCACTGAACATATTTACATACAAAAAGGATTCCCCAAGTTAATAATTAATATCCTTTGATTTGAAGTAAATTTACTTAGGTTATAATTATCTGTGTTAGTATACTAGTCATATTATTCTGATTACAAGGGCAAATTTAAATAGAAATTTACTAGAAGTAAAGCTCTTTTCATCGCCATTAACCCCTTCTGTACCGGCAAAGTATTTTTAATTCTATTCTAATTATATTTAGACAATTTTGTGCAGTTTAGGAAGGATTTGTGATTTCTGTGGTAGTTTAAAGGGTTGCTTGAGGTAGTTCAAAGCCTTATAATTGCCAGAGATCCTTCCTAAACTGCACACAATCGTCTAAATATTGCTAAAATAATACTAAACGACGTCGCCGGTAAAGAAGGGGTTAAACAAGTGGATTGGATATACAGTTAGAGCTCTCCTGCAAATAAAGCACTTGCCAGTCCTCTGTACACATTTTAACCCCTACTGTACACTAGGGTACAGTAATAAAAGTCCCCCCCCCCCAGTCCCAAGCAATGTGGCCAAAATGGCAAGATAGAACAACCTCCCACCTCAAAAGATGAAGTAATACTGGCTCTCCTAGCCTGCAGAGGCTTGGATATAAGCTGAAAAGTGTTGTCAACTCTAGAGCAGTGCTCAAACGGTTGTGGTACCAGGCACTGCCTGATACTAGCAGTTACAAGGAAAGTACATTACTAACGACTTCCTGCCATCACTGGGACTGGGGAGTGATTTATCTACTGATGGCTCCCTGCCGTCTCTGGTACAGAAGGGGTTAAGGGGATATGGTCCACTTTTTGGTAAATTTTTTGAATTTAATTATTTTTCTAGTTTCCTCCCTAGACCTCTATCAAACTTTAAAAAAAAAATCCATTAGATCCCCCTTCTAGATACATTTGTACACTATCGTTCGCCAGCAAAAAATTGACACCTAAATATCACAAAAGGTTTTAATATTGACAAGGAAATAGGGCGGAAGGTCTTAAAATCGACAAACTAATGGGGCAAACATCTTAAAATCTGTCTTTGTGGTGCAATGCATAAGTATGTTGATTTTCGGTGTGAGCGTCCTGGGTTCGAATCCCCGGACTGCCACATGTGTTTGTTAATTTCATTAATCGAGTTTAGGAGTAAAGTTGGTTAGTGGAGAGAACATAATAATTAATGGGGTTAAGCATAAGGAAGAAGGGGGGCTTAAAAAACCGGCCCATCTCCGCTTAAAGACTGAGTGATCCATAAGAAGTACCATACGGTTTCAGTCTCATGTTCTAATGGTGGCATTTGTAATTCCATTTAGCAATACATCGACTTGAAAATTATGCATATTATTAAAGGGTACCAGTACATATATTGCAAGATGAGCTTCAGGGACTTGTAGTACCAAAAGTGCGGTATGGAATTGAGATGTAAAGGTTTTAACCTTTTCGGGTCCTGATGTGGCGGCGTCTACGCCGTGGGGCCACCTCCCGAGGCTGCCAACCGCGGATGGCTGCCGACCCTCCACGGCCGAAGACAAAATCAACGACCAGTGGAGGAAAACCGGATGCCGGCCGCGGGGAGCAGTTTCGGGAGCCAAACCGTCACAACCATCCCCTGCCCCCTCCCTGGGGGTACGGGTCCTTGGAGCGGCTTCGGTCGCGCCGGGAATTTCCACACCTCTCACACCACACACACACATCACACAGTTTTTCCTACACCGAGAAATGACTCTCCGGCTGTCATTTCTCGAAGACTTCTTCTAGCCGGAGACATTGAGAGCAACCCAGGACCCACGTACACATACATATGTCCAACTTGCTCAAAACCCATCACTTCGAGTCGCCATACTAAGGGTTCAGTTCTCTGCAGCAATTCATGCGGGAACTGGACCCACTTCACCTGCACAACACTTGCCTCCAAGAAACACTACACAAACACCTGGACCTGTTCCTCATGCCCCTCCCTCTCCCAGTCAAATCCCTCACCTAAAACCCGTCCACCTCTCCTCCCCAACCCACCTAACCTTCCCATATCATCCACTCCCCCCCTAAAACCCGTCCACCTCTCCTCCCTAACCCACCTAACCTTCCCATACCATCCACATCCTCAACTCAACACACCACACCCCATCCTAATCCATTCCAACCCCCATCTCCTGCTCCCCAATCCCCACCCCCACCTCACCCATCCCAACCCCCAGCCCCTCCCTCACCCCCACCCCCCCATCATCCCCACCCCCACCCCATCCTTGTGCAGCAGCACCCAACATACATCGTGCACATAACATTAACATTCTTCAACTGAACATAGATGGCATCAACACAAAGAAACACAAACTCTCACACTTCATCAAACAACACAACATACACATTGCCATCTTACAAGAAACAAACCTCCGCACAACACAAAAAACACCCACATTTCATAATTTCACCACCATCAGACAAGACCGGGCTGTCGGCGGGGCCGTGGACTCATCACCCTGGTACACAAAGAAATATCATACATAGTAACCAGTGTACAAACCAAATCACTCCTCCCCCCAAATGATAACACAACAGAAATACAGTCAATTAAAATACGCACTGGCAACAATTCCAACATAACCATCATAAACACATACATCCCTCCCCAAACATCCCCTACAGTACCAAATTAATACAGACCACACTTACAACACATCACAAACACCCTACACACCCCACACATCATCCTGGGTGGTGACTTCAACGCCAAGACGTCGGCCTGGTTTGTCGACAACCCCGACACAGACAGAGGGCTGGTACTACAAAACCAAACCGATAACCTCATCATCCTTAACGACATCCATCAACATACCCATATTCCTCACCAAGCCCTCTATAACCCATCATCTCCAGACATCACCTTTTGCTCCCCAGAACTCGCCCCCACAACATCCTGGAGGGTGGTCAGAACCTTAGGCTCTGACCACCTCCCGATCATTATCACCACCAAAACCAGACTCACCCCAGCTAGCCACAAACACACATACACCAATTATAAAAGAGCTAACTGGGAAGCATTCACAAATGAGACAGAACAACACTTCACAACTCTAAACAGTACACCCATCACTAACATCAACAATGCTGTACACATACTCAATAAAACTATCCAAAACGCTGACAAGAAACACATTCCAAGAGGTAACAGAAAAAGACACAACCCCAACTTCACACCAGAAATTCAAAACCTCATCAGACAACGCGACATACTGAAACACTCCCCAGCACCCCACACACAAGACATCACACAACAAATTCAAGCACTCAACACCCAAACTAACAACAAAATACAAGAACAACAAAAACTAAATTGGAATAACTTCCTACAAACACTTGATCACAAAACAAACCCCAAAAAACTCTACAAAACACTAAACAGCATCACACTTTCCAACAGCAACACAACACAATCACATGCTGCAATCACAACAACAGACTCTACTCCTTCATGTAAACAACAAGCAAACACTCATCAATCACTTTCACATGTCACCTAAAACACTCCCCACCCTGACTATACACCCTTCACCAATCACCAGACAAAGCATATCATCAACAATCTCAAGCACTCACCCGCCTGTGTAGACAACAACATACACCTATCAGACACCTGGGACCACAAGGCATACAGCACTCACTACATATCAAACTACAGCTACACACAACACAAACTCACATACATTTGGGAAGCATGGTATCATCATCACATTCCCCAAACCCAACAAAGACCCCACGCTACCCTCCTCCGCACCGCCCCATCACACTCCTTTGCTCCCCCTCCAAAGTCATGGAACGCCTAGTATTACAACTAATTTACACCCGACCTACCCCTAGCTCCAACACAACATGGCTTTAGGCCACTGCACTCCACAAACACTCTTCTCACAGACCTTACACAAAGAGCTTTCGCGGCATCAACTCAGCTAGACCACCACACAGATCACTATTAGCCACACTCGACATTAGTAAAGCCTTCGATGCCATCCCCCGCCACAACCTAACAAACAAAATCTACAACACAAACATGCACAACAACACAAAAAGGTGGCTGGCCAACTTCCTAGCAGGCAGATGTGCACACGTATCTTTTGCCGGTCAGTCATCTAAAATCAGAAACTTTCCAAACGGAGTCCCACAAGGATCCGTCCTATCGCCCGCACTCTTCAATCTGTACATGCACGATATAACTACACCCAATACGCCCCAAATAAACTTAGCCTCCTATGCAGATGACATAACACTCACATGCACACACCATGACCCAAAAAGAGCAACAGATCTCCTTCAACCCTATCTCAACACACTACATGGCTGGTGCACTACAAACAGACTTAATCTAGCCCCAGCCAAATCCACCGCAACCCTGCTCACAAGTTGGACAGGAGAACACGAATACATCCCTCAACTCACCATAAACAACACACCCCTAACACATACACACACACCCAAAATCCTAGGAGTAACATATGATACTCATATGACATTCAAACAGCACACCACAAACATTAAAAAGAAACTGACACCCAGACTTAACGCCCTCAGGTCACTTGCTCACACAAAATTTGGACACAACAAAGAAACTACCACCACAGTATATAAACAATACATAAGATCAGTGATGGCATACGCAAGCCCAGCCTGGGCTTCTAACCTAGCTGAAACACATCATAAGACCTTACAGACTATTCAAAACAAAGCCCTGAAGATCATTACAGGCTGCACGGCTACTGCACCCACAGATCACCTACATCAAGAAACCAAAATCCTCGAAGTCAAAGACCATCTGGACATGAGAGGCACTCAATTCCTGGCAGCAGCCTCCACGAACCAAGACCACCCACTAAACTACATGGCAACACACCCACAGACACCAAGAAATATCAAAACAACACCCAGCACACGGTATCACACACAATTATTGTCCTCTCTCCCTCCCTGCCCACCCCGAACCAACTTCCAGAAGCACATCCATACTCATATCTCTCACCGATCCATCCACTCACTCACAGACAACACGCAGCTGCATGCACGACTTCCCGAAATCCATCCTTCCGAATCCTCCCTTCCTCGCGAGGACAGAGTCCACCTGGCCAGGCTGAGATGCGGACACCATCCAGCTCTCCTGAGCTATCAGAAGAGACTGGATGACTCCGTTGTCGACGCCTGCCCGGGATGTAACACAGCACCCCATACCATTAAACACATCATAGAAGACTGCATTTCACACAACCACTTACGCCAACAACACAATCTACACTCAATGAGAGCTCTGTGGGAAAGCCCGATCGTGGCCATGGCCTTTCTCAGGGACTCGGGGCTGTTCGGCCAGGCAGCTTAGGGAACAACAACAACCTTTTCAATTAGATTAATTTTTAGATTAACTTTAAATTTGTTTCTGTTAGGGCTCTGTCTCGAGTTGGCCACCCACAGCTATGGGGTATGTACCTATGTACAGTATATACATACATACATACTGTACAATTATATTATACCAATTTATTTTGTATTCTCCTTTTTCAACTTAGGAAGGACCTGTCAGAGTTAGAGGTTTGATTAGGATAGTCTTTAATCCTTGCATTCCTAGAGGTTTTTCCTAAGTTTAGTAAAATCCTCTGGCTGTAGCATGCATATACAATTTGTTGTGTGATTAAAGGGGTTAAATACTGAAAGTATAAGAGATTGAGTTGTTAATGGTTAAATGTTTGGTAACTGTTGTGTAAGGTGGCCTGACAGAGCTGAGGTGGATTTATATGACTGCTTTTTTCTGCAATTTTAATCTGCAACTAGTAGCTTCTGAAATATACTTTAATAAGATTTTTAATGTAGTCGACAATCCCAGTGCAAAATAGTCACAATATGCTGCCAGATTAAAGTTATGGATCAAAATTTGCTGGAAAAAGCTTGTGTAAATTTGTTGTAAGGAATAGTGTATAAGAGAAAAGATGAATTCACTTTTTCGCTTATCTTGCCATATATTATGGCAAGATTTTCAGGGTCCCTCAGCATTGATAGTGATATTGATATTGATATTGTTTTAGTTTTACTTGGCTCCTGGAAAACTTCCAATGGGCCATTGCAACCAGTATATCTCAACCAGTGACAAATGAATCCGCTAATTAAATTTGTGCCAAATTAAAGTTTTAACCTAACCAGACAGTATTGGTTGACTTGATACTGGTTAAGAGGTACAGGTTAAGTTTTCCAGTCACTATTTTACTTAAGTAAAACTACCAAACTAGAAATATAAGCGAACATTTTTATGTGATTATCAGTATACCCATAATAAGAGAGATAATTTGTTCTTGTTACAAAAAACAGATCTAGTGATATCAGAGAAAGGAAAGCAGAAACTGTTAAAGGCTTAGAGGACAAGCCGATATAGACAGATAGGTAAGCATCGTATGGCCATGCACATTTATCCTCGTACTATAACAAAGTTGAATAAAGCTTTACTCATACATACATTCCCTTGACATTGCCACGGGCCGTGGTATGGATGGTAGCGTGTCTGACTGCTGATTGAAGGGTCGGCAGTTCGATCCCAGGCCGTGCCGTTAGTAGATGTCAAGAGTTTGGGCAGCTCGGTCTAGCGATTTGTGGCATATGGCCAATTTACGTCTGTAACAAGGGCACGCCCTAGCCCTGTCAATCAAGTGAGTGTACGCTGTTAAAAACTGCATCATACATACATAATTTTTTTAAATGAGTGTTCCACCCAATGTGTGGTTTCAGTCTCGTATCCAAGTGGTAGTGTTCCAGGCAGCAAAAGTAAAGCTAAAGTAAATATGTGACAACTTTTATTAATTATACTGCCAGATTAATTAATTACCAAACCCCTTGATGAACATTTTTATTTGAATCAAGGAAAATATTTAAGTTGGCACTTGTACTAATATTGCACAGTATACTTTTTTTGCACAAGTCAAAATCAATAGTTCACTAAAGAGATCCTGATAATAATGTTTGTGAAAGTTAGACAGAAGGACATGAATTCCTCACTTGTATGATAAAAAAACAAGTGCTCGTCCCATGTTATTAGAAACATGAAGATGTCAAGAAAAGGTGACAGTAACTTAGAATTACGCAGTGTATGAGCAAGGTTGTGGCAAACTTTTGATTTTGACTGAACTAAAAATATAATATACCGGTACTATGAGAGACAAGGTATTGACTGCCAAGAAAAAGTAATAAAAGTTTCAGTTTTAATCGAGCTAGGTGGCGAACTAGTGATTCTTTCTGTACTTGTGTGTCCTGTAATATTCTATAACACCATGAAGGAAGATGAGGTTGGTTTTAAATTAATGCTTAGTATATCTTACCTACTCTACCTCTTGAAATCTAGAAGCAACAAGAAGATAGTTTAGAATACAGTATGTACAGTACTGTAGTGTTGTATAAATACAGATATACTGTACAGGTAGGTATCAGATAACACTAATGTATTTGCAAATAGCAATGCATGTACAGCAATAAGCTTAAATCAGAATTTGTCATATTACTATAATGTGAAGTAATTCATAAGTGTGCATGAGTTATTTTTCTAGCAATGTATAGAGTGTAGTTATGCAATTGTACTGTAGCGAATTTCAGTCCTTATTTCATAGTATCATGACCTTTCATTTTATTTTATTCTCGGAAACAGCTAGAAATGTAATTAATCATGGAAATATCTTTTTATTTAGTCAATTGGGTAGAGATTTAAGAAATTAGGTTTATTTCCTACCAAGCGGTGTGCAATTATATAGAATTTATAATAAGCTCTCATAGTGAAGGAGTAAATGGTAGAATCATTTTAGGAATGGCCTCTAGTTGTGACAGATTTAATAAAAGAGTGATGCTTGATTTACCAGTAGCCTAAAGTAAGCTGGGCCTCCCTACAGGTGGGTGTGTCTGGTGAGAGGGTAGGAGACAGAGGTCCCGGCCCAGCATGGCCCCCGGATCCCAGCAACAACCTCGGCCCCGCCACCACCCACCAGTGCTCCTACTGCCCTTATGTCACCTCCGCTCTAAATTTTCTCAAACGACATGTCATCACTGTTCATACAGAAGTGAAACCGTATGCCTGTGATTATTGCTCGTACCGATGTTCGAGGAAAGGAAATCTAGAGACACATATAAGGATTCACACTGGAGAGAAGCCTTATGTGTGTCCTCACTGCTCATACCGATCATCTCGAATGTTTTCCCTTAAGAGCCACATGGGATTCCACCACCCAGAGAGAAGGCACACATCACACTCTCTCTCATAATTCAGTGCCTCACCATTTATCAAATTTAAAAATTTATCCAGGTAATGATGATAATAACATGGTCACTATGTTGATCATTTACAATAAGATTATGTAAGTTTGCCACTTCAGATCTATCATGAAAATTATGAGTATACTGTATATTGATTACTCTAGTCATATTAACTGTGTTGTATGCTGTACTAAATATGAAAAATAGTATTCTGCATAATAGTGACGTGTTTCTTTACTCTTAACTGTGAACATGATACTTATATATCTGAAACTTGTATTTGTGAGGCTAGTGTTGAGTGAGTGTTGTAATGAACTGTGAATAAGCCAGACATCCTCAACAGGTGTGGGCTGGCAGAAGAGAAGAGAGAGGCGGTATGTTGGGGTCAGGTTGGTTCCGCTCCACAAACTCCGGCGGAGGCAGCAGCAGCAGCAGTGGAGGGAAGCTACATTATTGCCCTTACTGCGATTACTTCTCTAATGTGACCACCAACCTACGCAACCACCTCCTGACTCACACTGGCGAAAAACCCCATGCCTGCCCCTACTGCTCGTTCTCATTCTCAACCAAAGATCGCCTCAAGAGTCACATTCGGACTCACACTGGGGAGAAACCCTTTGTGTGCACTTTTTGCTCCTATCGGTCCTCACGGAAAGACTGCCTTAAAAATCATATGATGACCCACCAGATCCACAACAGTTCATAGGTGAAATGCGCTACGCTTGTATCTTACATAATTTGTTTTGTAAAAAATAAATCAACTGTGGAGATGATATTCATATATTTATTACTTTGTAAACTTTACGATAAACAGCTTAATGTCTCACTACAAATTACTTTATATATTGTAATGCTGATTACGTTAGTAAATTTTAAAATGCTGTATTATAGAAATAAATGTTTTATGAAGGCCTTTGTATATTCTTTAAACAATTATCCAGAGTGAAAAAAAAAATATTCAAAAACTAATCAGTAATGTAGAGTATATGATACCAGTTTACTACTCCTTAGCTATTTTAAACCTACTGTACTTGGAACAAACATACAAACATAAAATGAAGTAGATTTACATTGCATAATTATTGCATTCTGCATGCAAGTATGTTTGGTGATATTATTCTGGTTAAGGATACTTCACACCTAAACATTATCTTTCTTTTCCACAAACACATTATTTTGTAACTTAAAGATTACTTATACAGATTAGTACACAAGCCTTGTGAATTAAAGATTACACAAGCTATGTGAATGGTACCTGCATCAGAACAGTTGTAAAAAGTGCAAGACCACTATCCATCGGTCAGATTTATGCAAATAGAGCGCTGTTACTACTACAACTGTACTGTACTTTACTACTGTTGGTACACAAGCTATGTATTTACATGTCCCTTATCAACTTACTACAGTACTTACTATCTTCACCAATGGGGACATGGTGAGGACTAGGTGGTTATTTGTGTGTTTGTTTGTATAATATATTGAGAATATTGAAATGGATTATGGTCAAATTTGGTGTCTACCTTAATTTAGTACCCAATTACTGATTATTACTATTGGTAAAGATTTGATGACACTTTCCCTTTCCCCTCACTTAATAGATAACACCCCCCAACTGACTTTGAGAGATTTTTGTTCCTTCTTAGCAATATCACTGTGCTGTTTAGTGATTATTCAAGATTTGACATAATTCTAGTTGTGATTGCTTGCAACCCTGCTCCCTGGAATGCTCACATTCTGAAAGCACCTATTCCGAGAAGTAATATTGCTTGTTACACGTTATATTTTAACGGGATTTAGAGCCCCGAAAACTGTTTCAATTTCCTTAAGCACATAATTTCTACTTGAAAATATGAAATCATGTTTAGATATTGCTGAGACAAAGCTGAACTCTTTGCTCAAACTTTTGCCAGAAACTCTACCTTGGATGATTCCGGTGCATCAAACAAAAAAGCTAAAATTCTTTGATAATTGATAAGCACACAATCAAAAAATTACAAAAAACACCCATGTACAGTACCTCAAACACCTAAGCATATCGAAAGAGATTCACACCCCATGATAGCTAAGGGACAACTAAACTAACCCAACTCAACCAAAGTTGTTTACAACTCTACATAATTATAGCCTACATGGTAGGGGTATTTTTTTTTTTTTTTTTTTCTTTATGTGAGGCATGCTATGCTAACGGGTACCTACCCGATAGCACTATCGTTAGTGAATGCTGTTTGTATTTTGTACTATTGTTAATATCTTGTCAAATTGAAAATTTAGTTTATTTCAAAATTTAAACATTAATTGTAGTTTCTTTATTCATACAGAATTTAGTAACATTTACCAGAACGTCCCGGATTTCCAAAATTGACTAATTCCTTGAACGTGACGATAGTGTGTTGTTATATGTGCGATTAGTTTGCTTGGGAAACAGATTAACTTGCTCATGTAGTAATGTACACTCTATGTGGTGGATTGTGTTCTTTTATTTATAAATTATTATTTTATTAACTCCTTCAGACATATTATGTTCCAGTAAGTCCAAGGAGGCGGGAGCCCCGGTATCATTGCCACTGCCTCGCACTACACTCACAACAACACTGCGGCCGTTAGAATTATCGGAGGTGGCTGAGGTTGCCACCAACGGTTTTATCGTAAGCTAACTTATCGGACTTACTGAGCTCATATGACGCAAAATCGCGTCATAAACTTATTGGAGAGCCATGGAGATAAGTCCATATGACGCGATCGCGTCATATGAGTTTTTGGTTCACTCTGCCATATGACGCGATCGCGTCATATATGTCTGGAGGAGGTAAAGTGTTGTTTCCACATAGCGATTTTGATAAGTTCTTTTGCCTTTTTACTGTATTCGTCTAAGTTTTGGTTTGTTTATTTTGCAAATTTTACATTATAATTACAGTATAGTTCTAATATTATTTTTAATGGAAAATAATTAATTGTGATAAAATCCGTGCAAATAGACAATGCTATGCCTGTGCTTCTTTCTTCATGTTTGCATGTTTATAACAAGGAAGTTCAGTTTTGTAAAACCTTGGACACCTACATAAGCAATGGAAGTTGAAAGCTGTGTAAATTCCCGACAGATGCTGGAAGTGGGCTCCCTCTTACTGAGTAGACCTGAGCTGTGTACCCCTCACAAGTGTCCCACCTGCCCGTACACCACGTATATTGCCACCAGCCTCAGAGAACACCTGTGGACACACCAGCGCGACAAACAGTACAAGTGCGACATCTGTTCCCTTATCCTTACCACAAAAGCCGGCCTTACCAAACACATACGGACTCATACTGGGGAAAAGCCTTATGCGTGTACAATGTGCTCTTACCGGTCGTCTCGGAAGGACACACTGAGCACTCACATGTTAACACACCGATACAAGTAAATTGTGATGGTGAGGTCTAAGGTATAAGCTTGATATGTGTCTGCACATAGATACAGTATGAAGTTTAAAGTGTATACAGTATAGATATCTGTATATTTGTTGTGAAAATTTGAGGATCCATATTGTATGGTACAGTATATTGATATTACAAGCCAGAACTTATATAGTTTTGTAAACCAAATATACTGTTGAAAATATTTAAGCTTACCTATGCATACCTATTCTGTATTGAAAGACTTAAGTTATACAGTACATGTATTTTTCTTGTTTTTGCCTTATAAATCACCCGTATTGTACTGTATACATTCATATATATATGTATGTGTATACTCAGGCACATACCCCATAGCTCGGGGTGGCCGACTCGATACAGAGCCCGAACAGGGACAACACAACACAAAAAATTAAATACAAATTCACACACATCTAGGTCGCCCAGAAGACGACCCAGAGACTTAGGCCCATTTGGGGTACCCAGCAAGAGATTCCCAATTCCCAGACCTCCCAGAGAAGTTCCAGTCTCAGCAGGCAGACATGCAGCGGAGCACACAACAGTGTCTGCCCACCACGCATCCAGGCATGACCCTTCATATATACCGGCTCCCCGGGCCAGGCACCTGACGGACTATTATCTAGGCCAAGTGGCGCCCGACCCCCTCTCCCAAACGACCGCGTTTTCACTCGTCTTTTCACTAGCCTTTTTTCATTCATTACTATATATTACCACTTTTCTTGCCTGATCTATAGTTATTCCTCTATCTTACAACGCTTGTACTACACATTCTCTCCATCTCAATGGAGGTGTTCCTACTCCTCTACCCCTCTTGTATCTAAGTCACATATTCTCTTTGTAAGCCTTTTATCTTCCATTCGCTCAACTTGTCCATACCAACACAGCACCCTTCTGTCCACTCTGGCCTACAAAGGTTCTCGCTGCCCCACTCTCCTACATATCTCTTCATTCCTCAATCTGTCTCTACGAGTCACTCCACACATACTCCTCAAGTACCTCATCTCCATCACATCCAACTTTCTTCTCTCCTTTGCCTTCAGAGCCCATGTCTCAGGCCTATACATCAGTGTTGGTACAACTATCCCTCGATACATTGCACTTTTAGCTTTCATTCCGAGATTTCTCACCTTCCACATTACATTCATAAGCAACACTAATGAAGCTATTTTGATTAAGGTTCATATTTCCAGTAATATTAGGATGGCACAATGTAGTTGGTTGTGGTAGTAGTTTATGGGGTTTATTAGAGCAGCTGGTGACTTTATTGCAGTGGCATTTCCTGCCCATTTATTATATTTTGTGCTGTACTGTATAAGATTCGTCCATCTTGTTAGACACACTTCCAATATCATGAGAACTACCAGTATCTAGTTAAGAATAAAATGTCTTCTCTAATGCAGAAGATACAAGACTACTTTGAATTGCTTTTGAAATGTAAGAGAGAGTAGCTATCTTTTTCCTTTTACATCATTTTGGTGCCATAACACCAGGGTATTTTATTTTTATTTATGTAGAATTTAGGTCCAAAATACAATGTACTGTATATATCCTGTACTAGTAGCGCCGAATCCTTGTTAGGGGTGCGGAGATATTGGAGTGTAAAGAGAGGAAAATGTTACCAGTGGCACCAATATAGCGGAGTTAAGCTGATCTCTATTACTTTCGGATCTCCAGGGAAAAGAGGTTATCGTGTGGGACATTAAATACTGTAAAGGTATATATTATTATATTAAAACTGTTTTTATTTTAGAAATTACAAAAACTTATACCATACAAGTATATACTTTTATTTAGCAGTTGACCCTTTCAGTATACGAAGATACATTTCATACCTGTATTCTGGTAATGATTGGATGATTTTTATCGAGTTCGGAAAGGGTCTGTGTAATTCAAAGCATCAATTATGATAGATGTTAGCCTTTTAATTTCTAGAGTATTTCCTATTATGAATAGAATCTTCTAATGATAGCCAGAATATGAAAGGAAAAAATTGTTGATATACAATAAGCATTTTCTTTTATTGAATAAGGTTTCCTTTAGTCGCGAGCCGTGGCATAGTCAGTAGAGTGTCGGCTGTTGATCAAAGGTTTGGCGGATCGAGCCCTCACTGTCAGAATGTTATTGGTAGATCATGTCAAGCCCGGGCAACTTGACCTAGCGATTCATGACAAACGCCTAATGTTCATGGCCACTCCTTCTCGGGAATTATGGTGTCTGTCAAAAAAAAAAAAAAAAAAATCCTTTAATGAGCAGCTACCCTTTTCAGTATTTGAGAATGCTATTTATATTATATTCTGGCTAACATTAAATTATTTTATTCTATTTAGAAAGGAGCTTTATCAATAGAATGGGGTACACACACTCAATTTACCCTTAAGCTCCCACTGATTCTTCATAAGACCAGTAAAATCACATAATATTAACTTGAGTAATATAAAGAAATATATCTCCACATACTGATAAGAGTTAATAGACAAGTCAGAATTATGCAGATTATTCACTGCAGGTCAAGTAGAGGCATTTGTAACTGAATATATAATAAATAATAAAATAAAAAGAGTATTATACTGTACATGGTGACCTAATTTATTGTGTTGAAGCGTACCCATGCAAACTATAGAACAGCATTTCAACCGATATCGAACCCGGAAATTAACGTCTGAAAAACATTTATTTCTTTTCACTGAATATAATTATGAATATATATTTGGCAGATGCCAGTGCTGTGGTGGATAGTGCGGTCTAGCAATCTGTGGCAACTATTCACTGAAGTCCCTAATATATCTGGGCATCCACCCTAGCCCAGCTCTTGAGCAGGGAGTGCATGGTGTTAAAAAAAAAAAAAAAAAAAAAAAAAAAAAAAAAAAAATTGCATCACTGTGATTCTCTATATCTTGAATAATATATCTCCCTGCATAATTTTGCTCTTCCAAGATGAATGCATGATTTTAATTTTATTATGGCAATAAGACTCCCTCTCCCCTTGAAGCGAAAGAAATTCTGTTCGCTTCATGTGTTAGAAGCGCAATGACATGCTTAAAAAACTTGGCCTGTCAAAGTGTCAACAGAATGGAATGTAACAAGATAAGAATGGTGAGATGGATGTGTGGGGCCACTGCAAGATAGGATATCTAGTGGAGAGATGAGGAGATGGTTAGGCATCAAGAGTATCAGTGATGAGAAATGCGTACTAGTAGGCTTGGATGGTTCGGGCATGTGGAGAGGATGGATGAACTAAATTAGTGAAAAGTTCAAGTCCGTGAACGTGGGGGGGTTCAGACCAAGAAAGATGTTGGATCAGACCTTATGGTATAATCTTGAATAAAAAAAAATGACAAGTGAGGCTGCTCTGATTAGGGCTGCCTGGAGTGCCGCCATTAGGACATGAGACTGAAACCGCACTTCATGTGGAGCACTCAGTCTTTATAAATTTAATGTACAGTATGTATAGAATCACTAGATGATTATATTGAACATACAGTACAAAGAATCTCTAGGAACTATCTAATGTAACCCTTTGACTCCACAGATCTTTCCTAATTTGAATATAATTTTAGAATGATAGCCAGAATAGTAAAGTGAATGAATGTGACATCATACTGAAGGAGTTAAGATGTACAGTTGTTTCATAAATCATGTCGCATCACCAAGTTTGTCTTCAAATTTTTCCTCTGGTTTTAACATGTATTATCTCCAAGTGTGTTTAACCTTAAGTCATGTTTCCTAAATTGATACCCAGTTCTGTAATGGCAAAATCTGCAAGACTGCACTTTTGAGATTGTGATTATTGTCCGTATAAGTAAGCTGGGCGTTCCCAACAGGTGGGGCTGGACAGTGTTGACTCGAGGTTTGACCTGAGATACGACCCAAGATCTGCACTCCCAGAGATGAGAATCGCCTCCTTCTACAAGATGCATCAGTGCCCTTATTGCTCATATAACACCAAATTTACCACTAGTCTGAAAAATCATATGCGTACTCACACGGGAGAAAAGCCATTTTCCTGTGCTTACTGCTATTTTTCCTCTGCAACAAAGGATCGTCTAATAACTCACATTCGAACTCATACTGGTGAAAAGCCATTTGCTTGTTCCTTATGTCCTCATCGCTCTTCACGTAAAGACTCCTTAAAAACTCATATGCTGACTCACCAACCTTAATATCTTAATATAGAAAGTTTTTCAATAGTAACTTGTTATTATTTTGGATAACTTTTCCATTTTCAATATACAGTATATATGTTACTAATTTTTTTCTGTTCATGGAACTTATTAATTTTGTGAAGATTTGAGTATTCAGTTATTGCCATTTCCATAGAATGTTCCTTACAGTATATAAGAGGGACCAAAATGTACAGGCCAGGTTAAATGATTTAGTTACGGAAAATATGGCTCATAAATGTGGATGTGGTTTGATACATGGGTGATGTGATTAGTACAGAAGTAATGCAGAAGCTAAATCAATTGCAAGTCAGAATAGGCATGTTCACAGATGTGGACATTGTGTTCAATTTATGTGATAATTGGCTTGAAATAAGTCACTGGTTCTTATCAATTTCATTGAAGAGTACACAGTAAGGATAATAAATGAGATTTATGGCCCTTGGCAAGATTTTGGATGGTGACTATGGCTCGTATTTATCCATCAATAAAATTATATGGATATGTAGCTTCTGTGAGTGTGCCTATTATGTGGAGAGGAATGAGAGTGTAGGTCCTTCTATTGACAATGAAGTGACTCATCCTGCATACAGTATGTAGGGGAAGTTTTTTACCGTGTATGGAAAGTGTATTACTGTATGGCAGTGAAGCATACAGTTAAAGAAGATGATATCCACAAATATGAGCATAGGGAATGAGTATGCTGACAGCTGAGGTGGATGTATAACACTACAATAGTGGGTAGAATACTTCATGCAGAGCTGAGAGGACATTGGGTAATTATGGTATTATTACAGTGTGTACAGAAAGGCTTATTTGGTTTAGACGTGATGAGAAAGTATCAGAATGACTGGATCAAGTGGTAAAAATTGTGTTGATATATACAACTACAGTACAGTATTATAATCAAATTATGGAGAGATAGAACTTCAGAGAGAGGAAGTCATAGTTTGAGGAGCGGTTGGAATGGGTACACAAAAATAAATTATGTGAAGAAACATGTCAGGTAAACTTAGTAACTTATCTTTCAAAATATAATTGTGTCTTGTGTTTATTTTATCTTGTTAATTACAAAATTAACTTTTGTTAGTTTGTGTGTATCAACTGAAAGTTTTACACATATATTTTATATTTAAGTTAAGGAACACTCCATTCTTAACATTAATCCTCCATTATAAACCCCAATGCACTAGAATATACTAATGAAAGCATATGAGACTCCTGGGATTCAAACTTGGGTCACCACACCCAGAACATAAGCATCTAAACCATTACAAGCCCCTCTTTCAAAGTTTACACATAGGACTTCACACTATGCAACAGGATATGCTCATGTCTAATCCATTGTACCACCACTGGCTATTAAGATGTAGTGAAGCTGCTTTCATTCTGAATATACAGCACCAAGTTCCAGAAATAGAATATGGTTTCACTTACTCTTGGCAGTCAGTGGCGGCATAATGGTTTAGACCTGGGAATATCATGTGATATGGCTGGAAAGCTTAGGTTCAATTCCTGGAGGAGGGGCTTGCAAAATATATACAGTATATATAGTGTATTAATTACAGTATATTGTTTTGTTGATGACATGGCAATTAGTTTCAGCTGCATTAATGTGCAAGTGATAATAATAATAATAATCTGGTCTTTAGTTTCTCGAAAGCCTGATCATGTTTATCTAGAAGTAGTATATCGTTTGTTGAACAATTAGAATGTGTTTGTTTTCATATGTATATTTAAGGATGGCAGTACCACATGTAATTTGTAGCCTACAGTTATTTTAAGTTGAGATTGGTAAAGTAAAATAATTTTGTACTAAGTGTTTGTGTTAGTACCCTTACTTGTGATTAAGATGGGACATCCTCTACAGGTGAGAGTGAACACAGACGATCTCAGGACCTGGAGGAGAGATGGTGTGCCAGGTGCGACCAAGGCCTTCTCTCCATCTGGCAAGGTGTTGAGGTGTCCTTACTGTGCATACACCACCAGTGTTAACACAAACATGAAAAAGCATGCACGAACTCACACGGGAGAGAAGCCGTATGCCTGTCCGTATTGCCCGTTCAGAGCCTCACAGACGGAAAATTTGAAAAGACATATACGAACTCATACAGGCGAGAAGCCATACGCATGCAACTATTGTGCATACCGATCCACTGAGAAGAGCAGCTTGAAAAATCACGTTTGGGTTCACCACACACCAGGTACCCAAGGTGCGGATCATAGTGACAGGCTTTTACCACTCTAGAGGAATTACTTTGTCATATTATAATATAGTCTTGTAGCCTCTCAGAGTATATTTTGATTTTACTATATGATCTTGGTATTCTTTTAACATTGACATTTTATATTTCTTTACTGCGCACATTAGAGAAGATAACTTATTTTTTATTTTTTTATGGAAACTGTGGAAATGATTGTGCATTACTTTATTCTTAAAATATTTCTAACTGAATATTGTGTAACATGTTGGCAAAAGGTTTCCAATATGCTTGACTGTGAGCAATGCAATTTCTAGTTTGTTCTGTATCTTCCAATTAATAATAATTGCAACTGAACCCAAATGATTCTTATAAGGATTACTGTATGCTCCTGCTTCAGTGGTTAGATTATTTTGTTAATTCGTGACTTTGCACTTGTGAGCAAAGCTACACATGTGATTGTCAGAAGTGTTGATGTGTATATATTAGAGAATATCTACATGGCAGGCCTTCCCTACAGGTGGGGTCGGACACTGAAAGCCAAATGTGGCGAGGCAGCGTAGCCGGGGAGCGCGAACCACCCCTCCGTACCAAGACCCACCAGTGTCCTTACTGCCCCTATGCCACATCCTTCACCACACATCTCCAGAACCACATCCGGACTCACACTGGGGAGAAACCCTTCCAGTGTCCGTACTGCGCTGTCCGCTTCACACAGAAGGGCAGCCTTCGGTCACACCTCTGGATTCACACTGGGGAGAAACCACACGCCTGTCCCCATTGTTCAGAGCGCTTTACTAGGAAATGTTTTCTCAATACACATATTCAGACATTCCATGTGTAAATAACAGTACAGAACATTAACTGATGCAATATATCTTGTACATATAAAACCAATATATTTAATTGCTTAAACAAAAATGTATTTAAGTTTATCATGTTTATTATGTACCAGTTAAGTTCAGTAAAGATACATTTGAAGTGCAGTTTAATTAAATTAATATAGAATTATTTTCTGTCTTTGCACCGTTTTCAAGGACCTTTTATATTCACACTTGTATCCTTGTATCTTTGCAATGAAATAAATGTTTTCAAATCATAATGTAGTTTATCTTTTAATATTGTTTTGATATATAGAGTACAATTGAATTGGTAGACAAAGTATTCAAAAGTATTATTGTATTTATATACAGACCACAGTACCAGTACTGTATACAGTATGTTTATTGGTAACATATTTGGTTGAAGTTCAAGATTATCATTACAGTACCTGTATTGGTATTGTACAGTATACAGGGTGCGACTTTAAGCTCAAATATAAATTAGTTATAGGCGTTGTGAATCTTGGAGTTGAAATATGTTATTGATCGTGTCTACTGTTAAATACTTTCCTCTGAACGAAGGATCAAGAAGTACAGTACTGTACTTTATGTGCTACACTTTGTATACGATAAGTACATTAGACACTAGATATCTTTTTCAAGTCACAAAAAGTACTGAATTTTACAAAGGTAACACTGAAAAAAAAAAAATGTTTTCCCGAAACGTGTACAGTAAAAATCTAAATTTCACCAACATCCTTGCTCGTAAACTGTAATATTATGTTACCATCAATAATCCTTGACCGTCTTCATGTGTTCTTATAGGCTGTGACAAGTGCTGTTTGTTTCACATGGTACAAGTGTTGAACTGATGTCCCTCTTTCTAGATTTCACACAAATTTTGATCAAGGTTTTTGGTGAACTCTTGATTTTTATTGTACTTTGGTACATCTCCCAATGGCCATCATAATTTGACAGCAACATTTCAACTCAATTTCCAGTGATATACATGGCAAACCATAACTAGAAATAATGACCATACTTAATACTGTGCAGTACTGCCTAGTTTTTTCTGAGTATGGTACAAGTTGCAAAGGCGTAAGTAATTAGCTTTACAGTAATGTTGTTAGTATTATGACTCATTACGTTGTAACTAATGACAACTTTTGAGTATCTTGGCACATATTTTATTAGTATTAATTTTAATTAAAGATAATAATCTTCATTATTTTTTATTTAATTTTCACATATATTTTTACTATACTATACTGTATGTGCTAAGCATGTATTGTAATAGAAATATATTACTATTTTTTTGGTAGTATTTTAATATTTAGAATCATGCATATGATCAGTTGACAAACCTATTATTATAGCATACATTTGGCAAAGTTAATACTTGGTACAGCATGTTTGGGTGTTTGAGCACAAGATTATAAAAGTAAGCCGGGCACTTCTCAACAGGGGTCCGTGGGAGCTGGTGTGTGGAGCAGTGGAGGTGGCGGTGGTGGAGGAACCTCACATACCACCACACCCACCAGACACAAGAGTCATCAGTGCCAGTATTGCTCCTACACCACCTTTTTTACCACTAACCTCATAAACCATGAGCGCACCCACACCGGAGAGAAGCCCTACTGCTGCCCTCACTGCCCTCTCAGGTTTGCTCAGAGGGGCAGCCTGCGCTCACACATCCGGATTCACACTGGGGAGAAGCCGTTCCATTGCCCGTACTGCACGGCCCGCTTCACACAGAAGGGCAGTTTACGCTCTCACCTCTGGACTCACACTGGGGAGAAACCACACCCTTGCCCCCACTGCCCGGAGCGCTTTACTAGGAAAAGTTTTCTCAGTACCCATATTCAGACATTCCATGGGTAGCTAGCAGTACAGTAATTGATATACCGGTAATATTTCTTGTGAATTTGAAGCCAAGGACAGTATATATTTGCTTAACCCTTTCCTTGCCGTTTGCTTTTATTTACGCTCTAGGAAGCCTGTCTTGTTGGCTCTAGCAGGAACTTTTAAAATGAGTAAAGATTTCTTGGAAGCATACATATGACTATGTTTTGCTAGTGCAGTTCTTTGGCATTAGCCTTACTGTATATATATATATATATATATATGCACAATTAATGCAACAAGTCCACTGAGTTAGACATTACAAGACAAGTTCTGCAAAAGGTAAGACTTTAAAATAAGCTCTTTGGCTGGCATGAGGGAGAAATACCTATACATTAGGTCGGCCGGGAAAATGTTAAGCAAAGATATAGTTTTCCTTCTTTTATTCCTGTACATGTACAGTTTCAATAATTCAGCGACAACTTTGATGAGAAATTTGGCAAATTCCTGAAACACATAAACCTGACAAGCCTATGAGTAACTTTTGAAGGATAATTTGAAACAAGTGAGGACTATCTAAATACAGTATATTGTTTCATCTTCAAATTACATAGTTTCATATCTAGGTTGTTGGTAAACTATTGAATCCTGCTGTACCTTAAATCTCAGTCAAGTTCAGTAAAGAAATTATTCTTTAGCACTTCACTTAGATAAGTATTATTTATATAAAATCTACAGTACTAGTATGTGTTTTATTGATAACATACAGTATGTGGTCATATAATCTGATTTTATATTGTATTTAAGTTTGTTATGTGTATGCTCATATTTAAATGTATTCTAACGTTAGTGAATCTTGGAGATGGGATATGTAATCAAAGTTGTCTACTGTCAAGTACTTTTTGCAAAGGAAGTATAATGAAGTACTATATTTATTACTCATTGTATAATTACATTTGATACTTGACATCTCATTACAGCCTTAAAATGTACAGAACTTCACAAGGCAGTACTGAAAGTATGGTCCATTTTCTCAACAAATGTACAGTTCTGGACAATAGTCTCTCAACTCTGTTGGCAGTAGATGATACAATAATGTTACGATCCAGGTTCTGCAAGACACGGGGCTCTTCATCATTGGACTAAAATAAAGATAAAGCTAAATGCAACAACGGTAACACTAGTTCCAACCCCTGCCTTAACCACTGGAGAACAAAACACCTATACCGCCCTGAGTCGTGCCTGGACAACGAGGTATCCTATGACTCGGTAAAAGGTGCACACTATAGGCTGATGATCACTGAAGCAGCCTATACTCATACAACATACGATTACTTTATTAAGGTATACAAGGAAAAAGATAGATAGCGTAATTAAATCGCAGCAACGATTTAATAGCAAACTAGAAGAAGGATAATTAACGTTACGTTAAATAATCAGTAAACTGTCACTCCTGTCTGAAAGAAAGTGAAACAAAGAAAGTCCTAAAGCATCATGCCAGAATCTTCTGCAAAAGTCAGATGCAACTAAGAAGTACGTCTCGGATTCTGAACTGTGTATTATTACTGTGGGAACATATATAGTGTAGGGACATACGGTGTTATCTGGCACAGGTGTAATTATAAAACAGTCGGCAGTCTAAACTCTAACCACAAAAAGATGTGCTTTCTCCCACCAGACACTAGTCTGCTCTGGTTGGGTCTCTCAGCAACAATCACGACTTACTATAAACATAAGGAGCAATAATGCTGCACACATATACACAATGAGATTATAAACCCTAATCGGGGGTCTGCCAGGTGGACGAAGTCTAGCAGGGGAGTCGTAGGCTAAGCTACCTGGGCCGAGCCACCTGCTCGGTAGCCTAGTGTCGTTCTCAAGTCTGTGCGCCTAGTTACATTAAATGACGGGGTGCTCTCTTGAGAGATCCAGGTCTCGTGTACCTGGTTCTCTCCTGGCGACCCTCCTAAGTCAAAAGCTAACGAGCTAGCACAGTGCTGGGTGGACTAGGCCAACTCCCTCACGCCAACACAGTGCTAGGCTCTAAGGTACACAGACAAGAAAATAACCTAGGCCTCCGCAGGTATCCGGTACAGTTGCATAGGCTCAACGAAGTCTATGCTCATAGGAAACTGCAACCTGATAGCCTCTCCCCAGTCTAGCATCGACTGACCTGGCAGAAACCCAAGAAAATAAGGTTGGGGCAACACGATGAGTATGTCAAACCTCCCCAAGCTAAAATGGATAACCCTGATCCAAAATGCCTAACTAAGTACATATAATATCTCTGAGAGCTCGCTGTATAATACAGTGACGGATATATGAAATCAACGTCAAGGGGATGGGCAGTTAATTAATAGTAGGATATACAGAGAGAAGAAGGTAAGCAGTGGTAGAGAAAGTTCACAATAGGGGGGTGAGGTGGGCTGATAGATTGCAAAGGGATGTTAGCGTTACAGCACTACGAGGAGCTCTGAGGGAGACATAAGGCCAGGAGCCCGCACCACCGTCCCAGGACTGCGGCCGCCAATCACAGACGACTACGTCACCAGGCAGCAGGGCTGCAGAAGGTGCCAGGATCCACCAGCCAATCAAGGGCGAAGGAAAGCGCGCGAGCGGGAAAACTCCTCGAGTGAGGGAGGCAACACATACCTACGCACGCACACATTACCACCACGCCCTCGCTATTCTCTCTCTCCCTCCACAATGCATCTTATATTCTACTAATGATATAAAATACTTCCCGTTGTCACAGACGAAAGTAAAGACCACCACGGGACTGTCTGTAACAACACGAACACTATGAAAGAAAGAACAACATTCTCTGATAACTGTAGCCCATTTCACTGCCTGGGGAGAGGGAAGAAGAGGCTGGGGAGCCACCCGCTGCCCCCTCGTGGTCGCTGGGGAGCTGACGTGCGTCACAATAAACATACATGAAAGAGAGGAAAGCCTTATAAATTTTATGGTAGCCTGATTGATATTCTTGAACCAATGGACAACATGTCTATCATATTTATGTGGCTTGGCTATTTTTCCTGTTATGAAAATCATATCAAGATCTACCAGCTAAGTCTTGAGATTATTGTCCGGAATTGTACATTGCCTTCTCGCTCTCAGACCGTCGTATCTTGACAGTCAATATTATTAAAACTCGCACGCCACAAAGACTTTAGCACATTATAAGTGGAAGGACTGTATTTGCTACTGTACTGCCTAGTTTTTCTTCCAAGCATTAACAAGTTTCGAGGTTATAAGCTAGTCTTTAGTTGCTTTAAAACTAATGACAGCTTTGAATATCAGGTATATGGTATTTTAGTGAAATACAGTAAAAGTCCTTTAATCCGACGACCGATGATTCGAATCTCCCAATAGTCCAAATTTTTCAATTTGAGGCCAAATCCGAATTCACCCGATGGTCCGAATTTCAAGAAGTCCCAAAGTCCCCTTTTTGAGGCATTAGTCCACTCAAATGACACATAATGGAGCACACACATATCATATGTTCATGAATTCACTTTAAAAGTTTACCATTGTCATTGTAGCCTATTACCTACTTCAAAACATTCAGATTAATGGTCAAAGGAAGCTACTGATATAAACGTAAACACCACATCGTCTGCTAGAGAGTTTGTTTTGCTCTTGAACGCATCCTTGGGACGCTCCGATGCGCTACTGGCTTGCACCGCATTTTCTGCAAGCGCATTCAGTCTTGAGCTTGAAAACGCACCTTTGGACGTTCCGATACGCTACTATTTATAGTTCAGTGATCGGAGCGTCCCAAGGGTGCTTTCAAGACAACAAGACAAGGGTGCTTTCAATACAATATAATATAACAGAGCACGTCACAAAAGGAAAATAACAAGAACCTCTCAGGGAAGTACCGTTGTTAAGGCATTACTTCCCGAACCACATCTGATCTGATCTTCAAGAGCAAGACAAACTCGCTAGTAGACTAGACGGAAGAAGAAGACGACGACGATGCGGACATATAATAATAATAGTTCTTAAAGCTAGCGCATGCTAAGCTAGCTAAGGATAGCTCAATAAGGCCGATTAGGCGTATTTCCATTGGGGTCCTGTACTACTACCCCATCCCTTTGCTCATGAGGGATGGTAACGACTCAGTGCTTGTGAAAAATCTTTAATGCGCCGAGCGTGGGCGCGAACCCGGGCCTTCTGGGTGGAAGTCCGAGACGCTAGTCACTACACCAAGCGAGCCGCTTGGTGTTTATGGTGTTTACGTTTATATCAGCAGATTCCTTTGACCATTAATCTGAATGTTTTGAAGTAGGTAATAGGCTACAATGACAATGGTAAACTTTTGAAGTGATTTCATGAACATATGATATGTGTGTGTGCACCATTGTGTCATTTGGGTGGCCTAATGCCTCAATGTTTTCGTCATACACAGGTTCATAGGGGGTAAAGTCCGATAATCCGAAAAATCCACTAATCCGAACGAGGGCCGGTCCGCTGCCCTTCGGATTAACGGAAGTTTACTGATATATGAAAAATTATAAGTTTTGTATATTTTCCTAAGCATTGTTATTGTATATGCTGAGCATACAGTATACTTTAGTATAACATGTATGGACATCTTCTTGGTAGTGTTTTATACTACAATCATATATATATATTATCAGTTAACAAGTGTATTTGCATAGCATAAGTTTGGCTAAGTTAGTATTTGGTACAGTATGTCTAGGAGGTGTGTGAGCACAAGACTTTTTAAAAGTAAGCCGGGCACTTCTCAACAGGGGTCCGTGGGAGCTGGTGTGTGGAGCAGTGGAGGTGGCGGTGGTGGAGGAACCTCACATACCACCACACCCACCAGACACAAGAGTCATCAGTGCCAGTATTGCTCCTACACCACCTTTTTTACCACTAACCTCATAAACCATGAGCGCACCCACACCGGAGAGAAGCCCTACTGCTGCCCTCACTGCCCTCTCAGGTTTGCTCAGAGGGGCAGCCTGCGCTCACACATCTTGATTCACACTGGGGAGAGACCTTTTGCCTGTCAGTACTGTTCATATCGAGCCTCAAGAAGATCTACCTTAAATGCTCATGTTTATACCCAACATAATATATCCTAAGTGGATTCTTCATACTTGAAAGAAAGCATAGTTGTACTAACCAATAATAACTTACATACCTGTACATGTATGATCGAAAGTGACGGCAATAGGTTGGAGATAAGGAAGAATTAGCACCTTATGGGATACAGCCTGTAGTTCATTCACTCTTCTGGTAAATTTTGATTGTACCTTAGTTCATATTGGTTTGTACAACTAGACCCTGTTTAACATTTATATTTATGTATTTACAAATTATGATAAAACTTTATTCCATTTCATAATTCACTAATATTTAATTATCTAAGTTTTGCTCTAAGGTCGTCTCAATATACTGCACTGTACTAGATATATTAGCTCTAAAAAATATATGTTGCTGAAATTGAGGCATTAGGAACTGCTGAGGAGTCTTAAGTTAAAACAAAAAAAGTTTGGTGGTTGCTAGAATATATTGGATAGGATTATAAGAGGTAGTTTAACACTTGCGCTGCGGGCATATTTCCGCTATATTAGGGCTCATTCAGGTACTCCTGAATGATTGAACAAGTGTCTGAATGAAATTAAATTTATTCAGCCAGAAACTAGAAGAAAATAGCTTCAAAATGACACCAGAACGAGGTTCGTAGTATGCAGGGTTAATCCGCAGGGCTACCATAGACATTCGCTGAGTGAATATCGCTAATGTCGCGCTACATTTGCCTTTGGCAACGCTGCATATGTCTAGCGGTTCATGGCTCATATCCTCAGTGCTGCAGCTGCCTGGCTGGAAAGCTGACGGGGGGCCTGCCGCGCTCCCGCTCACTCGGACTCGTCTCCACAGGCTTTAAAAGCCTTTAAATTACTATAAATTGGCATGGCGTTCCAGAACTTCTCCTGCAGCCAATGGGTTAAGAGTCATTGATTGTGAAAGCTCTTTTCGAGTTGGAATTAAATTACAATGGATGGAAAGACTTATCAACAAGTTTTACTGTCACTTCATAAACAATGAATTTATAGATATTGTAACAAAATATTGTGAGCTTGAAAACAAAAAATATGCCACTTACATATTTATTTATTATTATTATTATTTTTTGGTATTACTATTATTATATACTTTTTAGGGTGGGAGGTGGGGTAGAAGAATTGAGCTTATCAGAGCAACCCATGTTACCATATTGAGTATCTGTATCGTATTTATCATTATCAAACATGTTATAGAATTCAATTTCTTTTAGTTTGCAAAATAAAATTATATATAAGAAATTAAATGGTTTCACTATGCTATATCCTTGAGACCAAATATAGCTAATCCTATATTGAATAAATATTGTATAATATTTTGAAATAACTCGTAATTATATGGAAACATTCTCATTGTATGTAGTGTTAATAGTTTTGAGTAAGATTAATGGAGATGGGTCGTTTTTCTAGACCCCCTTCTCCCTCATGTTTAGCCCCATTAGTTTTCAGATTTTAAGATGTTTGCCCCATTAGTTTGTAAATTTTAAGACCTTTCGCCTCATTTCTTTGTCAATATTAAGACCTTTTCGTGCTATTTAGGTGTCGATTTTTTTTTATGGCCTACGATAGTGAGCCTGTAATTTTGGAAGAACTGCCGAAAATTTTCTACTGAAAATTTGCACAAATTTATCTAGAAGTGGGATCTATAATAATAATAATAATAATAATAATAATAGTTCTTAAAGCTAGCGCATGCTAAGCTAGCTAAGGATAGCTCAATAAGGCCGATTAGGCGTATTTCCATTGGGGTCCTGTACTACTACCCCATCCCTTTGTTCATGAGGGATGGTAACGACTCAGTGCTTGTGAAAAATCTTTAACGCGCCGAGCGTGGGCGCGAACCCGGGCCTTCTGGGTGGAAGTCCGAGACGCTAGTCACTACACCAAGCGAGCCGCTAATGGATGTATTTTTAAGTTTGATGGAGGTCTAGGGAGGAAACTTTAAAAAAAAAATATATATATATAAATGAGGACAACAATAAATATGAATGGTGAGATGAGTGTGAGTGAAGTGATAGTAGCAACATTAGTGAAGATATTTACAGAAGAAGACTTGGTTGATACCATGTAGAGAGAACGGATAGTAATAATTGACAATTAATATCCAATCTATGAGCATGGAGGGAAGCCAACTGAGGCGTATGAAGAAGATGGGATTAGGAGTCGTATTCAAGAAAAAGTTGGAAGAGCGTAGTTTATACCATATCGAACAAAGTACTGCACAGTATATGAAAACGAGTGCTGAATTTAAAATTTAAAACTTGCAAAATAAACAAACCAAAACGGGGACAACTCATTATAA
This sequence comes from Paralithodes platypus, assembly GCA_032716605.1. Classification (NCBI taxonomy): domain Eukaryota; kingdom Metazoa; phylum Arthropoda; class Malacostraca; order Decapoda; family Lithodidae; genus Paralithodes; species Paralithodes platypus. The sequence goes on from CM064483.1 coordinate 70,520,788, forward strand.
AGGCAAAACCGTTATGTGGAAATTATGGACTTGAATAAACTAATGAAAGCATATGGTCCTCCCGGGATTCAAACTCGGGACACCACACCCAGGAAGCTGTCAGTTACTGGGCTGCCAGGAAGGCCTCCAGTAGGTGACACAATATTAACAAATATATACATATTTAAAATAGTCTTGTATGTATTCTTGTACAGTACTTAATGCCATATAAATGAATTATACTTGTAGTTTAATACCTGTGGAAAAAGAATTGCTCACCCTCAATTAAGGTAAGTTTGCAATTTCAGCTTTCACTTTGTGCAAGTAATTCTTAGTTATCCCTTAGCTCCCTGACCCCAGGTATTTTGACGTTCTTTCTAATCTTTAGTTTATTTTTCTCTAAATGAAAAATTTAGAGAGAAAACAGAAATAAGCTTATAATCAAGGTCCCTTATTCATGTTAAAGAAGTACATCACACACTTTTCTGTAACTTTCTTCATCTTGTTATGATGAGTTGAATTAAAATGTAAAACTTGCAAACAAAGCAAACCAAAACTGGGACAAAGACAATATAAAGTCAAATTAACTTATCATCCTTGTTTGCATGTTTCTGGTGAACAAATTGAGGATGTGTCAGGTTTGCGTTTGCTTGGAGTGACTCGATCCTAAGTTGACATTTGAGAAGCATATTCGTTCCTTGTCTTCTACTATTGCTCAAAAGATTGGTTTACTTCGCAAGTGTTACAAAACATTCGCTTGTGAAACCAGTCATAAAATCTTTTTATGCTTTTATTTTGCCTCATTTTGAGTATTGCTCTCCTGTTTGGAACTCGGCTGCTGACTGTCATTTGAAATTGCTTGATAAAGCTCTTAATTCTATTAAATTTATTCTCCCTGCTCTATCTCTTGATCTTTATCATCGGCGTCGGGTTGGTGCCCTTAGTCTTTTATTTAACATTTTTAACAATACTCAGCATCCATTGCAGTGTTTTACCAGAACCTTTTATTCCAATTCGCGCAACAAGATTTACGAGGAGTCTTAATGACCTTGCCATGACTCCAATAATGTTTCTACATCTCAGTTTTCTCGGTGTTTTATTCCTTCAATGATTCCCTTTTGGAATCATTTGCCAAACGAGGTTGTACAGTCAACCCATATCTCAGCTTTTAAATCCAGAGTTAATGTTTTATTACAGCAGTAAATTTTTGTTTTAATCATGATTTGCTTTTATTCTTTTTAGAATGGTGTTTTAATTGACAAACTGATCTTTTCTTCTGGGCTCTCTAACTACTGTAGCCCTTTTCCTTTTTCTTAGTTGTCTTAGTCTCTCTCCAGTACTTATGGGTATTTTGTGGGGATTCATCTTTTATAGGTGTATCTGCACCCTGTTGGGAGGCTTAGACAGCTTCTATAATAATAATAATAATAATCAAAATTGCTATGTGGAAACAACGCTTACTAAAATAGAATTTATGAAATAAAAGAACACAATCCACCACATAGGGTGTACATTACTACATGATCAAGTTAATCAGTATTTTATTTACCTTTTGAGGGCTCGAAAATTAACATACTGTAGAGGCGCCTCGTAAGGGAAACATGAGGAGGATGAGAGGCACAAGGAAGTGATAATGAGATGCTCCCTTAACTGTGGCTTAATCTTTGCTATATCTGTGTGGATCAATCTCTCCCACCAAATGCCTGTCAAGGCAAGAAAAGACTGGAACAAATGAGCGTGTCTAATGACATGACCCAAGGCTATGCTATTAACTATAAACTGTATAGTGGTAATCATAACCATTGAGTTGTTTGTTTGTATAATCAGTAGTAGCTTAATTGCAGTACCTACTGCACATAATACCAGAGGAAAAATGTAAATGATCCATCATGGATTGATCAAGTAACTAGTGATTAAGTAACTACAGTAGTGATTAAACGCTTCCAAAAGCGAAGCAAATTATTGTAGTCAATTGTGACTTTCATGACAATCAAGAACTATGGAACTTGATAGTCAGTCTATAAACTCATAATAGATAATGTACTGTATGTAAAATTAGGTAGTACTGTGCCTGATAGCCATTTGTTTTTCTTGTTGCATTTCTGTTATCAACTTTAAAACATTTATGACGAACTTCAGTATCATTTCTAAAATTCTTGATAAATTCAAATCTGGTGAAAACAGCTTTGTGTTACATTCTATTATTATTATTTCCATGCACAGTTTTATGTAGTACTGCATTGAACTTTTATGCAACTGAGTTACACGGAATAACAGTACAGTAGATGTTCTTTATTGTTATTTATTAATCATCATTTAAGAACTAGTAACACTTTCAGTATTTACTATTAGTTATCATTTCTAGTAGTAGAAACTTTTAGTTATTAATTTATTAATTTAAGGTTTGGTAATGTGACTCTTAGTAAGGTGGGCCTCCTCAACAGATGGGGCAAGATAAGAGAGGCGTCGAAGGAATGTCCGGGGGTCATGTGGCCGGGAAGCTGGTCAACCCCAACAAGGCGCACCACTGTCCCTACTGTACCTACATTACTTCCAATTATGCCCATCTCATGCGGCATGTACGCACTCACACTGGGGAGAAGCCCTATGCCTGCCCCTACTGTCCTTTCCGAGCAGCCCAGAAGGATAACCTAAAGAGACACATTCGTACTCACACTGGTGAGAAGCCCTATACCTGTGAACATTGCCAGTTCACCTTCGCAGAGAAGACCGGCTTGAAGAGTCACTTGCGGAGCCACCATAGCTAAGGTATTTTTTTTTATTGCATTATGGTTTAATTAATTAGTTTTATATATTTGTTTTCTTTTCCACATCAAAGTGCTGTACAGTATCTTTTATATTATTATCAGTATCTTATGTTTCATATTTGCTTACCAAGTTTTCATATGCATTATTATATTTTCATATTAAACTATCTTATAAAAATGGAAAGTTGTTGCAGGTAATTCAATCATCATACAATCATATATTTTTACAACATGCACCATAGGCCTACGGGTATGAAAAAACAAATAACTAGTTAAATTGTATATGATTAACAATAATTTATAAGTACAAATCTTCTACAGTATGGTGCATATCTTCTGTGAAAATATGTATCACAGAATACTATATACTGTACTGTACGGTGTAGTAATCCAGTACATTTTACCACACAGTTTATACCAGTAGCAATTACTAAGCCACACAATCCATGCTTTGATATTTTATTTATTTTACTTAAGCATATATTACCATTAAGTTGTTAAGGTAATGGATTCTTAGTGCATTACAATATGTTTTCTTATTAATACTAAGATATTTACAAGTAGCGATGTAAGTTGGCAGTGAGAGATTGAGGTGTATTATATTAGGTTGTGACTTAGTGACCCTGAGTAAGGTGGGCGTCCTTCACAGATGAGCCTGGAGGGTGGCAGTCGGAGTGGAGGAATGGTGTCGGGTTGTGAGCGGAGTCATGGCGGCCGGCTACATTGCTGCTCCAGTTGTTCCTACTCCACTGTGGTCAAATCCAACCTCATACGTCACGCCAGGATTCACACTGGGGAGAGACCCTTTGCCTGCCCTCACTGTTCCTACACCACCACCATCAAGGATAATCTTAAGCGACACGTCCTCACCCACACGGGAGAGAAGCCCTTTGCTTGTCCTTACTGTTCATACCGATCAATACAGAAGGTCCACTTAACCTCTCACTTACGGACACATTACAATCATACCAGTGACACTCAGCCCAGCTTAGGACACTGATTTAATCATTTCTAGTTTTGCTTGTTTAGAAACTGGTTCATATAAAGTACCTTAGTCATAAATTGTATTAGTTGATTGAAGTCTACTAGTTAAATAACTTTATTCTACTTCTTGCCTACGACAGATATTAGGAATTATTTTGGTTTTATTCATAGTACAGTATCTGTATATGCTGTGCATTGTCAGCACAAGTTGATATTTAGAGCATTAAGCTATTACTAAGTGTAACAATGCATAGCCATAATGTTTACTGAATTTAATTTATTACTTTTATAGTTTTCACTAGAAAACAAACACTACCTGCATAATATACACCTTCTCCATTCTGACAATTTAATTATAATATACCGGTTGTCAAGTAAACTGTAAAGATATTAATTTGAGAATGATGTGAAACCATTGTGGCCTGAGAAGCATTAAACCTACAATAAAAGCTGATAAACAAAAAGTATGTGCTGTATTGTGTAGTTGATAGTACATGATCTCAAGGGAGACGTGTAATGAGACAATTTGCTTGTGTAGGAGACATTTAGGTCAGCTTTGCCCAAGGTGGGGTTCCTCTGATCACTATCAAATTCCAGTTCTTGAGATTGCAATGCAGAGTTTGCTAACTCTTGAGACTATTGTTATGCAATTTGGGGACTATCACTTGAGACTTTGTTGATGAAGGCAGATTTACACATTAACTTTTTTCTGCACTGTTTTCAAAACTCTTATCTGGCAACATTTGGAATATTTTTTTTATAAGAATTCTTTCACCTCTTATAATTCCCCTTCATTCTAGTTACCAGATTAAAGTTGCGTACTGTATTAAAAGTTGGCGGAAAGAGATCTTGTGTAAAACTGCTTGAAGGATATCAACTCCGGGACCACAAGTAGATCTGTTAACCTTGCTTTATTCACTCATACAATCATTCACTCAAACTAACTCACTATAGATATATATTCATCTTCAGTATCCTAGCTAAACCTAGTGACGATATTAAATATGTTGGTTGGTCTGATGGACTGTAAACGCATTGCATATTTTAATTTTGCTGTAGAGCATCACATGTTCATTAAGGTGACCGGACAACTCAACCAGTAAATCAATTCAGCCTGTGGCTCTCAACCAATGCCAACGTAATGAATACTGTTCGGTTAGGTTAAGTTAGGTTAGTTTAGGGCTTTAAATTGACACAGATTGAGAACTACTGTTTGAATGGGGTACTAGTTTAGTTGTTCGAGAGCCATTCGGTGGACTTGGAAAGCATTGTATATTTTATTCTTTTAGAGCATCATTAACATAGGCATGAGTCAGCATTTTTTTGTAGTAGCATTCTTGTCTTTTTGTTAGTACAAGTATGTTCCTAATTTTATTGAGAGTTAGTTACTAATTGAAAATTCATCTTAAAGCATTAATTTTATTGAGAGTTAGTTACTAATTGAAAATTCATCTTAAAGCATTAATTTTATTGAGAGTTAGTTACTAATTGAAAATTCATCTTAAAGCATTAGATTGTTCTCTAATAGAATTTTTAATATAGTTATAATAAACAATGCTGTATTTTTAATTACAATAATAATCAGTGGTATTTAAAAAAAAAATATATTCCTTTCCTTTCATACATTTCATTATAGTACCTATTGTATTTGATATGCTAGGTAAAATGACCTACAGCCAACATAACCTGAAAGATCTACTGTGCAGTGTTAAGGTGGATTTACACAAACACTTTTCCCGCTACTTTAGATCCGCAACATTTTGAAACCTTTTTGCACTGGTATCGTCAACTAGATTAAATTTATACTATTATAGGCGGCATAGTTAGGATAACAAAAAAATCTAAAAGCTGCCAAATGAGAGTTGCGGATAAAAGTTGTGGGAAAAAGCACTTGTGTAAATTCACCTTCACTTTCATAGACGGCAGACTAAACTGTACACTCTCATTGAATAGTAATAAAATATTCACCATAAATGAAATATTGCTTTCTCTTACCTTTTCATATTTATATTATACAGTATATTACTGCTATACAGGGTACAGTATATACAAGTACAGTACTGTATAGAAATAATCACAAATACATATACAAAATCTGTATGTCTTGTACTTGCTAGAAAAAATAAGAAAGAACTGCCTGATTATGCCTTGGATTACAGACATTTACATACAGCTGTTTTTAATTATTTTCTTCTTGAGTACAATAATGTAGTACAGAAATATATTCTTGTACAGTTGTAAGCATATATAAAGTTACACCAATTACAATCTTTGAACCTGTAAAGCAAAATTCTAAAGCATCTGGCATGTGGAAAAAACATAATAATATAATAAAGCATTGTACAGGTATTACCTTGTTTGAGTTCGATATTGATACAAATGAGTGCGTTGCCATTTATGCTGTTGATTATACATATGGTACAGTATTTATGGTACCGTACCATAAATGTCGATGTTCTTCATTGATGGGTTGATTGAACGTATATTAGGGATGTATATTATTTTTTTCTTACGAAATAAATCTGGTTATTGTAAAATGTTTAGCAATTACTGTATTGCGCTTATAATGTTCTTATAAAATGATGATGGTGATAATGAGTTATGATTTATACTGTATTAGTCTATTTATTATGACGAGTATAGAAATCCTGATGGTAACCTCTCATAACTCAAAAAGGACTTCAGGAATCAAGCTGATATATCTACCATTGGGAGAAGTTAAGCAGTAAACAGATGTGGAATTTACAGCCCATTTGCTCCAGCCCTATCTGTGTTACAAGAGGGTAGGCGTCATGATTTCTAGTCTTGTCATAATTAATAGAATATAGGTGTGTGTGTATGTTTGTTGCAGTACTACTACAACCTGGGTATCCTTCTACAGGTGTCGGTGTCGGGGCGAGTGGTTGTGGCGACCAGTGACGCTGTGAGGGTAGCAATGGGTCGGTCCTCCAGCAACAGGCAGACCAAACTGTATCAGTGCCCCCACTGTGACCGCACCACCCACAAAGTCAATGCCATGACCCACCACATACGCTCCCACACCGGCGAGAGACCCTTTGCTTGCCCCTACTGCCCCTTCCGTTCAGCCCAGAAGGCCAACCTAAACACCCACATCCGCATACACACCGGGGAACGACCCTTTGCATGTCATCATTGTACATTTAGAGCTGTTCAAAAGATTCACTTGAAGAATCACATTGCTAAGCATCATTCTCATGGCTCATCAATACAGTAGTATCAGAACAGGATTGCCTAATTTCACTTCAATATGCAATACAATGCTTCATCATTCAATAATATATTTCATTTGATATAGGCATACTTTACTTATAATTTACAAAGCTGCTAATGCCCTTTATTGTTAGCTTGAGCAGATAGATTTGAAGTTGTGAAAATGTTTGACTAAATCCCAATTCATTCTGGCAAAGTAACACATATAATAAATTTCTTCATAAAAGCCATTCTCTACTGTGAACCCCTAAAATGAGTAAGGAAGGAAAAACATCAATGTCACCCTATTAGTCACTTTGCAATATAGCCAAAACTGGAATATTGCAATTTCCTAAAGAGCTCTAAATTACTAGTCACCTAGATTATTTATTAAATATATTTTTACTACTATGTTAATAAAAAGACAAATTTATACTACTATATATTTTAAGTTAAAAAAAATGAAGTAAGCCAGAATAGCAAACATTTCATTAACTTGAGTGCCTGGCTATGGATATCTGTAGATGAAGAACCTGTGGCCGTAACATGTGGGTGAGAAAGTATTGCTTAGCTCATATCAAACAATGACTAAGAAACTGTGTTGATATAATTATGAAAGAGGACTTGCATTCACCCTGTTTATAAAGATAGACATTTTGTTTGTAATTCCTTTGTGAATTAATGGAAAGGTATCAGTTTGGTAACATTTAACCCTTTCAATCTGACAAAAATGTCCCTACCTAATTAATGCTCAGCCAGATGTGTTTTGGTTAGCTTATCAAGAACCTCTAGGAATCCGAGGGTTATAGACTATCCCAATTAACCTAACACTGACAGGTTCTTCTAAAGTAGAAAACAAATTGAATGGAGATGCTGCCATCAGATTGACAGGGTAAAAATTATGTTAAAAAACTATAATCTTTTCCATTTCCTCTTCATCTAACCTGTTGATGTTTCATGGAAGACTAATGTCTTGCAAGTTTATTACAGTGATATCTTAATATTACCAATCTGTATTTATTTGCTGTCTTGTGGCTTAAATTACCTGTAGATATATAATGGTGAAACCAAATGATTAATGTTATATTGCTTTTATTACGTTTCATCCAGATATATTAGTAAAATCTGCCTCAACAAGTTTTTATTACATGCTTGGGAATAATTATAATTTGCCAGCATTATTGTAGTATACTTCTTTACAGATAATAAATATTGTCTACAGCATGACCTTTTTTTTTATATACCCTCTCATATAAAATTATAGCCCTATATACTGTTGTTGTTTCAAATAAAATTGTAATTACAAAGTGAAGTAATCATTATCAATCCCATTCTGTAATGTCTTGCAAGATTTGCCCATGGTTAAAATACAGATTAGCAACTACAAGTATAAGATGTTTGGAAAGAAGATATGTACATATAGATGTAAGAAATTTTGTATTTGCATACTGTATAGTACATTTTATATGTTGCTATCCAGATATTGTATACAAGTTGAAAATATTTATGAATCTTGGTGTCATACATAGTGTAGAAGAGTGGCTAAGAGAGGCTGGCGTATTCACAGGTGCTGGTGGGTGTGCCAATGTCTGGTGGGCCTGCCTCCATGGGGCACCAGTCGAGGACCAGGCAGTTGAGTGAGGCTGAGGCCAGCTGTACCAGTCTTCCACAGGGCTACAAGATACACCAGTGCCCCATGTGCCCCTACTCTACCCCAAATGGTAACCATATGCAGTATCACATGCGCTCGCACACTGGTGAGAAGCCTTATTCCTGCTGTTACTGCTCTTATCGTGCTGCTCAAAAGACCCACCTCAAGACCCACATGCGGACTCACACTGGGGAAAAACCCTACGCCTGTGACAAGTGCGACTTCCGAGCAGCACAAACTGGCAACTTACGAAAACATTTGGCAAAATACCATTCCTATCAATAAAATCTGCAAATTTCTACTATGAAGGTACATTATATTTCATAGGGAAGTTTTGCACATGCCTGCTAGAGTGCATAATATTATAGTTTAACACTGCTTTTTGTTCATTATGATAAAATTTACTGGTGTGTTTTAAATTTATAAAGAGTATTAGCATACTGTACAGCATTGATAATTTTTTGTTGGCTTATTGAAAAAGTATGTGTCTGCTTAAAACCTCTCCATCCATAGCACAGTAAGAAAGCTTAAAAGCTATCTTTGTCAGAGTCTTGAAAACACCAAGCCCTAAATGTTTCTCCACTTCTTCAACAGGTGGACCTACGATTTCCGTCAGTGATTCAGGGCATAACAGGAGCATGCTCTTGGCTGCCGGGTGGGAACATGGCTCTGCCCCCTCCCGCCGGTCGTATACCCCGTCACCTGGTCTGCCCCTACTGCAACTACTCCACCGTCTTCAGAACAAACTTTGAAAACCACCTCAGAAAGCACACGGGGGAGAAGCCCTTTGTGTGCAGCTACTGCGGCTATTCCTCTGCACAGAGAAGCAATCTCAGGCGTCATATCAGGGGGTGCTCCGTCAAGGTTCAGGGGCAACTTTGAATGACTCCAGTTTGATAATTACCATTGAGACTTCAGACTTTCTTTTTCGTTGTGCCATTTTTAGTCACGCTAGTCTCTTTTAACTTAGCTCTTTCACTCAGATGCAAAATATAAAGTTCAGGATTCCCAGGAGCGTATGTGTATTTCTGTTTTTTTGTTTTTGTTTTTTTTATATGTACAGTTAAAAATAGTAGTGTATAAATGGTGAAACCATATTAAAAGTTTTTTGAGTGAGAGCAACTTAATTGATGCTGACATCAGGGATTGTTACTTATAAGTACAGTACAGTACCAAAATCTCATAAGAGTAGGCCTATATACTTTATATTTTCTTGTTGTTAATGAATGAAGCCTTTGAACTCATTACAGAATGTAAATTTTCTTAAATATTACTTGTTGGTTTAGATTTGAGAATTACTGTACCGGTACAGTTAGGGACATACAGTAGTAGACAATGCAGTGCTCGTTTCTAGGTTCTAAATTAAATCCATATAAATTAATAAAATGCCAGTGAAGTAGTGAATCAGGTTTATATGGTTCAGACTACACCATTTGAACTTGAGAGTCACTGTTTCACCAATATATTATCCATTGATTTGGGTTTAGTTTACTACCAAGAAAGGGGTGACACTTACTTTGGGTTTAGTTTACTACCAAGAAAGGGGTGACACTTATTTTGGGTTTAGTTTACTACCAAGAAAGGGGTGACACTTATTTTGGGTTTAGTTTACTACCAAGAAAGGGGTGACACTTATTTTGGGTTTAGTTTACTACCAAGAAAGGGGTGACACTTATTTTGGGTTTAGTTTACTACCAAGAAAGGGGTGACACTTATTTTTCTCTGAATGAACGTCTCTGATTGTACATTTTTGGGTAAGATCCTGTGTAGCGGGAGGAACTGTTTTTCAGATGCCTATTTACTAAGAAACATTGGACAATATATTTAACCTAACCTTACCAAAACCTAACCTAACCTAACCTAGTATATTAGTGGACTATTTATGAATGTAAAATGTAAATATATATTGTAACATTACCAAATTATTGAGATATATGTACAGGTCCTCCCGCTACACAGGATTATACCCATTTTTGTCCTAGTTCAAGCTACAGTACCATATTTTAGGGCTCTGACAGGCATAAGAATACTTTTTTAATAATTTGTATAATAATTTTGTATTTAGTAATTATGAACACTCACAGTACAGTATTATCATTTTGGTATTGTAGAAACCATTTAATATAGAAAATAAAAATAAAACTTATGTATCATTATTTGTAGTATTTTGTTCTTCATATTCCTTGTACAATAAAATATGTAACAGTCGCGCTAATAAGTGATGTCTCGGCACCAATTATGTTTTGATCAATAATTGGTATCAGCAATATCTAAGCTTCATTTCTTCATATCGAGTGAAATGTACAAACATGTTCCTACACTTACCCACCCTATTCAACATCTGACAGACATTAATACAGCACAGAGCGAGCCAAACGTAATGACAGCTGGGACATGACTTATTAGTGTGACCGTACTGTTAAGTGATAATTGTGTTGTACCATAAATATCCCTCACTTCATGCAATACAATTTATATAAGTAAGAACCTTTGAAGTACAGTACAGTATCTTAGAGGGACCGAATACAGTAAGTGATGACAGAGACACACGTTTTGCAGAATCAGACATAACAAGTACAGTATAGCCAAAATCCATAGTTTAACTTTGATGATAATTTGTGTGAAGTGTATAGAGAGGCTTCTAGAACATGGAGTATATAGTATTAACCATTGGTTATTAGAAACACGTGAGAACGGTTAACCCCTTCTGTACTGATGCTGTCCTTTTAACTATTCTGGCTACTATTAGACAATTTTATTCAGTTAAAAAGGGCCTCCAGCTGTGAAGAGGCTTCGTACTATCTCACTTACCGGTAACCATTTTCACTACCACAAGTCATTCTTAAACTGCACAAAATCGTCTAAATACAGTATAGCTAAAATTAAATAAAAAAAGGTGGTAAGTCACCCTCTCATTCACTCGGGCAGCATAGCACTGACTAGCTGATATAATCACTGCGAGGTACGGGGGGGAAGGAAAGGTGGTTGGGGGTGCTTGTGGGTGGGGGGCAATAGAAAGAGGCTTGGAGGAGTGAAGGAGGGGATGGGAATGGAGCTTAGTTCATCACCAGACCAATAGGGGCAAGCTTACACCATTGAACATTTGATAAAACTATTACAGGTCCAGTAAGGTCTTGTATAAAGAAAGATCGCAGTGTGATTTTCGATTAGTGCGAGGGGAGGTGTGGTGGAGTGGTCATTGCCACTGGATTGGTAATCCAATGGACCCGGGTTCAAATCCCGATATATCAATGGGAAGATATTATTGTGATTGAATTTGTGCTGTACCTAGAGTATCAGTGCATTACCACAAAGCCCATCGAAATGCCAAACAAATATCCTCATTGTTCCCTGATTAAATAACACTGTATGAATATTCCCATATTCAAAATATGTTACAGGGGGACAATGCCTAGTGAGTTCACTGCTCAATAGGTGGCATTCTGAGAGTGAGGGTCTGAGTCTGGAGGGTGAGACGGTGAAGCACTTGAACGAAGCAACCAGCCGCTTCAGAGATGGAGCTGCTTCGAGCCATGATGGATGCTTCACATGTCTCACTCCCCAGACTGGAACAAGACCTCACAGGCTTCACCGTGTTGAGCGGTGGAATGTACAGGCTCTCAGCCTATGCCCGAGAGGGAGTAGTTGGAATATAGAAAAATAAATAAAAATAAAATAAAAATAAATCTTACAATTATTTTGTTAATTCATTGTGGCCATGATATTGTAGATTTCAAACATTTTCTAAATAATTTATATATTATGTATTCATATTTTGATATATTCTAGGAACTAATATATTTTAGATATTTCCTAAGACCAATCGGTCACTATTATTTACCGCCGTATTGCCACCTTATTATAGGCGATCGCATAGTGCGAATTTCACGTATGGTCGGATCAACCAATTTATCGCACTATACGAGACCCTGCTGTATATTTCTGTTAAGTGCTTGTTACAGTAGAGATGTGAAATGCATAAGTATATTTGTTTAATTTCAATCTTTTAAGTATAGTCACTATTTTAGTTAAAATCATATCATATTGCAGAGAGATAATAAACTTTAATTTTCCCACAGACCAGCTTCAGGCCTGGGTGGAGCTCTGACGATGAATCCACTGGGGAGGGGATGAGACCCTTCACCTGCCCATACTGCAACTACACCTCCCTCAAGAAGTACAACATCACCCGACACCTCCTGACTCACACTGGGGAGAAACCCTTCCGATGTCCACATTGCTCCTTCAAGGCTGCACGAAAGATTAACATTAATAAACACATGCTTAGAGCTCATACTTCCAAAAAGATTGTACTTACTATGTGACACAAACTGCATGAAAATTGACATAGATATAACAAGAGCACACAACTAGAAAATTATTGGAATTACTATTCAACACACGCTACATGCAAAAGTAAAAGATAAACAAAGAACACACATATGAACTGAATGCAAAATTACCAAATAGCTACTCATGATTAGAACTCAAACTTTCAATAACCCTATTAATCAGATAGCACCAGCTTTTGTTTTTAAACTACCTGAAACTTTGGAAGAACCTGGAGGTAGTAAAGGGTTAAAGGTTAATTCAACTAACCCTCTAACATGTGCCTTCACAGCAGCCGTATGTTAAAAAAAAAATTGTCCGATATACCGGTATATGATAGATGGTTAGATATGGGCCATTGCGAACACTCCCAAAATTTTACCAGGGCTCATCAATGCCATTTAAAATCTGTACTGTTTCTACCTGCTAATCTTGGATGGCATTGTTGAGCAACTGTAAGCTTATGAATGAGCTCAACAAGCACCTGTATCTCGTTTCAAGCTACTCATCATCCCCATGTGTGAAGGCTCCAATTCTTACATGTTCTTCCTAAGTTGGAAACAAAATTGTCAGTACAGTAGGTATATACTGTATCTATGATATCTCATACAATATTGGCATAATCTGATTGAAAGGATGACTAATTAGCTGTACTATGACACAAATATAGTGACTTGCTTCTATATCTACATTATTAACTTTTACATGAACTTCATTAAACTGGGTTACTGATATTGTTCCATGGATACTTGGTCCATTAGTTCACATATAATTGCCCTTAATTTTATGCAGGATTTATATCAGTATAATGTACATGATTATAATACTGGTAGTACAATACGGTATGTAGTTTACAGGATATTTTCAGAATAGTTACCCACTGTTTTTAAATAGATTTTATTTTATATTCTGATTATATTACTGGTAGTAAAGTATGGTATGTCGTTCACAGGATTTTTTCAGTATAGTTACCGGTACCCAATTTTTTAAATAGATTTTATTATATATTCATATGATATGTGTCTACAATACTCTTGAGATAGAACACATAAAATAATTTTATAAAATAATTATTTTTTTACTTACCTAAAGTATTAGAATATTTACAAACTATATACAGTAAATATTAATGTCTATACCTAAATAAAATGCAAAATACATCACCGGTAAAGAAGGGGTTAACTCTGCGACGAGACTTTCACTATTTGATCTGTACCTAAAATGATACCCGGTAATGAACGAATAGACTCTCTGCGCGAAGTATTCCCAATGTACGTGCAAGGTGCATGTATTTATAACAGGAAATGTTATATATATATATATATATATCCCACGAGAGGAATTTGTGAGTCCGAATTCGAGGAAGTATGCATATAATTTCCTAAGTGATAGAGTGTGTAATGTTTCCCTACAATCGGGATAACAATAATGAAACAAAGAAGGGAAGAGATGAAGGCAAAAATGTAATGTTTGGGCGTACCGTCCGCCTTGTTTACACTACGCGGAGCGGTGGCGTCGGAATCGATCATGTTTCCGTCTATTTTGACTGCCATTGGATACACACACCCCCATGATATATTGTCATCATCATATATATTGCCAGCAGAGGGCAAATAAACAAAACAAAATTGCCATCAAAATAGACGCGAACTTAACCGCGGCGATCAACCTATGTAAACATGACGACCGTACGCCCGGACACTGCATCCTTCCCGATATGAAAGCTCTACGAAACTTAGAAAGGCACTTAACAAAACCAAGGTTATGCATTGTAGATTGAGACGAGGCAATGTGGAAAAGAGCGGTGCATACCCATGTGCAGTGTGTGGAAAGGGTGTGGGCGCTAACTCGATTCGGTGTAGCATCTGTCGATGTTGGGTGCACCATGGGAGTAAGTGCTGTAGTAGAATAAAAGGACCCCTGCCGAAGGATAAGTCAGAAATAGAGAAATTTGAGTGCGTAGTGTGCAAGGGCGAGCTTGTGTTAAATGATGATCCTGTGGCTGTGAATTTTGGAAATGAATCATTAGAGCTATTGGACAAGTTTTGTTACCTAGGAGATTCCATCTCTGCTGGTGGGGCCGAGGCTGCCACTATCGCTAGAATTAGATGTGGCTGGGGGAAGTTCAGAGAACTGCTGCCAATTCTGACCATGAAAAGAATGCCTCTCCTCCTGAAGGGAAAGGTGTATGCCTCATGTGTTAGGAGTGTGATGACGTATGCCTCAGAAACATGGGCCGTTAAAGTAGAGGATGTCAACCGAATGGAACGTAATGAGATGAGAATGGTGAGATGGATGTGTGGGGCCAAGCTGCAGGATAGAATAACAAATGATGAGCTGAGGAGACGTTTAGGTATAAAGAGTATTAGCGAGGAGATGTGTACAATTAGACTGGGATGGTATGGGCATGTGGAGAGAATGGATGAACAAATTGGGTGAAAAGATGCAGGTCTGTGATTGTGGAGGGAGCTGCACCAAGGTGTGGATTGAGGAAGACCTGGGATCGGACTATACGTGCCGATCTCAAATCCAAAAACTTGACAAGTGAAGCAGCCCTTAACAGGGTTGCCTGGAACGCCGCCATTAGGACAAGAGACTGAAACTGTACGTATGTGTGGAGCACTCAGTCTTAAAATGTTATGTATGTATGTATGTAGAGGGAGGGGTTGTATAATGGGAGAGCTCATATATAGCTTGTCCGCATGTTTTCATCCAATTTGTTTGATTGATGGCTCGATATGGGCCTTATAGTCCTGGGACCAAGGGGTGTTAGTATAGGCTACAGGAGAAGGCCTCGAGGGAGACAAAAGGTAGAACTGCCTGTAGCGAGTGCCTCCCTCAGAGTTGAAAGAGTTACAGGGCCAAAATCAAGGGAAGTTCGAGCCAAAATGCCTGGACACACAGAGTTTGAAGCAATTATAAGTCATAGGAATAGGGAAAGACTGATTCTGGGAGTTTCAGAGCTCCGCTATTGAATAGATGAAAGATTGAGAATAACGTTTCACTCTTGGGTTGGAGAGTTGCACAGAGTAGGGGTGGGATTGTGTTGCAAGATGGGTGCTACGTGCTCTGCGAAGAGGGGGTGGTATACACAGAGAGCTCTAAGGAACAATGATTATTGTAATAGTGATAGAATAGTGAGAGCGATGCAACATTGCGGCGAAGAGAGAGAGAGACTGCAGAGAAATGGTGAGTGGACGTGCGGTAATGAGATGGAAGGCTTTCTTTTCTACTTTGTCTAGAAGTGCTGTGTGAGAGGATCGTCCCCACGTGTGAACCATACTCAATACATGGATGCATTGTGCCCCGGCTGTACAGAGAATGAAGCTGCACAGAGGTAAAGAACCCCCCGGAGGCAGTTGAGCACAATAATAATGCAAGTTCCCGAGGGAAAGAAAGAGTTTTGGTTGTATGCGTTTATAAATGCACTATAACCGTATATTAGCTGGGGAAGAGCGCATTGTGCAGGGTTGCAGGCTCATAAATATGCATTAAAAGCGTTCAATTAAATAGGCCTACAACCATCTGTGTATCATTCCACTACATTTGTCCCAATGTTATGTCCTCACAACTGTATGTATTTACAGTATTATGCTGGAGTGTATAAAATAATGGCGACGTGCAAAGTTACTCCCTAACTAACGATTTCTTTAGTTACTCCCCATAAGGTTTTCTTTATTAATAGAAATCGGACACTGCCAACTATTCAGCAAGGGAATGTACTGTGTGAGTCTGCAACAAATTCCAAATAAATTATAAAATATTTTATAGTTTTATTTATTTTTTTACTATAGGTTTGTATTTGTTCCCAATTACACACATGATCACTTGAATGTAAACACGAGGGTCGTCCAACGTGCATGAGCACAAAAAAAAAAAAAAGTTAAGGAGAGAACAAGATATTTGGGGGTGGAGGAGGGGATAAATAGGGAGAGGAGAGTTCTGCTTAAGCTATATAC
Organism: Paralithodes platypus; assembly: GCA_032716605.1. Lineage (NCBI taxonomy): Eukaryota > Metazoa > Arthropoda > Malacostraca > Decapoda > Lithodidae > Paralithodes > Paralithodes platypus. The sequence continues at coordinate 70,537,668 of CM064483.1, forward strand.
TTCAATACTTTTCTTTAACTATCCTTTCTACGACTACTTATTTTCTAAACTAAATCTTAATCAAGCTCTAGCTGTTTCTGGAGAAGTGATCACCGGTGCATAGGTGAGCTGGTTCAGAACAAGGGACAGCAACTCCACAAGAAGAAGAAGAGCCAATAAATACAGCGGCTCTCAGACTCAGAATTGGCCACTCAAGACTGACAGCACACATGTTCAAGATGAAAATAGCAGACAACGAAAACTGCCAATTTTGTCAGACCCCAGAAACAGTGGAGCACTCTACTGTCACTGCCACTACAGCGCCCGCATGACTCTTCGAGAAGAAATTGCTCGAAGAGGAGGAATATTTGATAATATTCAAGGACACTAGTGCGACGTTATGAGAAACAATTTATTAGGGAAAATAGGCACCAATAGATTCGCCATATTTTTCTCCATTTAGCCTAGTCCGCATGGAGGATTTTCGTTATCAACAAATTGAAAAATACCCACTTCACAGTCAATACACCAAAAATCTAAGTCAAAGCGGGGGTGGGGGCGGCAGCCCCCACCTATAATACTTGGTGGACAAACTGGATTTTAGGTCACGTATGACGGTATGGGATATAGGCTAGGCTAATGTTCTAAATGTATACTATAGCTTTGTCATAGAGTATTAGTCACCACACTATATGTCTTTACCGCTGCATATTAAATTATTTTTCCTTAGACTTTGTGGGTTAAATAAGGGTCATGGGTATATATGGGTATATAAAGATCGAAAGTGAAAGTAATTAAAATATATCTACTGCGTATATAATAAAAGGTATTCTGGAAACATCGGATACTACGCACGTATACAAAAGCGAGAGAAAGGAAACTCTAGTGAAACTCAAAGAAATTAGGGAAGTACTGATAATAATTCTGCTAAAATTAATAACAAATAAATTCAAGTTAACTTATGCGTAAGCACCACAGTGATTTAACCTCAGGAAAATAATTACGTTTAGCTCCCAAATTCCAGAACCACTCTACGCAGGTAAATACCAATAGTTCACATATCTAATTACTATATAACCTTTCTAAGCACAAGTGTAAATCCTTGATTGAAAGGAGTGCTACTCGATCTTAACTCTGAAATAAATACAGGACAAGTGTAATCTTTCAGTTAGAAAGCGGTCCCTAATACTTACTTAGATATAGCATAGAATAATCCAGTCTTGCGAGTCAGACGTAGTGGAGCCTCGTTCGTTCACTTTAATTGTTTTGTTCTTGACCATTATTGTTCTAGCTTTTACGTATGCGATATTCTTGTGCAAATAAACGGAATATGAATACACGTCTTGTGATAATTATCCTCTATTGTCTTTCTGTGTCTGTGGTAAAACAATATAACTTCTCCAGTTAGGAAGAGCCCACTTGATCAAAACCAATTAAACCCCAGTAAAAACCTGGCATAACAATTTTCATACCCCTTTTTCAGCTAACACATCTATCATCTAGGCCTATTTACTTCCAGACAAGACAAAAAGGACTTACAATGCTGTACTATCTTACTTTAACTAACCCAACTAACACATAAAAAGCTGTCCAACGCCAATAACGCCTGTGCAAATATCTGGAGATTCCTACTCCGTGTACATTGCACATCACAACCCTAAGAAGAAGGTGAAAAGTGCAAAATTACCTTGAAAAATGACAACTACAAAACTACTTGGCCGCCTCCTTATTATACAAGACGGTACAATTTTAGTTACTGGACACCTATTTGACAGGTGCCACCGAGGATTTAATACATACAAGACTAAATAAGGTACAGTGGATATTCTGACAGTTATTAAATAAGGCTAACTCTTAAACTGGCATTAAATAGAGCGCAGTTAGCCTAGGCCTAGGTCTATTCGCTTATCTAGATGTGAGAAGTAGCCGAGAAATCATGACCTCTAACCTCTGTAACTAAAAAACTACTTAGCCTAATGGAAAAATATGAAACCACTAGGCCCTATGTCTATGCATCATATTAAGACCAATTTTAAACAATTAGGCTAGAACCATATTTCACTTCAAAATCTTCAAAATAACTGAGAAATATTGATGGGAACTTTGCAATTTACCGTCAGTTGAAAAGAAACGGGGTAGGCCTAGGCCTATACTTTTTTATTAGCCTAGGCTATTTGGATAAAATTGAAGACAACCCGGAAATGATCCCCATCGATAATTATCAGTGTTCTAGAAGTTTCATGGACGATACTTTGGTGGTGTTCATGTAATTAGCCTACCGTCGCAAATTCACTATAAGTGAAATACGAGAAACTGTTGGATTGTTCACCCATAAACAGGGAACGTGAGCTCACTGAGTGATTGTCTGACTGAGCTGGGTTTAGACCGTCGCATACCCATAAACAGGGAACGTGAGCTGGGTTTAGACTTTAGACCGTCGGTTAGTTTTAGGTTAGGCCTATAGGCATTGCTGGGTGCCTGCTCATGTTGGTCTAAGAGGTAATGAGCTGGCTGATCAGGCGGCAAAAGACGCTGTTGGTTTTCCAGTTACTCACAACCAACTGCCAGTGGAAGATTGGTTGCCATCTCTACCTCCTATCCTCTTTGGGATCATGGGATGGATGTAGATTCCGGGCGTACGGTCGTCATGTTTACATAGGGCGATCGCCGCGGTTAACTACGCGTCTTATTTTGACGGCGATTTTTTTCGGTTATTTGCCCCCTGATGGAAATATATATGATGATGACAATATGTCATGGGGGGGTGAGGGGGGCCTTTATTATTGTATCCAATGGCATTCAAAATAGACGGGAACATGATTGCAAAGTTCCGACGCCTCCCCGCCGCCGTCATGTTTACATTTGTCGATCGCCTTGGTTAAGTTCGTGTCTATTTTGACGGCGATTTCTTCGGTAATTTGCCCCCTGCTGGCAATATATATGATGATGACGGAATTATTCTATAATTGCACCTATATGAGGTTCAAAGAGACAATGAACGGAGGAAGGAAAAACACATATAAAACAAGAAAGGGGTAGGATGTAGTGAGCAGGCGTACCGCCATCTTTGTTTACATTACGCGTAGTGGCGTCGGACCTTTCCCATCATGTTACCGTCTATTTTAACCTAACCTAACCTAGTATTCATGTAGTAATGACAGGGGGCAAATAGCAGAAAATATAGCGTCGAAATAGACGGGAACGTAAGTGCGACTGCGGCGATCGCCCTATGTAAACAATGACGACCGTATGCCCGAACTCTACATCCATCCCCCAAAAAGGTCCATATGCCTAAAGGCATCCTCCATTCATAAAATGTTTGTAACAACTGGATTTAAACTGTTGTAGATTGTAAGTTTGTGGAAAGCAACTCGAGGGAAGTGAATTCCAAAGAGTAGTAGTTCTGGGGATAAATGAATTTTGATAAGCAGAAGTTCTGCATTGTGGAGGAGAAAGTGTAAATTCATGGGCGCTCTCAGCTGCCCTAGTTCTACGGGGAAAGATGTGGAGAGGCGGCACAATTGAAGCAAGTTCCTCGGAACAATTGCTGTGAAAATATCTGTAGAATAATGCAAGGGATGCAACGTTTCTTCGTATGAATAATGTAGGAAGGTCCTGTGTGATTGCAGGGTTATTGATTAATCTAATAGCTTTATTTTGAATTTTGTCCAACTGCCTCAATGCAACCAGTCCACTTCCACTCCACAGAGGTGAACTGTAGAGCTACGACGCAAAGCCAAAAAGTTAATTAAGCAAAGTAAAAAGACCTTAGAGTTACATATTGCGAATCAAAGTAAAACAAACCCGAAAGAATTCTATAGTTATATCAGAAAGAAAAAAGTAGTTACTTCAACTGTTGGACCGTTAGTCGATGAAAAAGGAGAATACACCAAAGACGAAGTACAAATGAGTAATGCCCTCAATACCTTCTTTGCATCAGTTTTTACAACAGAAGACCTCAGTGATATCCCTACACCATCGCCGATTCAGATTGATAATTCAGATGTTCTAAGCAATATCACCGTTACAGAGAGAGAAGTATTGAATTGTTTAGATAAACTCAAGGTAAATAAAATGCCAGGACCTGATACAATCTCGCCTAGAGTTCTAAAGGAAGCTAAGAATGAGCTCTCCAAACCACTGACATTACTATTCAATAAATCCTTGCAGTCTGGAACTATGCCTGATCAGTGGAAGCTAGCCAACGTAACACCGATATTCAAAAAAGGCAGCAAATCCCTACCCAGTAACTATCGTCCAATTAGCTTAACCTCAGTTGTATGTAAAATGCTAGAAACGGTCATACGAGACAGACTCGTAAATCACTTAGAGGAAAATAACATACTTAAAGATACTCAACACTGCTTTCGTAAAAAACGTTCCTGTTTAACAAACCTCTTAGACTTCTTCCACGATATCCTCAACCTCTACGATGAGAGTAAAGCTGTAGATATTATATACCTTGATTTTCAAAAGGCCTTTGACAAAGTTCCCCACAAACGTTTACTGCTAAAACTAAAAGCGCATGGAATACAAGACGGTGTGTTGAAATGGATAGAAAATTGGCTCAGCAACAGAAAGCAAAGGGTAGTCATAAACGGTAAGGCATCTAAATGGACCAATGTAAGTAGCGGGGTACCCCAGGGATCGGTACTAGGACCAATTCTCTTTCTAATTTACATCAACGACATAGATGAGGGTCTCACCTGCACAATCTCAAAATTTGCTGACGATACAAAAATTGCAAATAGCGTACTCTCAAAAGAACAAGTTGACGATATGCAACACAATCTAGATAAATTGTCATGTTGGGCCCAAATTTGGCAAATGAGTTTCAATGCGGATAAATGTAAAGTACTACATGTCGGATACCTAAATGAGAAAGCAAACTATGAATGGCACTCAGCTTAAGAATGTAAACAGAGAAACTGATCTGGGAGTAACAATATCGAGTAACCTAAACCCGAGTCAACAATGTTCAGAAGTTGTTAAGAAGGCAAACAAAATAATTGGCTTTATAGGCAGGTCATTTGAGCATAAATCCAAAGAAGTTATCCTAACCCTTTACAATTCCTTAGTCCGCCCTCTTCTGGAATACTGCGTTCAATCCTGGTGCCCTTATTACCAAAAAGATATAAACAAGCTAGAACGAGTTCAACGTAGAGTTACCAAAATGATACCTAGCCTAAAGAACAAACCATACGAAGAGCGTCTTAGAGAATTAAATCTATTTCCTTTAACCCAGCGCAGATTAAGAGGCGACTTAATTCAAGTGTTCAAAATCATCAAAGGCATCGACAATATGAACTGTAGTAAGTACTTCACTATCGACCAATCTAATTACACGCGGGGAAACGGTTGCAAAATTATTGGTAAATCTTTTAACTCGCACGAATCTAAGAATTTCTTTTTCAATCGAGTTGTCAACTTGTGGAATGGGCTTCCCCGAGACGTTATAGACTGCAGCACCGTTGATTCATTTAAATTCCGCCTAGACAAATATCTCGCATCAAACCCGCGACTGACTGCGTTTGTAAATGAATAACTTTATCCTCCCCTCAGTTACTAACCCTTATGTCCCCTACTAACTTCCTAGTCCTGCCACGTTAGTGGCAGGGCAGTAGTTCCCTTTCCAATGTTCCCTTACCCACTCTAAACCACTGTTTGGACACTTGATCCTCAGTGTTTTGGAGGACAAGCAACCTAGAAGGGTCACTAGACCTGTTGTTGCTTGATTTCCTTTGTACTCCTTTGTACTCCTTAGTAATCCATCTGAGAACGCACATGACTTATATATTACGGCCAAGTTGCCAACTGCTCGTCAGTGAAGAATTCTCGAACTCTGTACAGGATTCCCAGTTTTTTAGAGGAATTCTTAGCAATGCTTCTAACATTATTAATGTGTCCAGCTCAGGTTAGTAGTTAATGTTACACCGAGAATGTCAATACTAGGGAAAGTGGGAATATTTACATCATTAAAAAATATATGGGAGTCAGTGAGATTCTGTCGGTTAGAAAATTGAATGTACAGTACTTGGTTTTCTGTGCATTAAAGGAAACTAGATTCTTTTGTCCCCATCCATTAATTCTAGAAAGGTCCTGGTTCAGAGAAATTGCAGTGTTTATTTTTGAATTTATAAGATCGGGTTGGGTGAAAGAATTGGTAAATGTGAAGGAACTGTGGAGTGTTGATTCATCTGCGTAGGAATGTATTGGATTATGAGTGGTAGATATGAGATCATTGATATGAATGAGGAACAGAGTTGGGGCCAAAACTGATCCCTGGGGAACACCAGCATTTATTGAGTGAAATTGAGAATAAAGGCCATCTACCATTACACATATTTTTCTGTTATGAAGATAAGAAGAAATTAGTGGAACTAATGATGCAAGACCGTAGTGGGACATCTTCGACAATAAGGATTGATGCCAGACTCTATCAAATGCCTTTGATATATCCAGTGCTATTGTATGTGTTTCACCATGTTGGTCTGTAGCTTGGTTGATTTGATGCGTAAGAAGGCAAAGAATGTCTGCAGTTGATCGACATCGTCTAAAACCATATTGCCTATCACTGATTAATTTATTATTCTCAAGATGCTTAATTATGTGATTATTTAATATAATTTCAAAGACTTTACCATGAGTGGAAGTTATTGCTATTGGTCTGTAGTTTGATGGATCTGAAGAGGCACCTTTTTTAGGAACTGGATGGATGTTTGCTTCTTTCCAGGCTACTGGGAAGCATGAGGTATGAGTACACAGACGGAAATTTTTTGCCAATACAGGAGCGAGCACCAAGGAGCAATTCTTAAGTACTATTGGAGGAATTTCATCTGGACCAGGAGCCTTATCTACTGAGAGATTCTGCAAAATAGTTTTGACATGTCTGGTGTGGATCTTAAGTGAGGGAATTTCAGGCGAATTAAAATTAAGTACAGGGACATCTTGATTTATTTCATCTAAGGTTGAGTTGGTGGAGAAAATATCCGCAAGAAGGTTAGCTTTACCTCGTGGGTCACTTACAATCGCCAGTCGGAGATTTTAATGGTGGAATGGATGAAACAGTAGTGAAGTTGGATTTGAATGAGTTAAGAGTAGACCAAAATATTTTGTTATCATTTGGATTATTTAACAGGAAGGTACAGTACGACGAGGTAAGTGATGGGGTTTAGGTGGCAATATGAGGAAATGGATTATAAGGGCTTTCCGCCCCCTCTGACCCCCTTACAAAAATCTACGGTTACCGGTACTCACTCCACCCCAACTGGATTTCTACCGTTTTACCCAACCAGCGGGGGTGTGGGGGCAGCAGCCCCCACCCATAATACTAGGATAGGTTAGGTTAGGCTAATGTCTCTCTGAAACATTGTAAAATCCGTGTCACTTCTAGATTGATAGACTTTTGTCAGAGGGGGCAGAATGCACTTTTTTTTTTTTTTTTTTTTCTATGTGATTGAGGGAGGCAAAAGGCAGAATTGCCTATAGCGAGTGCCTCCCCCATAGTTGAAAGAGTGACAGGGCCAAAATCAAGGGACGATCGAGCCAAAATGCCTGGACACACGGAGTTTGAAGCAATTTAAGTCATAGGAAGAGGGAAAGACTGATTCTGGGAGAGAGTTCCAGAGCTCAGCTGTTGAGTAGAAGAAAGTTTGAGAGTAACGTTTCACTCTTGGGTTGGAGAGTTGCACAGAGTAGGGGTGGGATTGAGTTGCAAGACGGGTACCACGTGCCCTACGTAAAGGAGGTGGTATGCACTGGGAAAGCTCTGAGGAACACTGATTATTATAGTAACGATAGAATAGCGAGAGAGATGCAACATTGCGGCGGAGAGAGAGATTGCAGAGAGTTGGTGAGTGGACGGGAGTTAATGATCCGAAAGGCCTTCCTTTCAACTTTGTCTAGGAGAGCGGTGTGAGAGGAACCTCCCCACACATGTGAACAATACTCAATACAAGGACGCACTATGCCCCTGTACAGAGCAAGAAGCTGTGCTGGGGAAAAGAACCCCCTAAGGCGGTTGAGCACACCCAGCTTCTGGGAGGCTACCTTAGCAAGACTGGTAATATGGTCCTTCCAAATTAGAGCAGAAGAAAAAGAGACACCAAGAATATTGAGAGAAGATGAAGGGTTGATTTTTGTATTGTTGAAGAATAAGGGATAGTCCGCTGGGAGATCCTGATGGGTAGATAGATGGAGAAATTGGGTTTTGGAAGCATTAAAGGTAACAAGGTTTTCTCTGCCCCAATTGGAGATAGTATTTAGATCAGAATTTAAGAGTTCTATGGCTTCATTACATTTGTCGTTAAGGGATTGCTGGCTGGGGCGTTCTGAAAAACTAATGGAGTAGTGTAAGGTTGAGTTGTCTGCGTATGAATGGATGGGAATTAAGGTACAGTTAAGGAGATCATTTATAAAAATTAGAAAGAGAATAGGAGATAGGACAGAGCCCTGAGGAACACCGGAGTTTATAGGGTGAGGAAGTGAACAATGGCCGTCCACAAAAGTGGCTATGGAACGGCCGGAAAGGAAATTAGAGACAAAGGCACAGATGGAGGGATAGAAACCGAAGGAGGGTAGTTTAGACATTAAAGATTTGTGCCAGACTCTATCGAAAGCTTTCGATATGTCTAGTGCAATAGAAAAAGTCTCACCGAAGTCCCGAAAGGAGGATGACCAAGAGTTAGTAAGATATGAAAGAAGATCACCAGTAGAGCGACCCTTAACCCTTCCTACCCGGCCTGTCTTACCTAAGGACGGTCGCCCGTACCCGGGCGAAATGGCTGAAAAACGTCTAGGCCTAGGCTACCGTATTTATGTTTATTTTCACTGCTAGAAGTTTCCCACTCATCTATAATCGTAGTGCGGGTTTCAATCTGTATTTTGGCGTTGAGTAGAGCTCTGTAAGTCAACTGGTTCAGTTGTGATGACGATTTCAGTGGAGCAAATATTGCAGAGATGTTGCCAATATGGGGGCTTTTCAGACACTAATTTCGTCTGACGTCAGAACAATAACATTGAAGTCTTCTCCTTCTTGTTTTCGGAGGTGCGGTGACGCAACGCTTGGGTTTGTTGACATACGTTGTACGCAAGGCGTTCAGATCAAGCTTAATTATGCTATTAAGCTGCTGTCTTAGGTAAGGACGGCCGGGTAGCTGCCCTTCTGCCGAGCTGTCCTTACCTAAGGTAGCCCGGGTAGGAAGGGTTAAGGAAGCCATACCTGGCTTCCACATACAGTCTGGCCTGCCAATACGCGAGAATATGGGCGACACGCGAGGGCGCGGAATGAAAATTCGCGTATTAGCAATAGAGTATTATATGGGAATAAATCGATATGGGCGGCACTGACTCCAAGTTGTCTACTTTAGGCCTATTTATCTCCGTCAATTGCCACAAAAGGTACATATATGTATACATAAACATCCAAATCATAAGAAAATATAACAATAATAATAAACTCGCCTTAAAATTAACAGTAAATGTCCAACATGAGTCGGACAGCTGTTGCGCGAGCATGGACTGAGGGTAGACTGGCGTATCCCACAATGCCCTGCGTGCCTACGTAACTGGCGTGGAATGGTGGGGGGGCCTCGCGTATTAGCTGAACTCCCCGGAATTGCCCTTATATCGGGCCCGGATTCGCGTTTTAAAGGTACATCACGCGTTTTGAAAGTTTTGGGTATGATTCGACCCCCTCCTCGCGTATAAGGTGAATCGCGTATTAAAAGCTCGCGTATTGGCAGGTCAGACTGTATTGCCACCTATACCACATCACTTACCACGTCGTACCTTCCTGTTATATACAATAATACAAAATTTAGCTTGTATAGGTGCAATTGGGAGGTTTGACGACCTCCCTTATAACCAAATAAGGAAAACCTCTTATTTGGTAGCAGCCTCGGAGTATCCAACGTAGGGCTTATGATCTCAGCCGCTACCACAGCGGGCCGATTTATCGGTACTCACGCGAAGTACCAAATAATCTCTAGAGTTGCACCTCAATTGAGTCAATTCACTACTAGGCACGTTGTACACACTCCGAGACGACTAAAGAAGGAAGAGAAAGCGGAGAGAAAGAATTGTTATAGTTACCCATTTAATCTAGCTGCTCTCCTCATAGCCATGCTCCATTTTCTATGAGCCTACACCAGTACATGAAACAGTATCTAGGTATCAAGTAATCAGTTTAGATTGGATGGGCAGGGGATCGGCATGAGGGCGGGATACTGTGACGTTGGATACTCCGAGACTGCTACCAAATAAGAGGTTTTCCTTATTTGGTTATAATGGAGGTCGTCAAACCTCCCAATTTAGTAGCAGTCTCTACGTTTCCAACGTAGGGCTTGAATCCCAAATTGGAGGCGGACATCCAAGAAACCTTAAAAAACCCAAGCCTTAGCAAAAGTAGAGGACCAAGAAAAGACACAAATAAACGGATTAGTTTATTGGGAAAAAAGCGTAACAGTACGGTGCATATTAAGAAAGTACAGTTACTAGCGTATCAGTCTAGGGTCTAAAAATGCATAAGCAGGGCAAGGAACAGGTCATGTCGACCCTTGAATGGCACACCAACCTGGGAAGATTGAAGTCAATTGTACAGTATTACAAGAACCAGAAGGTATGGCACAGCAGGTGGATGATCTCCTAGGACACTCTTTAATTACAAAATTGGGTATGAGGCATAGGCATACCAAGACAACAAACCCTAGACACTATAGTCCTATGTAAGAAAGCTGAAGAGGTACATCCGTATCACGAAACATATAGGTCATACATGTAAATGAAAAATAGAATTTTAAGTCTTTGTACAAATATACAAAAAGAACTCCTCCCCCCCAGTCTAGGGAAAGGAAGAAAGGACAGTATGAGAAGAAGAGACCCAGGATATGGTGGACGACATCATACGACTCTCCGTAGTTACATGCTTATGGGTAGGAGGCATAAGCATACCAACTAAAAAAACCCATAGACAGTGTAGTCCTTAACCCTCTGTTCCCGGAAGGGCTCTTGAACGCCCATAAAAAAGCATACACGAGCTACCCGGAAGGGCTCTTAAACACCCATGACGTCAAAGCCTGTGAGCTTGGTGTGCGAGGCGTCGGTCCGACGCATGTAAACAACAGCCGGCTGGACCGACGCTCCGCACCTCCGGCCACAAGAAGGAGAGCGTCGCTTGTTCGTGTGTGCCTGTATGTTGTTGTTAAGTATCGAAAAGTGGTGTAAAGTGGCTGTTTTGGCCATAAAGTTATCTCCAATGAAATCATCATCACAGCTCAACCAGTTGACTTAGAGAGCTCTACTTAATGCCATTCTACAGGTAAATAACACAGCTACGCTTGGGGATGCGCGGGAATGCGGGAAGCAGTCTGATTAATGAATATACGGTAGCCTAGCCTAGACGTTTTTCGGCCAAAACACCCGGTTTTCGAGGAATATATATATAATACATAGCCGGGGCTGGAGGGTTAATGCATAAACCCGAAGAGGTTACATCCTTAACACTAAACATACAGTGCAAACCTGTAAAGAAAAGGAGAAAGTCTTTGTACAAGTATAACAAAATAAATACCCCTCCCCCCCCCCCTGTTGTAGGGAAAGGAAGCAAATACAGAATGGGATGAAGAGATACAGGATGGAAGATGAATCGGGGGGGATCCGTCGGCCTAACACAACACAAGGCATACCCAGCCTGGCAGAGGACACAGAGTAATATGGCCACTTCCTGAGATCTGGTTGATGTCGGGGAGGGTGCCTGAGAGGAGGCCTGGACCTCCACCTCCAAGTCAGACCCTACTACAACACCCGACGCGCCCACGCCCGGCGTGGCGAGCGCCGGTAGTGGGGGCGGAATAAGCCGGTGTGGGCGCCGCGCATAGCCCCCCCCCCCAGAATCCCCGAGACGGCCGGGCAAGGGGAGAGGGTACAGGGTAGGAGGAACTACGCAGTCGTGGCCGTGGAGCCCCCGACGGACGTGTCGCGGTGCGAAGAACCACCACGGCCTCCCCTCGGTTGCCTGCCGCCCCTCCGAAACGGCGGACGGGCCCCGCGCTCCGGCCTATCCTCCTTCCAGCTGTGCCTGGGAGTGGAGGACGAGGACCCCGGATCCTGCCAGCACCGCCCTTCGTGAGCCCGTCCTCCGCTGAAACCCCCCGCTTGGCGCCCTTTGCCGGTGACGGACTTGCCCCCGCGTCCGCGGGTGGAGGAGGATGTAGTGGGCGTCGCCACCACCTTCCGTTGGGCAGAGTAGGTGTCACTCTGCGCCAGCAAGAAAGCCCCTTGCCAAGCCTCCTCAGGGAACAGACCTGGGGTGAGAAGTCTGTCAGTTGTTGTTGTTGTTGTTGTTGTTCCCCAGGCTGTCTGGCCGAACAGCCCCAAGGTCTCGAGCAAGGCCATGGCCATAAACGAGCGCCCCCACAAAATCCTCACTGCTTACCACTAACAAAGCCTGGGTGACCGAAGCCACTCCAAGGCAGGGAGCTGAGGAAGGTGCGGAAACGCCCGGGAAACCAAAGCCCCACCCAAGGCCCTGTGCCCCTCAGCAATTATGAAGGGAAAGTTGAGGGGCAATGGAAAAATGTGACGCTTTGGCTCCCAATCTGCCAACTTCTAGGTTGGCAGTAGGGATGTCAATCCACGGAAAAGACGCCGCCACTTGAGATCTAGAAGATATATAAGTAAAAGGAACAGTCAGAGTAAGCTATGGGTATGGCAGAGATCGCTCAGTTCTCACTTGGATAGACCAGCCCATCACCACATGACTAGAACCCAATCCTCTCAGCATCAGCTAGGAAAGGCCCTAGAAAGCCACCTTTGGCGGGGGGATAGCTCCCCTATTTCAACTCCTTTCGGGGTCCGTCAGTAGGTCCGTCAGTAGGAGGCGGTTGCGGACGTTAGCAGGGGCCTTCTTGCAGAAAGCCACCCGAAGCTGTTGACGGTTGCCGTCAACAGCTTCGGGAGGCTTCGTGGAGGGAGTGGCGAATGTCCTGGACAGGGTTGAGGGCGAGCTGCAGGTTGATGCGGCGGACATGTTCAAACCCCTGGCGATGGTCACCAGACTCCAGGGATTCAATCAGGCGGAGGTTGACCCTTGCCAGCTCCAATTGGGCCAGAAGTGTCGAGAGCTGGCGTGCCGCCCGCTGGCGAAACCTGAAGTCGCGGTCCACCTGTGACTTCTCCGGCACCGTGAAAAAGGCACACGGCAGGGGGCCCACCGACAGTTTGGGAGCATTGAGCCACTCCCACACGGGCTGAGTGAAGCCCGAGGAGCGAAGGAGCACACCCGACACAAAAGTGGAGTCCTTGGTCGGGATGGCTGGCAAACCCTCAGTCATAGCCTGACCAAACTCCACCGCTTCACGGACCCACTCCCCCCAGGGACCCGTACAAAGGTGTGGCAGTCCCAACATCAGGATCCCATCCCGATCACGCACATTCAGTAGGTACGGCGTCCCGGAGATGGCAGAGAGGGAGTGGACATCCTTCGACAGGTCACGGTGGGAGTAATCCGCCCAGGGCTTGGAGACAGTGGAAGGCAAGACCGAGGGACGGTAGGAGAAATATTGCATGTCCTGACTGCTCGGGTACACCTGGACATCAACCTCCGGGACCAGACCAATGGATGTGATGGCCCGGAAAACATTCTTCTCATTCACTTGGATGGCCCAATGGCACTTGGATGGCACTGTCCGCTCTCCGGGCGGCAGGTTGACCGCTCGCTCAGGGTTGGAGGCAACCACAGCCCTCCAAGCAACAGAATCCCCATAGAGGGAGGGCAATTTGACCTTGGGGATCCTAAACTTGGAGAGAGGCAGCACGGAAAGAGGGTGAGAGAACAACCCCAAACCCTGGCCCGGGATAACAACGGGCCAGAGAGGAGTCGTAGGCGGCGTCGGAGGTGCAGGCGATGAAGCAGACGACGTCAACGGTACCACTACCGGGAGAGCAGGCCGAGATGGGATGTGGTCGGAAACAGGCGGGAAAGGAGCCACAACCGGAGTCTGCGGAGGGACCGGGTTCAGCGTACCAAACCGAGAGACCACCGCCTCCATGGCCGCCGTGACAGGAGAGGATATCCGTCTTAGCGGAAGCCAACTCCGCCCTGAGCTCCGTCTCCGCAGCAGTAGGGATGGACGCATGCTGAGGAGAGACGGAACCAGCCTCACTGTGTCCCCGGGCACCATGGTCCGTGAGCGGGGAGAACTCAGGGGACGGGGGGGAGGAATGGGCCTCCACGGCGTGGTCATCCCGACCAGAATCTGATGTACCGCCTGAAGACGAGGCTTCCCCCGCATCCTCGTACTCCAGCCTGTTAAAGTCCGCAACCTCCATCTCGAGAATATCGTCGGGAGGGTCTGGGATACAGCGAGGAGATGGTTGTCCACAAGGGATCGAAGTGTCCGAACATCCAGGTGGAGGAGGAGGCGTGGAGGGCAGTGCCTCCGGGACCACCACAGCAGGGCCCGCCATAGGGAATAGGCCGGGACCTCTCACAGGCTGGGAAGCTGGCAGAGGTTCGAACTCCACCCCACCAGAGAAGGGACATCTTGTGTTACCAGTTTGCTATGTTATTACAGTAGGGTGATAGATGTACTCCAAGAAAGAGGCGGATGGGTGGACTGCGTATACTTAGACCTTTCCAAAGCATTCGATAAGGTACCACATAAGAGATTGTTATCTAAGCTGAGACGCTAGGATGTATTTTACCTAATTGTATTTACCTAATTGTAGTTTACAGGAGTTGAGCTAAGCTCGTGTTGTCCCGTCTCTCAGTCTACTTTTTATCCAATTTTTTCTTGAAAATATGGATGTTCCTTGCCCCTACCACCTCCTCCTCCAGCCCATTCCATTTGTCAATACATCTATAGGGGAAGCTAAACTTCCTGATATCGTTCTTGCAGGTAGGTCTTTTTACTTTGTAGCTGTGGCCTCTAGTTATTCCTGTATCCATAATTAATATATCCTCCCTATCCAGCCTCTCCAGCCCCCGGGTACATTTGTACATCATTATCATGTCTCCCCTCTCTCTCCTCTCTTTTAGACTCGGTAGATTTAATTTGTCTAGCCTCCCTTCATATGGCAGTTCTCTGAGACTTGGAACCAATCTAGTGACTGCTCTCTGGATTCTTTCTAACTTGTGAATATGCTTCTTTAGATGCGGGGACCACACCACTGCTGCATACTCCAATCTTGGTCTAATCATACTCTTCATAATTTTCGCTACCATGGTCTCATCCAAATAGTTCAGAGCAACTTTCATATTCCTGGCCATTGCATACATTCCGCTAAAGAGCTTGTTAATATGTTTCTCTGGCGACAAATTATCTTGTATAATCAACCCTAAATCTTTTTCTTTTTCGGCCTTGCTAATTTTATTATCTCCCATCCTGTACTCCCAATTTGGTCTATTCACACTTCTTCCCATATTTAACACATGACATTTACTTATATTAAATTTCATTTTCCACTTGGTGCTCCATTCGTATATTTTATCTAAATCCCCTTGCAGCTCCTCACAACTACTTTTATTTGTTATTTGTCTCATAATTTTTACGTCATCTGCAAACATTGACATGTAAGAGTTTATGCCTATCGGCAGGTCATTCACGTACATAAGGAACATGAGAGGTGCCAACACAGATCCCTGCGGCACACCACTCTCAACTTTCCGCCACGATGAGTAAGTTCCTCTAATGTTGGTCCTCATTTGTCATGTGTCAGGGAGAGTTTGCTGAAATGGATGGAGAGCTATTTAACAGATAGGGAAATGAGGACTAACATTAGAGGAACTTACTCATCGTGGCGGAAAGTTGAGAGTGGTGTGCCGCAGGGATCTGTGTTGGCACCTCTCGTGTTCCTTATGTACGTCAATGACCTGCCGATAGGCATAAACTCCTACATGTCAATGTTTGCAGATGACGTAAAAATTATGAGACAAATAACAAATAAAAGTAGTTGTGAGGAGCTGCAAGGGGATTTAGATAAAATATACGAATGGAGCACCAAGTGGAAAATGAAATTTAATATAAGTAAATGCCATGTGTTAAATATGGGAAGAAGTGTGAATAGACCAAATTGGGAGTACAGGATGGGAGATAATATAATTAGTAAGGCCGAAAAGGATTTAGGATTGATTATACAAGATAATTTGTCGCCAGAGAAACATATTAACAAGCTCTTTAGCGGAATGTATGCAATGGCCGGGAATATGAAAGTTGGTCTGAACTACTTGGATGAGACCATGGTAGCGAAAATTATGAAGAGTATGATTAGACCAAGATTGGAGTATGCAGCAGTGGTGTGGTCCCCGCATCTAAAGAAGCATATTCACAAGTTAGAAAGAATCCAGAGAGCAGTTACTAGATTGGTTCCAAGTCTCAGAGAACTGCCATATGAAGGGAGGCTAGACAAATTAAATCTACCGAGTCTAAAAGAGAGGAGAGAGAGGGGAGACATGATAATGATGTACAAATGCACCCGGGGGCTGGAGAGGCTGGATAGGGAGGATATATTAATTATGGATACAGGAATAACTAGAGGCCACAGCTACAAAGTAAAAGACCTACCTGCAAGAACGATATCAGGAAGTTTAGCTTCCCCTATAGATGTATTGACAAATGGAATGGGCTGGAGGAGGAGGTGGTAGGGGCAGGGAATATCCATATTTTCAAGAAAAAATTGGATAAAAAGTAGACTGAGAGACGGGACAACACGAGCTTAGCTCAACTCCTGTAAACTACAATTGGGTAAATACAATTGGGTAAATACCAAAATACCAGTGGCAGAAGATGGGGCAGGATGGAGAACGACCTCCTCGGCAGGAGGGGCAGGACGTCGTTTGGCCCTGAAGGTCGTGGAACCCTGCGACGGAGTTGGGGGGCTCATCCGGAGGCGAGGAGAAGCAAGGCGGTGGCGATCAGCAGGAGAGGGAGAGCGAGATCGGCGTCGGTTCCTCCTGCCAGATGCTCCTGAAGTCACCGACTGGTCGGATGCAGGCACTCGAGGGTCATGACGCCGGGGGGCCCGCTCCCTGTGATGTGCCCTCCCGTCCGCCGGACCCGAACTCCTGGTAGGGGAGCCACGAGCCGTAGTAGGAGAGCGGGAGTGACGAACAGTAGGGGAGCGGGAACGGCGTGCCGCATCTGAGGTAGGTGGTATCCCCAACAAAACACGGACGTCATCCTCACGGAAGGAAGGAGCCCTGTGCAGGATTACCTGGACGTAACGGGAGATGACGTCCCACGACTGACGGAGAGACGTCCTGACCCGTTGTCCTTCCACCGATGTAGGTAGAGTTTCCAGCAGTTGAAGAGCGGAGAGACAAACCCCACATCGGCGGGGATCGTACACATCCTTCCCGTAGCAGGCCGTGTGGAAGCAGCATTCCTGATGGCCCCGCATGGCCGACCGCTGACATATCGGCCGAAAGCAGGGAGGAGCCGGCATCACAGCACTGAAAAAGGGGGGAAGGGGGAAAAAGGGGAAAAAGCAGCTCGCTTGGTGTAGTGACTAGCGTCTCGAACTTCCACCCAGAAGGCCCGGGTTCGCGCCCACGCTCGGCGCATTCAAGATTTTTCACAAGCACTGAGTCGTTACCATCCCTCATGAGCAAAGGGATGGGGTAGTAGTACAGGGCCCCAATGGAAATATGCCTAATAGGCCTTATTGAGCTATCCTTAGCTAGCTTAGCATGCGCTAGCTTTAAGAACTATTATTATTATTATTATTATTATTATTATAAGGTAGGCTACAGCTATTCCATGACATTAGGCCCTCGAAAATGTCCCGCACCCACAATAATACTAACCCGAGTTGACGTCAGGTATAGCGTAAAATAGTCGTAGATGGTAAGTCCAATTAACTCATCACGTGATAACACCACGAGACTATCACCTGGTTCTTAAAAATCGGACTAAGGTTGCTATACTTTTAGTACGTCCGTGGTAGTACAGTGGGTTAGCGCGCGGGCCTGGTGGTGATGGTGGTGCGTCACTAACCAGGGTTCGAACCCCACCCAAGGCATCTCAAAACCTGTGGGTTTTTAGGGGGGTTAAATTTCCTTCAGAGGTTCGTACCCCGCGCCAGGTACCAGGAAAGGTTGATCCTAAAGGTAGCCTGGGGTAAATTCCCATTCCTATTTAACCTGGAAAAACCTAGCATTTCAGTCTCGATACTGATAAAGAAATGGGACGAAAGACTTAAAATCAACAAACTAATGGGGCGAACGTCTTAAAAGCTCAAAACTAATAGGGCTAAACATGAGGGAGAAAGGGGTCAAGACAAAGCAACTACCACCCCCATAACCAGAAAAGTAATAATATAAGTACCTGTACAGCATCGGTATATCCAGCGGGTATACCATCAGTGCCGTGTCTGTTACCATCTACAGTATTGGGGTTGGTTACTGATGTAGTCTCGCACATATCTTGAATGTCCTCGGCAGCAAACTGGAAAGATAAACAAATATTAGTAACAACAAATATATAACCATAGGCCTACATATCAGGGGAGTGCATATCAGGGGATACATATCAGGGGAGTGCACCCGATGACTGGAAGACTGGCATAATAGTCCCCCTATATAAGGGCAAAGGGGAAAGAGGAGTGTGTGGTAACCACCGAGGAATATGTCTTCTAAGCGTAGTAGGGAAGGTATACAGTAGGGTAGTGATTGAGAGAGTGAGAGTGAGAACGGAGAAATGGATAGGCGACGAGCAGGGAGGTTTTAGGAAGGGAAGAGGATGTGTAGATCAGATTTTTACCCTGAATTGTGTTGTGGAGAAGTATCTGGAGAAGAAACAAAAGGTGTATGTTGCCTTTATGGACTTGGAGAAGGCCTATGACAGAGTGGATAGAGAAGGTTTGTGGAAAGTACTTAGAATATACGGAGTAGAGGGCAAGTTGCTGAAAGCAGTGAAGAGCATGTATGAGGGTGCAAAGGCGGCAGTACGTGTGGAGAGTGAGCAGAGCGAGTTCTTTGACCTGAATGTTGGTTTGAAACAGGGGTGTGTGATGTCCCCGTGGTTGTTTACTGTATATATGGATGGAGTCATGAAAGAAATACTATCAAGAGCAGTGAATGTTGGTGTATCGCTGAAAAGGGAGGGAATTGAGTGGAAGCTACCTATACTGCTGTTTGCGGATGATACAGTTCTGATGAGTGATAATGAATGGGAGTTGCAGGGTCTGGTAAATGAGTTTGGAACAGTGTGCGAAAAACGGAATTTGAAGGTAAATACGGGGAAGAGCAAGGTTATGGTCTTCGAAAGGGGTGAAGTCACAGAGTGTGAGGTGAAGCTGAACGGTCAGGCTATGGAGATCGTCAACTCTTTTAAGTATCTGGGCAGTGTGTTGAGTAAAGATGGGACTATGGATGAAGAGGTGCGGGAGAGGGTACAACAGGGGAAGAGGGTTGTAGGAACGCTAAAAGCAGTAACAAGAAATAGGGTGGTCAGTATGGAAGTGAAGAAGTCCTTGCATGACAGTGTGGTAATCCCGACACTGACTTACGGAAGCGAAGCATGGACGTTGGTTGAGAGACTCAGACCAAGAGTGAGAGCAGTGGAAATGAATTACTTAAGGAGTGCGTGCGGAGTTACATGGAGGGATAGACAGACTAATGAGGAAGTAAGAAGGAGGTGTGGTGTGGAGGTAGATGTGCTGGAAAGTGTGAAAAGGAACAACTTGAGATGGTTCGGCCATATGGAACGTATGGAAAGCGAGAGAATGACTAAGAGGGTGTACGAGAGCGAGGTGGAGGGACAGAGGGGGAGAGGTAGACCGAATATGAGGTGGAAGGATGGAGTGAGGAAGTACATGAACGAAGGCGGTGCTGGTTGGGGGGAGGGGCGTCGACTGACTGGGGACAGAGGTGCATGGGGGCGGTTCGTTCGTGGCCACCCCTTCGGGGATCACGGCGTCAGGCAATAGATAGATAGATAGATAGGCCTACATACTGTGCGGTACGGTACTAATTACAGTACTTACTCCAATTTTGCGACCGAGACCCCACTAACCAATTTTTGATGAAAACCTAATTTTGCGATGTAACTGTACTTATACGGGTGGGGCCGTAAGAAAGTGGGGCTTTCCGCACTAGTTTTCGGGGGGGGGGGGAGGGGTGGCCGGGCCACCCAAGCCTCGGACACCCTTCCTCCATCCCCGCAAGCCCAGCCATCTTTCGAGTCTAGGTAAATGCTCAATTGCGCATTTAATTTGATTTTCTCAAGGATAATGATAATGTCTTGTTTTTCTGTATTTTTCTTTATTGTGGGATGTATAATTACATGTACAGCTATGCGTGTACAAACAAAGCAAATCAATTACGGAAATCACAAAAAATTTGGCCATCACTGATGAAATGTCGACCATATTCATTTTTCCCCATAAGGTTAGTTAATCCAATTTTGCGAATTCCAGTTTTGCGGAGCTGCAATGTCGACCAATTTCTTGCAAAATTGGAGTACATACTGTATATATACAGTACAGTACATACATACATAATTTTTTTGTTTTTGTTTTTTTTCTATGTGATTGAGGGAGGCAAAAGGCACAACTGCCTACAGCGAGTGCCTCCCCCATAGTTGAAAGAGTGACAGGGCCAAAATCAAGGGACGTTCGAGCCAAAATGCCTGGACACACGGAGTTTGAAGCAATTAAAGTCATAGGAAGAGGGAAAGACTGATTCTGGGAGAGAATTCCAGAGCTCAGCTGTTGAGTAGAAGAAAGTTTGAGAGTAACGTTTCACTCTTGGGTTGGAGAGTTGCACAGAGTAGGGGTGGGATTGAGTTGCAAGACGGGTACCACGTGCCCTACGTAAAGGAGGTGGTATGCACTGGGATAGCTCTGAGGAACACTGATTATTATAGGAGCGATAGAGATGCAACATTGCGGCGGAGAGAGAGATTGCAGAGAGTTGGTGAGTGGACGGGAGTTAATGATACGAAAGGCCTTCCTTTCAACTTTGTCTAGGAGAGCGGTGTGAGAGGAACCTCCCCACACATGTGAACAATACTCAATACAAGGGCGCACTATGCCCCTGTACAGAGCAAGAAGCTGTGCAGGGGAAAAGAACCCCCTAAGGCGGTTGAGCACACCCAGCTTCTGGGAGGCTGCCTTAGCAAGACTGGTAATATGGTCCTTCCAATGAGAGCAGAAGAAAAAGAGACACCAAGAATATTGAGAGAAGATGAAGGGTTGATTTTTGTATTGTTGAAGAATAAGGGATAGTCCGCTGGGAGATCCTGACGGGTAGATAGATGGAGAAATTGGGTTTTGGAAGCATTAAAGTTAACAGGTTTTCTCTGCCCCAATTGGAAATAGTATTTAGATCAGAATTTAAGAGTTCTATGGCTTCATTACATTTGTCGTTGAGGGATTGCTGGCTGGGGCGTTCTGAAAAACTAATGGAGTAGTGTAAGGTTGAGTCGTCTGCGTATGAATGGATGGGAATTAAGGTACAGTTAAGGAGATCATTTATAAAAATTAGAAAGAGAATAGGAGATAGGACAGAGCCCTGAGGAACACCGGAGTTTATAGGGTGAGGAAGTGAACAATGGCCGTCCACAACCGCAGCTATGGAACGGCCGAAAGGAAATTAGAGACAAAGGCACAGATGGAGGGATAGAAACCGAAGGAGGGTAGTTTAGAAATTAAAGATTTATGCCAGACTCTATCGAAGGCTTTCGATATGTCTAGTGCAATAGAAAAAGTCTCACCGAAGTCCCGAAAGGAGGATGACCAAGAGTTAGTAAGATATGAAAGAAGATCACCAATAGAGCGACCCTTAAGGAAGCCATACTGGCGATCTGAGAGCAGATTATGAGAAGAGAAATGCTTAAGAAATTTGGAAGCAAGAATAGTTTCAAAAACTTTAGAAAGACAAGAGATAAGAGCAATTGGACGATAGTTGGAGGGTTGAGAGCGGTCACCCTTCTTTGGGACAGGTTGAATGTGAGCAAACTTCCAGCATGAAGGGAAGACGTTAGAGGATAGACAGAGACGAAAGAGTTTGCCTAGGCAGGGAGTCAGCACGGAAGCACAGTTTTTGAGAACAACAGGAGGAACACCGTCCGGACCGTACGCCTTATTAGTGTTAAGCCCAGAGGGTAGAAAGTACATCTTTAGAAGAGATTAGGATATTAGGCATAAGTAAGAGAGAGGAGGGAGGAATAGCACCGGAATCATCCAAGGTGGAGTTTCTAGCAAAAGTTTGAGCGAAGAGTTTAGCTTTGTCAGAGGAAGAAGAAGTGATGGTTGTGCCATCAGAGTGGGAAAGGGGAGGGAAAGACGAGGAAGAGAAATTGTTGGAGAGGTTTTTGGCTAGATGCCAGAAAGCTTGGGAAGAGCTAGAGTTGGATAGTTCAGTGCATTTATTATTGATGAAAGAGTGTTTGGCAAGTCGAAGAACAGATTTGGCTTGATTCCGGGCAGAAACATATGAAGAATGAGTCTTGAGTTTTAAGGCGTCGGTACCGTTTGAATGCTTCCTCCTTATTACGGACAGCAGTAGAACAGGCGTGAGTAAACCAGGTTTTTTAGCATTAGCCTGAGAGAAAGAGAATGGAATGTATGCTTCCATGCCCGATAGGATTACCTCGGTAATGCGTTCAGCACTCTCCGAGGGTCCTCGGCCATGGAAGCAGAAATCATTCCATGGGAAATCAAAGAAGTACTGCCGAAGAGCCTCCCAGTCGGCAGCGCCAAAGTGCCACAAGCGCCGCCGGCTAGGAGGATCGGGTGGCTGTACTGGAGAGATAGGACAGGTGACAGAGATAAGTTTATGGTCTGCACAATTTTAAGACTGAGTGCTGCACACATACGTGCAGTTTCAGTCTCTTGCCCTAATGGCGGCGTTCCAGGCAACCCTGTTAACCCTCCAGCCCAGGCTACGCATTACATAAATATTCCCCGAAACCCGGGTGTTTTGGCCGAAAAACGTCTAGGCTAGGCTACCGTATATTTGTTATTCTTACTGCTTCCCGCATTCCCGCACATCCCCAAGCGTAGCTGTGTTATTTACCTGTAGAATGGCATTAAGTAGAGCTCTCTAAGTCAACTGGTTGACCCACCTAACCTTCCCATATCATCCACTCCCCCCCCTAAAACCCGTCCACCTCTCCTCCCTAACCCACCTAACCTTCCCATACCATCCACATCCTCAACTCAACACACCACACCCCATCCTAATCCATTCCAACCCCCATCTCCTGCTCCCCAATCCCCACCCCCACCTCACCCATCCCAACCCCCAGCCCCTCCCTCACCCCCACCCCATCCTCGTGCAGCAGCACCCAACATACATCGTGCACATAACATTAACATTCTTCAACTGAACATAGATGGCATCAACACAAAGAAACACGAACTCTCACACTTCATCAAACAACACAACATACACATTGCCATCTTACAAGAAACAAAACTCCGCACAACACAAAAAACACCCACATTTCATAATTTCACCACCATCAGACAAGACCGGGCTGTCGGCGGGGGCGGTGGACTCATCACCCTGGTACACAAAGAAATATCATACATAGTAACCAGTGTACAAACCAAATCCCTCCTCCCCCCAAATGATAACACAACAGAAATACAGTCAATTAAAATACGCACTGGTAACAACTCCAACATAACCATCATAAACACATACATCCCTTCCCAAACATCCCCTACAGTACCAAATGAATACAGACCACACTTACAACACATCACAAACACCCCACACATCATCCTGGGTGGTGACTTCAACGCCAAGACGTCGGCCTGGTTTGTCGACAACCCCGACACAGACAGAGGGCTGGTACTACAAAACCAAACCGATAACCTCATCATCCTTAACGACATCCATCAACATACCCATATTCCTCACCAAGCCCTCTATAACCCATCATCTCCAAACATCACCTTTTGCTCCCCAGAACTCGCCCCCACAACATCCTGGAGGGTGGTCAGAACCTTAGGCTCTGACCACCTCCCGATCATTATCACCACCAAAACCAGACTCACCCCAGCTAGCCACAAACACACATACACCAATTATAAAAGAGCTAACTGGGAAGCATTCACAAATGAGACAGAACAACACTTCACAACTCTAAACAGTACACCCATCACTAACATCAACAATGCTGTACACATACTCAATAAAACTATCCAAAACGCTGACAAGAAACACATTCCAAGAGGTAACAGGAAAATACACAACCCCAACTTCACACCAGAAATTCAAAACCTCATCAGACAACGCGACATACTGAAACACTCCCCAGCACCCCACACACAAGACATCA
This sequence comes from Paralithodes platypus, assembly GCA_032716605.1. Classification (NCBI taxonomy): domain Eukaryota; kingdom Metazoa; phylum Arthropoda; class Malacostraca; order Decapoda; family Lithodidae; genus Paralithodes; species Paralithodes platypus. The sequence goes on from CM064483.1 coordinate 70,561,937, forward strand.
CACAACAAATTCAAGCACTCAACACCCAAACTAACAACAAAATACAAGAACAACAAAAACTAAATTGGAATAACTTCCTACAAACACTTGATCACAAAACAAACCCCAAAAAACTCTACAAAACACTAAACAGCATCACACTTTCTAACAGCAACACAACACAATCACATGCTGCAATCACAACAACAGACTCTACTCCTTCATGTAAACAACAAGCAAACACTCTCATCAATCACTTTTCACATGTCAGCCACCTAAAACCTCACAAAGACGACCGACGTGTCATCCGACGTAAGAGACAATTCCCCACAGACCCTGACTATACACCCTTCACCAATCACCAGACAAAGCATATCATCAACAATCTCAAGCACTCACCCGCCTGTGGCCTAGACAACATAAGCAACATACACCTCAGACACCTGGGACCACAAGGCATACAAGCACTCACTAACATATCAAACTACAGCTATTCACACAACACAATACCAGACATTTGGAAGCATGGTATCATCATCACATTCCCCAAACCCAACAAAGACCCCACGCTACCCTCCTCGCACCGCCCCATCACACTTCTTTGCTCCCCCTCCAAAGTCATGGAACGCCTAGTATTACAACTAATTACACCTGACCTACCCCTAGCTCCAACACAACATGGCTTTAGGCCACTGCACTCCACAAACACTCCTCTCACAGACCTTACACAAAGAGCTTTCGACGGCATCAACTCAGCTAGACCACCACACAGATCACTATTAGCCACACTCGACATTAGTAAAGCCTTCGATGCCATCCCCCGCCACAACCTAACAAACAAAATCTACAACACAAACATGCACAACACAAAAAGGTGGCTGGCCAACTTCCTAGCAGGCAGATGTGCACACGTATCTTTTGCCGGTCAGTCATCTAAAATCAGAAACTTTCCAAACTGAGTCCCACAAGGATCCGTCCTATCACCCGCACTCTTCAATCTGTACATGCACGATATAACTACACCCAATACGCCCCAAATAAACTTAGCCTCCTATGCAGATGACATAACACTCACATGCACACACCATGACCCAAAAAGAGCAACAGATCTCCTTCAACCCTATCTCAACACACTACATAGTTGGTGCTCTACAAACAGACTTAATCTAGCCTCAGCCAAATCCACAGCAACCCTGCTCACAAGTTGGACAGGAGAACACGAATACATCCCTCAACTCACCATAAACAACACACCCCTAACACATACACACACACCCAAAATCCTAGGAGTAACATATGATACTCATATGACATTCAAACAGCACACCACAAACATTAAAAAGAAACTGACACCCAGACTTAACACCCTCAGGTCACTTGCTCACACAAAATTTGGACACAACAAAGAAACTACCACCACAGTATATAAACAATACATAAGATCAGTGATGGAATACGCAAGCCCAGCCTGGGCTTCTAACCTAGCTGAAACACATCATAAGACCTTACAGACTATTCAAAACAAAGCCCTGAAGATCATTACAGGCTGCACAGCTACTGCACCCACAGATCACCTACATCAAGAAACCAAAATCCTCAAAGTCAAAGACCATCTGGACATGAGAGGCACTCAATTCCTGGCAGCAGCCTCCACGAACCAAGACCACCCACTAAACTACATGGCAACACACCCACAGACACCAAGAAATATTAAAACAACACCCAGCACACGGTATCACACACAATTATTGTCCTCTCTCCCTCCCTGCCCACCCCGAACCAACTTCCAGAAGCACATCCATACTCATATCTCTCACCGATCCATCCACTCACTCACAGACAACACGCAGCTGCATGCACGACCTCCCGAAATCCATCCTTCCGAATCCTCCCTTCCTCGCGAGGACAGAGTCCACCTGGCCAGGCTGAGATGCGGACACCATCCATCTCTCCTGAGCTATCAGAAGAGACTGGATGACTCCGTTGTCGACGCCTGCCCGGGATGTAACACAGCACCCCATACCATTAAACACATCATAGAAGACTGCATTTCACACAACCACTTACGCCAACAACACAATCTACACTCAATGAGAGCTCTGTGGGAAAGCCCGATCGTGGCCATGGCCTTTCTCAGGGACTCGGGGCTGTTCGGCCAGGCAGCTTAGGGAACAACAACAACAACAACTGGTTGAGTTGTGATGATGATTTCATTGGAGATAACTTTATGGCAAAAACAGCCACTTTACACTACTTTTCGATACTTAACAACAACATACAGGCACACACGAACAAGCGACGCTCTCCTTCTTGTGGCCGGAGATGTGGGGCGTCGGTCCAGCCGGCTGTTGTTTACATGCGTCGGACCGACGCCTCGCACACGAAGCTCACAGGCTTTCAACCACTGGGCGTTCAAGAGCCCTTCCGGGTACCTGTTATATGCTTTTTTATGGGCGTTCAAGAGCCCTTCCGTGGTGTAGGGGTTAAGGGCTGCTTCACTTGTCAAGTTGGATTTAAGATCGGCACGTATAGTCCGATTCCAGGTCTTCCTCGGTCCACCCCTTGGTGCAGCTCCCTCCACAATCACAGACCTGCATCTTTTCACCCAATTTTTGTCAATATATCTTAAATAACCATAAGCCTATACAGTATACTGTACTAACTATATATAATATTTTATCTATCTACAGGTCTCCCCCGATTTACGATTGGGTTACGTTCCTGAAAACCCGATCTTAACTAAACATACATACATACATAAAATTAGTGGAGTAAATGAGGATGCATTCTGGGACCAGCCAAAACCCAAACACCTAAAAACCTATAAATATTATCGTAAACCAGGGCATTGGATAGTGAGGGAGACCTATTTATATATATATTATATATATATATATATATATAGGAAAAGTCCTTCCTAAGCAAATTAAATTCGCCTGATGATTGCCACATTGGAGGAAGCAAGGTTTCAAATTGGTAAATCTCTCAAGAATTACACCGGCTGTAACACTTGAATAATTCCTTTTTTTTTCTCCATTTCTCACTGATATGTGTACAGTTGGCCACACAAGTTCTGTTTCTCTTTGTCATCTTATGCATGGAAATATAATTGAGTTTCTTATGCAGTGGTTCAACTCATCTGCCTACTGTGATTTTTCTATTTAACCCTTTCACACATTTATGATGCAGAGGTTGCCAGATTAGCAATAAGAAATAGAGTTCTCTCACTCTTATAATTAGCTCCCCAAAATTAGTTTTCTGCCCACAGCTAACTCAAAGACAACTGCAGAGGTTGAAGGAACTAAACTAAAGGTTTCTAAATACCCCTGATGGTAATAAAGGCTTTAAAGTATCCCTAATAGGCTCAAAATCGCGTCATATGTCGGAGAGGGTTAAGATCAGGTTTTCAGTAACGTAACCCAATCGTAAATCGAGGGAGATCTGTATCGTTGACCGCGACCGTGCGAATATCTCTACAAAAGACTCCTTCCCTATTATCCAAGTTAGGAAAATATTACCGAAACTACCACCAATTTTCCCATGGTTTTAATTATTGGTTTTGTATAGTTTTTATCATTATACAGTAGTTGAAATTACAGTCGACCCTCGATTTAACGGACTAATTGGGGGGAGACTGTATCCGTAGCTGGAAAACTGCTTTTGGACTTCGCCGATTTAGCCATAATATGCCTCGAAAATAAAGATTTTTAACTTTCCAGGAGTTTTTATGTCTTTCCTTACATATTGCACATAAAAATACATTTTTTTAATAAACATGTTGTTTCAATACCCAGATAAACAAATAGAAAACATAGAAATACAGGGGTTTGCCGGGAAACTGTGGCGCCGCGCCAGCCACCTACCGGAAATTTTTTCTACTAACGGACTTTGTCCGGTGTCTAGACGGGTTGTCCGCCTACGGACAGAGTCCGTTAAATCCGAAATACGTTGTATCAAGGTCCGTTAAATCGAGGGTCAACTGTAGTTACAATCCCCGGAAAATTTTATTTCTCCCATTATCCAACGATCTTAAAACACTCAGATGTAAGTAATTTTCAGAGTAAATACAGTAGCCTATACAATTTGCTTTGCTTTTGGATACAGGAGGGAGGCTTTGCCCCCCTCAACCCACCATGACTTATAGTGTTGAAATCAGCATCTATTTTGTCAGTCTATCTATCCATTGCCTGATGCCGTGATCCCCGAAGGGGTGTCAATAAGGGGCTTAATAAGATTTTCACTGCTGTCAATAGGAAGAATTATAGGGATTTTTTTTTTTTTTTTACAGTGCTTTATACAGTACTGTATAGTGCACATAAAATGTATTTCTGGAGGTTGAAACACAATTACTATGATCTATGCAACATCCTTATTCTATAATTTAGCCTTCAAATATTGAGAAATAATTAGTGATAGTTTCGGTAATAGGCTAAGTACCGGTAACATGACGTACCTTCGGACACTCTAGACAACAAATATATACAATTACCCACAGTTATGGGATAAATGCATGACGTTATGAAAAACAAGTACAGTATGTCTGTGGTGTTCTTCCATAATGCAGTTATTTTTCCATAACTGTAGCTTACATACTGATACTGTTATCCAGAAATGTCCGAAGCATAGCCCCCGTCCGAAGCTAGGGCATTTCATGGTACCTGTGGAGCTATAGACTTTAGTAAAGTAATAATAAGCTGTATATATTTGACAATAACCAGTCGCACGCTAGTGATCATGTTATGCCCTGTTTTTCTACAGGTTTAACTTGGGTAATGCGAGTTCTAAATTGACTGGGTATATAAGGCTGCATGCACAATACAAGATATGAGGAATAGAGAACACAAAGAAACACATGGTAGCAAGTTACATGATCACGTTTATTGATATACCACTGCAGAATACTTGTGTAAGACAATATAATAGAATTGAACAACACTAGCATAAGTGGATCTGGATGGAGCCTAGTCTCCCACTTCCAACGTTCAGGTATTAATCTTCTGATCACTGGCTTTGATTTCACAGGTTTATATACCGAAGACCATCAATGTTACTTATAGATTCATATTCACTGTTAGATTTATTACTGGTAGCTCTGGTGCACAAGTAGTAGTTCACAGACTAGATTAGACACACGTATTTTTAGAGCACGGGAATTCTAGTAACCTCAGGGGGTACTGATCTAAGTTTTATATCCTTGTCTCAGAAATACATAGAACGCAAATCAGTGGGCGAATGTTAGATATCACTAGAGTTTTAATATCTGAATAAAGTAATTACGAGAGTCAAGGTCGCCTGTTAATTAAAGAGCACTGATCGCTTAGTACGTCCCAAATGGAATGGTTAAGTATGAATTACACTGGGCAAGGTCTTAGCCACTTCGTAGAAATATTAATTAGTGAATCTAAAACAGCACAGTAATATGTAGTACTGCTAAAGGGAATCTTGGGTAGTATCTGATGGGTCTGGTCCTGGTTATCTTGCGTCCATGATGTTGGGGGCTAACGACTGGTTCCGCGGCCGTCCAGGGGGGCCATATGTGTGAAGTTCTTCAATACGTGGGCAGGTCCTTCTATCCAAATCTGCCACGGAGTCTGCCGGTTCTGGGATCTCACTCCGGAACAACACAAGGGCAGAGCTAGAAATTAACTGCAGGGTAGTGACCCCTGGTTGGTGTCTAGCTTTCAACTGATTTGACTGGGGGCGGGAGTTAGATTTATAGGCTCGGTTCTGGACCCTGTAGACAGTAGGGATCTCGAGTCTTATGGACTTAATTGAGCTCTCAATAGATATGGGGACTAGGTAAGATGGTATTTACTGTTGTGGCACAGGGCGATAGGAAGCCTTTATATTTTCATATAACTGAGCCTTAGTAAGAGGTACTATTTTGGCTATACTGGACGTATTTAGGGGAGAGAGACTGGATCTACTTTGCGAGGAGGATGGGGACAGCTGTGATAGGAGCGTCTCTCTAGATTGTTCAATCTTCATTCTATGGTATAGCTGAGGTGCTAATTTAGTGATCAGAGCATGCAAGAAAGGTAAATGGTTTATTGTGAGGTAATAGAGGTTAGTAAAGGTGTTAGTCATTCATGGTTAGTTCATTGATAGGAAGAATTCCTGTGCTACCTGGCAATGACTCGAAAGTCAAAACAGGGGCCAGGTATACCTCCGCGGGGGTGGGGGTCTCCCTCCTCGGGTGGGCAAAAAGGGGGAGCTGGGCGCCCTCTCTCTGATATAGTCGTCCGGCGGCTGTGGCTAGGGGCTTGCCATATCACCAGTGTTTGTAATAACCCTCTGTGTATGAGACAGATGTGAGTGTCTTTAATACCAAAACCGAAGGTGCCTTAGCTAGCTGGTTTTACTCGGCTGGTTGTTAATTGTAGGTTTTGCTGGATATGGTGGAGACTGGGTTGCTAACTCTGCCACATTTATCTGGAAGTATGGCAATAGAAGTTGTTACTGGCGGGGCGGCTAGCCTCGCACCGACGACCATTGGGTGCAGGGTTGTGAATGTGTTGTAAGAGAATAGATGGCATGCAAGGGGCTAGTAAAGTTCTAATGTTGTTCTGGCCTACTAAGTGAAGGTAGGCTGGATAGGAGTATATATATAAAAGGTTGGAGAGCGTTAGTAACGGACAATTCAAGGATCTTCAAGAGGTATGAGAGAGAGGCTAGGTCGGACAAGAGTCGAGAAGCGCGGGTGTCTTAATGAGAGGGGGGGGGAGAGTTCAAGGGCTACAGAGAAATTTTGCCCCTAAGGTCCCTGGGCGTGGGGGTGGCATTAGGCTACAATTGATATGGAAGTTTGAAAAGGCAGTAGAATACGTTAGCCAAATGCTACCGGGGAATGCAACTATGGGGTGGTATACGAGTCTGGAAAAGATAGAGTTATGTGATCAGTCAGAGGGTTATGGATACTATTAGTTGGCCCTGGGAACTGCGTTTTCTATTAAATATAAAATACCAACCACAGCGGCAGTTCGTAGGGGTACTTAGTTATTGTTTCGGGGTACTTATGACAGATACTGGTAACCAGGTTATCTTATACAATCTCTGGTTGGGGTAAGAGGTGTAAGACACGAAATAAATTGGCGTAGTGTGGGCTGTGGATCCGAAGGAGGCAAGGGGAAGACGTATGACAATTGTGGAAAGTAAATGAAAAAAGGTGAACACAATGGCGGATAAAAATACTTAACCTAAGGATTGCATACATAGATTTATGGGGCGATGGGTCTTCAGAAGCTTAGTCTGGCAAGACAAGATGTTAGGGAATGTTAATATTAATACTTAGTTACTAGAGGAGCAATGCAAGGGGCGACTGAGCACGGGTTACATATATCTATACTCGTCATGGAAAATGATATACGAGGTCTAGGGACAGCGTGGGTGTTTTAACTTCTAAGATATATAACATCTACTTCTCGGATGCAAGAACATACATAGATATAATTATGGCTGTCTGATGTGTTGGCATTGGCTCAACGTCGGGACAGGCATGGGTGTTTTTAATATGAATGTATATTCCTGTTCATCATCTTTGTAGTTAGGAGTGTAGGACACGAGGGGGTTAGTGTACGTGAGGTGTGGAAAATGGTCAGTTTTAGAAAAGGTAAATGGGTGTGTCCTGGAGCTGTTTAGCCCTGCGGGCTTGGGCCTGTCTGAAATGGCTGGCTCGGTCAGCTGGTCCTTTCGTTCTGTGGACCTTTCCTTTGGTGTTTCTGTGTGGTGTTCGTTCATGGCTTCTGTGGTGGGCTTCTCGTTCTGGGGCATTTTAGATCATGTGCCCGTCTATTTTGACTGCCGTGGGATACAATAATAGGTTGACTTATTGTCATCATCATATATATTGCCAGCAGGGGGCAAATAACAAAACAATAGCCGGGAACATAACCGCAAGCGTCAACCTATGTTAACATTACGACCGTCGGACCGTACACCCGGATACTACATCCTTCCCGGGGCTTTGCTCCCCCTCACCCCCCCATGGGGTATTGTCATCATCATACCGGTATATAGCCTATTGCCGCAGTGTCAAACCAAAGTAATTTTGTTTGAAGACTTGAATGAATATGAGAAGGAATACTACACATAATATATAATTCTCTTGGCCATTTTATCACTCTAGGTCAGGAGGTCAGAAGTGTGGGAAGCCATGAAAAGAGTGAAGTTGGGGAAAGCACCAGGAACAGATGGAGTGTGTGGGGAAATGTTGAGGTATGGTGGTGAGATAGTGATAGAATGGGTATGGAAAATGTGCAAACTAGCATGGGAGAAGGGGAGTGCACCCGATGACTGGAAGACTGGCATAATAGTTCCCCTATAAAAGGGCGGGAAAGAGGAGTGTGTGTTAACCACCGAGGAATATGTCTTCTAAGCGTAGTAGGGAAGGTATACAGTAGGGTAGTGATTGAGAGTGAGAGTGAGAACGGAGAAATGGATAGGCGACGAGCAGGTAGTTTTTAGGAAGGGAAGAGGATGTGTAGATCAGATTTTTACCCTGAATTGTGTTGTGGAGAAATATATGGAGAAGAAACAAAAGGTGTATGTTGCCTTTATGGACTTGGAGAAGGCCTATGACAGAGTGGATAGAGAAGGTTTGTGGAAAGTACTTAGAATATACGGCGTAGAGGGCAAGTTGCTGAAAGCAGTGAAGAGCATGTATGAGGGTGCAAAGGCGGCAGTACGTGTGGAGAGTGAGCAGAGCGAGTTCTTTGACCTGAATGTTAGTTTGAAACAGGGATGTGTGATGTCCCCGTGGTTGTTTACTGTATATATGGATGGAGTCATGAAAGAAATACTATCAAGAGCAGTGGATGTTGGTGTATTGCTGAAAAGGGAGGGAATTGAGTGGAAGCTACCTATACTGCTGTTTGCGGATGATACAGTTCTGATGAGTGATAATGAATGGGAGTTGCAGGGTCTGGTAAATGAGTTTGGAACAGTGTGCGAAAAACGGAATTTGAAGGTAAATGCGGGGAAGAGCAAGGTTATGGTCTTCGAAAATGGGGAAGTCACAGAGTGTGAGGTGAAGCTGAACGTCAGGCTATGGAGATCGTCAACTCTTTTAAGTATCTGGGCAGTGTGTTGAGTAAAGATGGGACTATGGATGAAGAAGTGCGGGAGAGGGTACAACAGGGGAAGAGGGTTGTAGGAATGCTAAAAGCAGTAACAAGAAATAGGGTGGTCAGTATGGAAGTGAAGAAGTCCTTGCATGACAGTGTGGTAATCCCGACACTGACTTACGGAAGCGAAGCATGGACGTTGGTTGAGAGACTCCGACCAAGAGTGAGAGCAGTGGAAATGAATTACTTAAGGAGTGCGTGTGGAGTTACATGGAGGGAAAAAAAGCAGTTCTCTGTAAAACAAAAGTCTGGTGTCTGAGAACGAAGAGCAGGTTTTTCAGGACGTTTCTTCTGCTTCCCAGGAATTCTATTTGGCTTCGTATTGACATGCTTCTTTCGGCAATCAATGTGCACCGTTTGGCCCTCGGACACGGTAATTGATGGCGTTCCACGTTCAGTACTGGCCTTGTTGATAGTATCTGCTCCCTTCGCCCTCAGCTTGACTGTTTCTCCTTCGTCTAACGTGTTTGAGCAAATGCCGCAGGGATTATGCACCACCTCTTCTTCCATGGCTTCGGTAGATGTCGCACCAATCTGTTGAAACAAGAAACAAGATGATGGGATTAGTATAGGCCTAGGCAAAATGTAATAGACAATAATGTGCAGTAAAGGTAGGGCTTGACCTAGAACAAATTGCAATAGAAGGTTTTTTGGCTGTAAGGTTTTTTGGCTGTAAATTAACCACTTTCCAGGTGTCCAAAAGTTGGAGACTTTTTATATGTTCATCAGAGGGACCTAATAAACAAGTTAAAGCCAAAAAACGTTGTTTGTAATACATTTATAGGGTCTAGGAGCAACCAGAAAAAAGTTATCTGTAAATTGAAGCTTTGGACGGTGGCCATCTTGAATTTATGCAAATTAACCACTTTCCCGGTGTCCAAAAGTTGGAGACTTTTTATATGTTCATCAGAGGGACCTAATAAACAAGTTAAAGCCAAAAAACCTTCTATTGCAATTTGTTCTAAGTCCAGCCCTACTTTGACTGGTCTAATGGCTGGGTGGCTGGAGTACTTTGCTCTCTGCGGGTCACTACGTCTCAACTTGCCTAGGCTACCGGTGCTCTTAACTACCTTACTCTTGTACTCTTGCTCTTATTCTGTCTGTCTCTCTCTCTCTGATTAGCAATCCCCACATGCTACCGGTACTTCCTAAGCTGTGTACCGGTATTTAAGTAAGCTGTGGTGGTCGAGTGGTGTGAATCTGCAAGACCCGGGATCGAATCCCTGCCACGGCGGACATTTAGTGAGTGTGGTAGTACGTCCTAGCATGTTTCACATGCTCGCACCCAGTCAGGGAACATCCTGACGACGTATGCATACTAAACACACATAACAAAGCCACTTCAACAGCTTCCTCTCTCTCCAACGCTCCTTCTCCCCTCTCTACACGCTTCAGAAAAATAGGAAAAGTAGAATGTAAATAAGAGGTGCCGTTGCAAAGGCTTATCCCTCAACACTTCATCTGATCTGATCTGAGTACCGGTAGATATGTAAATAGAAAATACAAATAATATGTGGACTAATATTGTTAACCCTTTGAAGATTGTGACGCATTTTGACAGTTTGTTTTGGATATCATTAGACGATTTTGTACAACTTAGGAAGGATCTGTGGGAACTAAAAGGATAACGACTAGCTTAATTAACCCTCTGACATTCATATAACCTTCCTAATCTGAATATAATGAACTAATAATAACCAGGAAAGAAGTGCGTCATCGATCCTCAAAGGGTCAGACGTGATGAACAAGTCCACGCTAAAGCTACGAAACGTACCGGTATCCCATCAATGATGAGACTAAAGCCAGTACCGGTATCACACGAGAGCTTTTTACCTCAACATTTACACTCAACACTGGTCTGGCAGCTTATGAGGTAAACTTTTAAGATAATTCGGTTACCTAAATTCATCTATTGTCAGTCTAGTTTCCTATACCAGTGCAAAATATGCCAGAAATGTTGCCAGAAATATTTTGATCATCGAATGTTGACTATAAAAGCTCTCGTGTGATACCGGCTTTAGCCACGATAATAGGTTAAAAGCTTTAGGTGTTTCTATTGGGAACTCGTAATCTACTAGGCCAACTCATTGAAGAACCGACACTTAGAATATTTATTGGGTGTCAGAGTGTAGATTATACTGTATACAACGGTAATAGAAGAGGCTTAACCTCACTAAGTTACCCTACCATGCCATGAAGTTATAGTTGTACAGATATGGCACTAAAGCCGGTATCACACGAGGGCTTTTTCACTCAACATTTATCCTCAACACTGGTCTGGCAGCTTATGAGATCAACATTTATAATATTTCGGTATGGTAACCTAAATTCATCTACCATCAGTCTAGGTTCCGATACCAATGCAAAATATTCCAGAAATGTTGCCAGAAAAATGTTGATCATCGAATGTTGACTATAAATACTCTCGTGTGATACCGGCTTAATAGACCTATATACACAACAGTTTTTGCATAGGCCCACAATATTTGTTCTACCTGGGACAAATTTCCCTATAATGTTCTAAAAAGTTCTTCAGTAAAACAGTTCTAGAAGAGCGTCGATGGTATCTTACATAAGCTGCAATGATTGTATCATAACCGTTACTATACCCTGTTCATTATAGGTAGGCCACACATCCTGACTCCTAACCTCTGTAATTAAAAAAAAACGGCTAGAGCAAATGGGCTGTAAATTGCCACACCTATTCCCTGGCTGACTCTTCCCAAATATTAGAAATAATTGCTTGATTACTGTAGTCGTTTTTGAGTAAGAGATATTAGTGTTCAAGAAGTGTGGCCTACTTCTAATGCATGAACTACATTATACCTTCTTTTAATTCATTCAAAGAATCTCTCAACAATGGACATTCAGATACCGGTACTAACTATCTCTTGCACATTTCATAGCTGTCTGAAACCAAGAAAACCCACTACAACTGGACACCATCTCTTCCCTAGCCTCCTATAATGAGAAACCACACCAGCGTATCCCCGAGCCTGCCCTACCCTCCACCTTGTAAGCGAGAAGACAGCCTCGGCTACAAGAGTAACCCAAGCCTATGCCTTGAGCATCACCCTATACCACACATCCATCACATTTTCTACCGAAAAATGTACAAATTAATCTCGAAGGGGGGTCTGGGGATATATATATATATATATATATATATATATATATATATATATAAACAAAAACAAATATATGTACCGTACAGGTAAACAAAAATGTATAAATAAATACACATACAGTAAATAAATACACATACAGTAAATAAATACACATACAGTAAATAAATAGTGTAACGTCCCTTTAACCTATGCCCTCATGCTCCAGCCCTAGATCGGTGAATGTGATGTGATACGCTTTGTTCCCCTATGTGTTGTGATACGCTTTGTTCCCCTATGTGTTAAGAACATAAGAACATAAGAAAATGGGAGTCTGCAGAAAGCCGATTGGCCTAAGCAAGGCAGATCCCTGTCCCACACAACCCCAATTACAAAGCCCAATTATAGGCTCAACACTCTAATACCCTGAGGATCATCTTACCAAACCGGTTAGAGATTAACGCAGGATTACGGGGGTCTGCAGAGCGCTGATTGGCCCAACCCGGCTGATCCCCCTTCACACCCAACCCTTCTCGTCCATATGCTTATCCAATTTTAAGCATATGGAGCAAGTTCTTTCGCTATCACTGAGCTTTAGTACATTTGTCATGTCCCCTTTGTTAATCCCACTAACCCACTTGAACGCCTCTATCATATCCCCTCTAACTCTGCGTCTCTCTAACGAATGTAAACCTAATTTCTTCAACCTTTCTTCATACGGCAGATTTCTAATATTATGGATAATTTTTGTCATTCTACGCTGTACTCTCTCCAATGAATCTATGTCCATTCTGTAATAAGGACACCAAAATTGGACAGCATAATCCATATGGGGTCTCACTAATGACAAGTAAAGTTTTAAGATAATATCAGCAGTTCTGTTACTCACACTCCTAGAGATGAACCCGAGAATCCTGTTTGCCTTATTACAAACGCTTATACACTGTTTTCTAGGCTTCAAATCATTGCTAACAAACACACCTAGATCTTTCTCGCAGTCTGAATTTTCTAATTCTAAATTAGCTAGTTTATATTTAACATTTGTTTGCATCTTCCCTATCTTTAATACCTTGCATTTGTCAATGTTAAACTTCATCTGCCAATTTCCTGACCATTCATGTAAGGTATCTAGATCCCTATATGTGTGTGGGTGTGTATGTACGTGTGTGTACGCTTGTGTTGTGATACGCTTTGTTCCCCTATGTGTTGTGATACGCTTTGTTCCCCTATGTGTTGTGATACGCTTTGTTCCCCTATGTGTTGTGATACGCTTTGTTCCCCTATGTGTTGTGATACGCTTTGTTCCCCTATGTGTTGTGATACGCTTTGTTCCCCTATGTGTTGTGATACGCTTTGTTCCCCTATGTGTTGTGATACGCTTTGTTCCCCTATGTGTTGTGATACGCTTTGTTCCCCGATGTGTTGCCCAAAGCGATCGCCTGGCTAACCCTATGTGGCTAACCCTTTGAGTACCAGAGACGCGTTTTGGTTTTTATTTCAGCTGAAATTAGAGGATTTTATGGAGCTTAGGAAGGATATATGGTAGCTACAAGGATTAATCATCCGTTCTGAAAGGGTATCCATACTCGACACTCATCTAGCTTGTGTACTCTGCTACTTTGTGCATTAACATAGTTATTAACTTCCATATTCTAAGTATAATTCTATATAGCTAAGCTATAGGCCTTAAATGTATCTACGAACAAATATTGCTCCACAATTCGTTAAATTATTATTACTCGACTAAATATTTCTACTTTAGTGTTTGGTTTCTTCTGAGCTCGAGATTATTTTAAATGAAAACTAAATCGATACAGAAACCGGCGTAGATGTATACGTGGTAAAATATTTATGTAAGTTTTACATGTTGCAAAGATTTGTGATCCCTATACAACTCCCGCCTATCACACCCTAGTAACCCTATAATCTATATCAGTGTATAGTAATAGCTCCCCAAGCCAACCCTTTCTCTGGAGAGTTATAACAAAATGGTCCACGGGTCGTTAGAGTCTACAAGTCATTGAGACACATGATACACGAACCTCCTTCCTCCTCTTCCCCTTTCTTTTCCTCTTCCTCCTCTTCCCCCCTCTATCCTTCCCATCCTCCTCCTCCTCCTCTCTACTTCTACTTCTCCTCCTCCTCCTCCCCTCTTTGTGTTCAATTAATATTTGTAATCCTTCTCTTTCAGTCATCAACCTATTTCATTCTCCACTCCTCAATCCTTCCCTTTGTCATCAACCTATTCCATCTTCTACTCTACCTACCTGCCCTCCCATCCCTTCCCACCTTCAATTAATTGACCTATCCCCAATCCTCTTCATCATACCAAAACCCCCAATCCCTTCTCTCAAATCTTTCCCCTCAACTTGTCCTCCCCTTCCCTTTCCTTCACCTCTTTCTCTCTCCCTCATCTACTTTTCTTCCCCCTTCCCTTTCCTTCCACCCATTCTTTTCAACCCTTTCCCTCCTAACATCCATGTCATCATCAACCCTTCCCCCTCGACCCCTCATGACTTCCGAAGAACAATCACACTACACGATCCAGTCATCAGTCATATCTTCCTCTCCCCTTCACTCTACATAGCCTCTCAATTCGGGCGACACACACACACACACACACACACACACACACACACACACACACACACACACACACACACACACACACACACACACACACACACACACACACACACACACACACACACACACACACACACACACACACACACACACACACACACACACACACACACACACACACACACACACACACACACACCACACACACACACACACACACACACATATTATTATCATTATTATTACTTACCGATACTAAACACACACACACGCACACTAACTCACTCCCTCTCACACACACACACACAGACACCCCATTACCATCTCCACCTCCTCCTCTCCATAACATATTCCATCCCCTAATCGACGTATTCTTTTGTACCCAAGAGAGAGAGGCCTCCTGATCCCTAGCCCTTATACATAGGCCTATATCACCCACCCCATTCCGTATTCTTCCCAGCACCAACCCAGCCCACAGTATCAATGGTTAAAATAAAATATCCACTATCCATTGTCACGGCTATCTGCACACGTCTTTCTTACCGTATATCATTAGATATTACCAAGTGTAATTTATGTAAAAAACATACAAATAATACATAAATAGGCTAAGTTAATATGCCGATACTGTATGAATTAGCCTTAGTCCAACAAGCCATCAAAGATAAAAGAAGAAGAAGAGTAGGCCGATTTCAGCCGTCTTTATTTTTCACATTCAAACTCCACAAGCATGTACATTTCCAAAAAAATATTACACTAATAATTACACTCTTTCACTAAACACAATTTGCATCTGTCTATACATATATTGATTACGATTCATGATTGCACTTCGTACTATAGGTAGCGCCAACGAACTTGACAAAAATCTCGATCCCTGACCATTTCGTAACTCAAAAGGGCCTAAAGCAAACTGGCTGTAAATATCCACACCTATTTCCTGGTGGACTCTTCCGAAATTATAGAAATTTCAGCCCGATTGCTTTTATTCACTTTGAGTTATAAGAAGTTAAGGAATCAAGATTGTTGTCAAGTTGGTTGGCGCTACCTATAGTTAGCCTCGATACACCAACACATTTGCTACTAGGGTGGCGTAGGAAAACAAACTACTGTCTCGTGTAGTGGTGTACAGATATGTGGATATTACAAGTTTGTTGTTTTCAAAGTTTTATTTCCGATAAATGTAAATGCACTTTTCCACATATAGACTTTGTTTAGTGTGTTGTCGTTTCGATAGTTTTTATTTTTAATGAGTTCGTTATATTAATTTGAACAGTAACTTTTGAGTTCGTTTTCAAGTTTTATATTTTAATTAACGGTACCCATCCATAATCAAAATATCTTGTATGTATATGTTGACTATTTTAGAGTAAAACACATGACAATAAATCAAAACACATAGGCTAAGCATTATTTGTCACACTACCATACTTTGAAGAGTGACAAAAAAGGGAATTATTTTGGGTGAGCTTTGTTCTTAATATGACATGACGGTAGGCTTATGTTAAATGAGTTAACTTAAGGAGGTTTTTAGTTTGTTCCCTAGGCCTCCATCAAGTTTTAAAAAACAATGCCCCCAAATTGTATATTTTTTGGTAGAAAAATGTCCCGGCCAAAGGCCGAAAGGAAAGTCTTTCGTATCATTAACTCCCGTCCACTCACCGACTCTGTAATCTCTCTTCGCCGCAATGTTGCATCTCTCTGCTCCGGTATTCTATCGCTACTACAATAATCAGTGTTCCTCAGAGCTCTCTCAGTGCATACCACCTCCTCTACGTAGGGTACGGTAAGTAGTAGCCGTCTTGCAACACAATCCCACCCCTACTCTGTACAACTCTCCAATTCAAGAGTGAAACGTTACTCCCAATCATTCTTCTATTCAACAGCTAAACTCTGGAAATCTCTCCCTGAATCCATCTTTCCCTCATCCTATGACTTAAATTGTTTCAAACTCCTTGTGTCCAGACATTTTGGCTTGAACGTTCCTTGATTTTGGCCCTGCCACTCTTTTAACTCTGGGAGAGGCACTCGTCAAAGGCAGTTTTGCCTTTTGTCTCCCTCATCCACATAGAACAAAATAAGGCTCGCGATATCGACACCTAAATGGCACGAAAGGTCTTAACATTGACAAAAATGGGGCGAAAGTTCTTAAAATCGCCTAACTAATGAAGCGAAAGTTATTACAATCTCAAAAGCAATGGGCTAAGCATGAGGGAGAAGGGGGTCCAGAAAATATCCCTGAAGTGAATATCTCCCTATAATATAATAGATACCGGTAAATAAGTGCAGCACAACTGTACCATCTCTATAGTCTGTTAATTATAGCTAGTTGGGCAGGAATCGTAACCTCTAACCTCTCATAACTCAAAAAGGACTAGAGTAATCCAGCTAATTTTTCTACCACATAGGAAGACTTGGCTAGGGAATATGTGTGGAAATTGACAGCTCATTTGTTCTAGCCCTGTTTGAGTTACAGAGGTTATAGGTTACGATATCTGCCCAAACCTAGAATGAACAGACTAGCTTATAGTAGTAAAACTAGGATTACCGGTACATGTCCAGTATTGTGACCACTGAACTACATATCTCCCCTGTTGGTGATAAAAAGTGTCAATGCATTTGTGTGTGGTATTTAGTTTGGTCCCCCTCCCCCCCTGCGTGGCCATGAACAGTGATGGACGTGCATTATAAACAGTGACTAATGGTGGGTTCACACATTCACGTATATTGCTCCCGTCCGGCGTATCGCCAATTTATGTAAAGACGCGAGTAGTTTCTGCCGTTGAACGCCCGTTCTTCCACGTCTATTGCACTTCCCGACAGACGTAGCGTAACGGGGCCAGTGTTACGTCAGACGTAATGGAGTCGTATTGAACTTCGTACGTGTTTGCGACGTGCGTAAGCATAGCCCCGTTCGACCTCATGGGCTGCACGATTTGCGGGAACACAGGCCACGCCCATGCCACGCCCCCTCAATACCGGCGTAGATGAGGCCGCATGTCTTGGGATTTTGTTAGGTCGTACCTGGACCGGTTCTGGCCAATCGTAGGCACACCCCGTCTGACCAAACACAGACAAAGACAGTCTTTGTCAACCACGTAGGTCTGGGTTGGAATCTGGGAACTACAAAAGGGCAGGAATGGCCACACCATTCCCATTCCCAGTCCTTCATCGGCACCATGAACAACATCGAGGAATTCATCCTGGAGGAGTAACATTGAGGAATTCATCCTGGAGGAGTAACCCGCTGAGTGCCAGCCAATTTTGACGGTGTGCTTCTGCCAGTGCCATATTTTTTTTTTTTTTTTTTTTTTGGCTAAATCTATTAAGTTGGGAGAGAAATGTTAAAAAAAACACTCCCCTCGCCAGAAATCAGGTCCCCGATGGTCCCGAAAGTAGCTGAAAAGACACTATAGACTACAGAGTCTTTTATGGTATCGGAATGTATGGGTGGGAGGGTGGTTTTGGGGTTGGTTGGGGGAAGGTAGAAGGGTAATTGACTTGTGTTACACATATGAAGCCGATTGGTGAGGTAGTTTCGCCACCACGGATTTTCCTTTTTTTCCTTTCCTTCGTACGGATACGCTAGAAGTGGGTGGTGGGAGGAGGTTGGGGGTGTGGTGGGGGGAAGGCAGAAGGGTAAGAGACTTGTCACACAAATATGGAACTGATTGGTGCAGTCGTTTCGCCGCCACAGATTTTCCTTTTCTTCGTACGGATACGCTAGAAGTGGGTGGTGGGAGGAGGTTGGGGGTGTGGTGGGGGGAAGGCAGAAGGGTAAGAGACTTGTCACACAAATATGGAACCGATTGGTGCAGTCGTTTCGCCGCCACAGATTTTCCTTTTTTTTCCTTCTGACGGGACCGACAGTCAGCGAGTGGGTGGGAGGAGGGATTTGGGATTTTTGTGGTGGGTAGCCTAAAGGGTAAGGTACATGTGGTAAAAATATGAAAGCCATAGGTGCAGTCGTTTCGCTGCTACGATTTGTTTTCGGCAGGGTGCAGAGGGTGGCAGGGTTGGCTTGTTGGTTGCTGCTCCGGTGTGGTGAGAGGTGTGACTGGAGGGTCCCTCGCTGGTCCCGTTGTCCCCTCGTACAACGATGCCGCGTCTTCCCGCCAACCCGCAGTGCGGCGGTTCTGCCAGATGCGGCCTAACTAACGTATACTTCCACGTTCGACTGGAACTTTCTACGATTTGACGAGAGCAGCTCTCGTCTCACGTGGTAGCTGCTACGTCCGACGAGGATGCTCTGGTCAGACGACCGTGGTGGCCTGGTCGGTCGTAAGTTTCCCCGTCTTTTGACATACGTGAGGGCGAGCCACGTTCCTGATTCGACTCGAATCAGCAACCGCGCGGCCTTGGCCGCACCCACAACATTCCCGACCCACGTGGGCTACTCGTTTCTACTCGCGCCATGCGAGAGTACCCCCCCCCCCCCCCCCCTTATGTGAGGGCTTCACATAAGATAAAAGCCATCATCAGTTACTTGACGCCAACTGACAAAGGTTCAAATACAAATAGAACCCTGAATACAAACATCAGACAAGTAGGGCCTCTGCCAGTGATGGATGAAATTCACTACACTATTAACCCCAGCTCAGCAACACATGAAGTGAACATAAACAGCCGAGAGACATGAAGTGCTAAATAGCAGAGTAATAAAACGCATGAAGTGCCCAATAACACATGAAGCGCGCACCAGCAGAGCAACAGATGATGTGCACAAGAACTGGAAACTGAGTGACAATTGAAGTGAACACCAGCAGAGCAACAGATGATGTGCACAAGAACTGGAAACTGAGTGACAATTGAAGTGCACACCAGCAGAGCAACAGACGATGTGCACTCCTAGACAAAGTAGAAAGGAAAGCCTTTCGTATCATTAACTCCCGTCCAATCACCAACTCTCTGCAATCTCTCTCTCTCTTCGCCGCAATGTTGCATCTCTCTCTCTCTATTCTATCGCTACTACAATAATCAGTGTTTCTCGGAGCTTTCCCAGTGTATACCACCTCCTCTACGTAGGGCACGTAGTACCCGCCTTGCAACACAATCCCACCCCTACTCTGTGCAACTCTCCAACCCAAGAGTGAAACGCTATTCTCAGACTTTCTTCTATTCAACTGCTGAGCTCTGGAACTCTCCCAGAATCAGTCTTTCCCTCTTCGTATGACTTAAATTGCTTCAAACTCCGTGTGTCCAAGCATTTTAGCTCGAACGTCCCTTGATTTTGGCCCTGTCACTCTTTGAACTCTGGGAGAGGCATTCGCTGCAGGCAGTTATGCCTTTTGTCTCCCTCATTCACATGACAAAAAAAAAAAAAAAAAAAAAAACACACACACACAAGAACAACTACGAAAAATGAAGTGCACATGAACAGAGCGGCACATGATCAGCCGTGGGACACAGTGCCCAACATCATCACCCGGAACCAGTCCCCAGCCGTGACATATCAACACGAAGAAGAAGAATTACCCGGTACACTACCGGTATGCCTAAGAAAGATTATTGAACAAAACCCTGAACGCTGTCATCTACACCCTCTTCTACAGATAACCCCTGGCCAGATTATCCACCACCGTATTCGCCAGAGACATCCTACAGAGGTATTCTTAGACAATGATATCCCTTCCACGTCTTTTTATAATTTTCTTACAATAATTAGACTATTGTCAGCAGCTTAAGAAGGATCTGTGGTAGTAAAAAGGGTTAAGGTAGATAGTTCGAATCCTGGTAATTGTTGAAGGCCCATTTTAAGCTGAATAACATCGTCTAATAGTAGCCAGAATAAGTTAAAATGACGTCACGGTACAGAAGGGGTCAAACAATTCTATCCCTTCGCAGAGCCGCTAATGAATGAAACTCAGTTACTTGTTCGTCAAGGGGAATCCACGCAATGCGAGCTAAGCTCATTATTATCGCGCCTCCTTAACTGGGAATGTATTGCGTGAAATGCATGTTAAGTGTTTTATGTACTGTTGGAATGGCTGTGGATGTGTGTGTAGTCTGTATTTAGCCAATTGGCGACATCGGATACGAAGGCTTAGGGTGGATCTGTTTGGTACCATTCTCACTATAGACGGTACCGTCTCGCCCGAAGGCTTAGGTAGCCATCAGCTTAGGTGAACCATATGATACCCATCTACTACATGACAAATTACGTTACCTTGAGAAAGGGGAGTGCTAATCCGTGTAAATATCTGTAAACACTTAAAACAATTAAAAGGTTACATAGCCTACTTTCTCATTTCATCCTTTGAGCTACCATAGATCCCTCCTAAGCTGAATAAAATCGTCTAATAGTGTCCAGAATAAAATAAAAAAAGACGTCGCCGGTACAGAAGGGGTTAACTCCACTCCAATATTAGTAAGTGAAGGATAATGGAAAGCGTAAAATATCCCATTAGTATTACTCGCGCTTTTACCGTGGCATGTTAAGGGAGCCCACCTCGCTTTTTTGTTTTCTCTTTCTCTCCCTCTCTCTTTGGCTTGTATCCATTCGGCCCCATTCAGCCTACTGTTTTAAGACGTTTACTCCCATCCAGGTGTCAATATTTTCCTGGCAAGCGGTAGCGAGCCAGCATATATACAGTATAGGCTATATTTGTTTTGACAGCAAGCTAAATTTGTAAATTTTTCGATAGAAAAATGTCCCCGGCGAAGCCGGATTTCTCCATACAATGCTGGCTCGCTATCGCTTGCCAGGAAGAAATCGACACCTGGATGGGGATAAACGTCTTAAAACAGTTGGCTGAACGGGGCCGAATGGATACAAGCCAGGGAAAGAGAGAAAAGGAGAGAAAGATAAAAAAAACAAAGCAGGTGACCCCCCTTAAGCTGTAATGCCCTTTGATTTCAGCCGTGGTTTTACTGATATTAATGATTTTCAACCGAGGGTCTCCATGGCCAAATCACGAGGGGGAAAAATGTAAGAGATACCGTACGGGAACGCTAATGTGTTAAATGTAAGAGATACCGTACGGGAACGCTAATGTGTTAAATGTAAGAGATACCGGTACGGGAACGCTAATGTGTTAAATGTAAGAGATACCGTACGGGAACGCTAATGTGTTAAAATGTAAGAGATACCATACGGGAACGCTAATGTGTTAAATGTAAGAGATACCGTACGGGAACGCTAATGTGTTAAATGTAAGAGATACCGTACGGGAACGCTAATGTGTTAAATGTAAGAGATACCGTACGGGAACGCTAATGTGTTAAAATGTAAGAGATACCGTACGGGAACACTAGTGTGTTAAATGTAAGAGATACCGTACGAGAACGCTAATGTGTTAAATGTAAGAGATACCGTATGGGAACGCTAATGTGTTAAAATGTAAGAGATACCGTACGGGAACGCTAATGTGGTAAATGTAAGAGATACCGTACGGGAACGCTAATGTGTTAAAATGTAAGAGATACCGTACGGGAACGCTAATGTGTTAAATGTAAGAGATACCGTACGGGAATGTTAATGTGTTAAAATGTAAGAGATACTGTACGGGAACGCTAAGGTGTTAAAATGTAAGAGATACCGTACGGGACCGCTAATGTGTTAAATGTAAGAGATACCGTACGGAAACGCTAATGTGTTAAATGTAAGAGATACCTTACGGGAACGCTAATGTGTTAAATATAAGAGATACCGTACGGGAACGCTAATATGTTAAATGAAAGAGATACCGTACGGGAACGCTAATGTGTTAAATGTAAGAGATACCGTACGGGAACGCTAATGTGTTAAATGTAAGAGATACCGTACGGGAACGCTAATGTGTTAAATGTAAGAGATACCGTACGGGAACGCTAATGTGTTAAATGTAAGAGATACCGTACGGGAACGCTAATGTGTTAAATGTAAGAGATACCGTACGGGAACGCTAATGTGTTAAATGTAAGAGATACCGTACGGGAACGCTAATGTGTTAAATGTAAGAGATACCGTACGGGAACGCTAATGTGTTAAATGTAAGAGATACCGTACGGGAACGCTAATGTGTTAAATGTAAGAGATACCGTACGGGAACGCTAATGTGTTAAATGTAAGAGATACCGTACGGGAACGCTAATGTGTTAAAATGTAAGAGATACCGTACGGGAACGCTAATGTGTTAAATGTAAGAGATACCGTACGGGAACGCTAATGTGTTAAAATGTAAGAGATACCGTACGGGAACGCTAATGTGTTAAATGTAAGAGATACCGTACGGGAACGCTAATGTGTTAAATGTAAGAGATACCGTACGGGAACGCTAATGTGTTAAAATGTAAGAGATACTGTACGGGAACGCTAATGTGTTAAATGTAAGAGATACCGTACGGGAACGCTAATGTGTTAAAATGTAAGAGATACCGTACGGGAACGCTAATGTGTTAAATGTAAGAGATACCGTACGGGAACGCTAATGTGTTAAATGTAAGAGATACCGTACGGGAACGCTAATGTGTTAAAATGTAAGAGATACCGTACGGGAACGCTAATGTGTTAAATGTAAGAGATACCGTACGGGAACGCTAATGTGTTAAATGTAAGAGATACCGTACGGGAACGCTAATGTGTTAAATGTAAGAGATACCGTACGGGAACGCTAATGTGTTAAATGTAAGAGATACCGTACGGGAACGCTAATGTGTTAAATGTAAGAGATACCGTACGGGAACGCTAATGTGTTAAATGTAAGAGATACCGTACGGGAACGCTAATGTGTTAAAATGTAAGAGATACCGTACGGGAACGCTAATGTGTTAAATGTAAGAGATACCGTACGGGAACGCTAATGTGTTAAATGTAAGAGATACCGTACGGGAACGCTAATGTGTTAAATGTAAGAGATACCGTACGGGAACGCTAATGTGTTAAAATGTAAGAGATACCGTACGGGAACGCTAATGTGTTAAAATGTAAGAGATACCGTACGGGAACGCTAATGTGTTAAATGTAAGAGATACCGTACGGGAACGCTAATGTGTTAAATGTAAGAGATACCGTACGGGAACGCTAATGTGTTAAATGTAAGAGATACCGTACGGGAACGCTAATGTGTTAAATGTAAGAGATACCGTACGGGAACGCTAATGTGTTAAATGTAAGAGATACCGTACGGGAACGCTAATGTGTTAAAATGTAAGAGATACCGTACGGGAACGCTAATGTGTTAAATGTAAGAGATACCGTACGGGAACGCTAATGTGTTAAAATGTAAGAGATACCGTACGGGAACGCTAATGTGTTAAATGTAAGAGATACCGTACGGGAACGCTAATGTGTTAAATGTAAGAGATACCGTACGGGAACGCTAATGTGTTAAATGTAAGAGATACCGTACGGGAACGCTAATGTGTTAAATGTAAGAGATACCGTACGGGAACGCTAATGTGTTAAATGTAAGAGATACCGTACGGGAACGCTAATGTGTTAAATGTAAGAGATACCGTACGGGAACGCTAATGTGTTAAATGTAAGAGATACCGTACGGGAACGCTAATGTGTTAAATGTAAGAGATACCGTACGGGAACGCTAATGTGTTAAATGTAAGAGATACCGTACGGGAACGCTAATGTGTTAAATGTAAGAGATACCGTACGGGAACGCTAATGTGTTAAATGTAAGAGATACCGTACGGGAACGCTAATGTGTTAAAATGTAAGAGATACCGTACGGGAACGCTAATGTGTTAAATGTAAGAGATACCGTACGGGAACGCTAATGTGTTAAATGTAAGAGATACCGTACGGGAACGCTAATGTGTTAAAATGTAAGAGATACCGTACGGGAACGCTAATGTGTTAAAATGTAAGAGATACCGTACGGGAACGCTAATGTGTTAAAATGTAAGAGATACCGTACGGGAACGCTAATGTGTTAAATGTAAGAGATACCGTACGGGAACGCTAATGTGTTAAATGTAAGAGATACCGTACGGGAACGCTAATGTGTTAAAATGTAAGAGATACCGTACGGGAACGCTAATGTGTTAAATGTAAGAGATACCGTACGGGAACGCTAATGTGTTAAAATGTAAGAGATACCGTACGGGAACGCTAATGTGTTAAATGTAAGAGATACCGTACGGGAACGCTAATGTGTTAAATGTAAGAGATACCGTACGGGAACGCTAATGTGTTAAAATGTAAGAGATACCGTACGGGAACGCTAATGTGTTAAATGTAAGAGATACCGTACGGGAACGCTAATGTGTTAAATGTAAGAGATACCGTACGGGAACGCTAATGTGTTAAAATGTAAGAGATACCGTACGGGAACGCTAATGTGTTAAATGTAAGAGATACCGTACGGGAACGCTAATGTGTTAAATGTAAGAGATACCGTACGGGAACGCTAATGTGTTAAATGTAAGAGATACCGTACGGGAACGCTAATGTGTTAAATGTAAGAGATACCGTACGGGAACGCTAATGTGTTAAAATGTAAGAGATACCGTACGGGAACGCTAATGTGTTAAAATGTAAGAGATACCGTACGGGAACGCTAATGTGTTAAAATGTAAGAGATACCGTACGGGAACGCTAATGTGTTAAATGTAAGAGATACCATACGGGAACGCTAATGTGTTAAAATGTAAGAGATACCGTACGGGAACGCTAATGTGTTAAATGTAAGAGATACCGTACGGGAACGCTAATGTGTTAAAATGTAAGAGATACCGTACGGGAACGCTAATGTGTTAAAATGTAAGAGATACCGTACGGGAACGCTAATGTGTTAAATGTAAGAGATACCGTACGGGAACGCTAATGTGTTAAATGTAAGAGATACCGTACGGGAACGCTAATGTGTTAAAATGTAAGAGATACCGTACGGGAACGCTAATGTGTTAAAATGTAAGAGATACCGTACGGGAACGCTAATGTGTTAAAATGTAAGAGATACCGTACGGGAACGCTAATGTGTTAAAATGTAAGAGATACCGTACGGGAACGCTAATGTGTTAAAATGTAAGAGATACCGTACGGGAACGCTAATGTGTTAAATGTAAGAGATACCGTACGGGAACGCTAATGTGTTAATGTGTATAACACTAATGTAAGAGATACCGTACGGGAACGCTAATGTGTTAAATGTAAGAGATACCGTACGGGAACGCTAATGTGTTAAAATGTAAGAGATACCGTACGGGAACGCTAATGTGTTAAATGTAAGAGATACCGTACGGGAACGCTAATGTGTTAAAATGTAAGAGATACCGTACTGGAACGCTAATGTGTTAAAATTTAAGAGATACCGTACGGGAACGCTAATGTGTTTAAAATAATGTAAGAGATACCGTACGGGAACGCTAATGTGTTAAAATGTAAGAGATACCGTACGGGAACGCTAATGTGTTAAATGTAAGAGATACCGTACGGGAACGCTAATGTGTTAAACTAATTGTAAGAGATACCGTACGGGAACGCTAATGTGTTAAATGTAAGAGATACCGTACGGGAACGCTAATGTGTTAAATGTAAGAGATACCGTACGGGAACGCTAATGTGTTAAAATGTAAGAGATACCGTACGGGAACGCTAATGTGTTAAATGTACGAGATACCGAAATGTAAGAGATACCGTACGGGAACGCTAATGTGTTAAATGTAAGAGATACCGTACAATGTGTTAAAATGTAAGAGATACCGTACGGGAACGCTAATGTGTTAAAATGTAAGAGATACCGTACGGGAACGCTAATGTGTTAAATGTAAGAGATACCGTACGGGAACGCTAATGTGTTAAAATGTAAGAGATACCGTACGGGAACGCTAATGTGTTAAATGTAAGAGATACCGTACGGGAACGCTAATGTGTTAAAATGTAAGAGATACCGTACGGGAACGCTAATGTGTTAAATGTAAGAGATACCGTACGGGAACGCTAATGTGTTAAATGTAAGAGATACCGTACGGGAACGCTAATGTGTTAAAATGTAAGAGATACCGTACGGGAACGCTAATGTGTTAAATGTAAGAGATACCGTACGGGAACGCTAATGTGTTAAAATGTAAGAGATACCGTACGGGAACGCTAATGTGTTAAATGTAAGAGATACTGTACGGGAACGCTAATGTGTTAAATGTAAGAGATACCGTACGGGAACGCTAATGTGTTAAAATGTAAGAGATACCGTACGGGAACGCTAATGTGTTAAAATGTAAGAGATACCGTACGGGAACGCTAATGTGTTAAAACTCTGTGGACACTCAACACCCTATTTGGTACCCTGACCAACTCATTAAGGGGGTCACCGTTTTTTTTTTGTTATCTTTCTCTCCTTTTCTCTCTTTCGCTGGCTTGTGTCCATTCGGCCCCATTCAGACAATTGTTTTAAGACATTTATCCCCATCCAGGTGTCGATATCTTCCTGGCGAGCGATAGCGAGCCAGCATTGTATGGAGAAATCCTGCTTAGCCGGAGACATTTTTCTATCGAAAAATGTACAAATTTACCTTGCTGTCAAACCAAAAATATATATATATGCTGACTCGCTACCGCTCGCCATGAAAATATTGACACCTGGATGGGGGTAAACTTCTTAAAACAGTAGGCTGAATGGGACCGAATGGATACAAGCCAAAGAGAGAGGGAGAGAAAGAGAAAACAAGCAAGGTGGGCCCCCTTAACCTAAAATGGTATTAGTATATTTTTTATAGCACCATGTTTAAGCATATTTCAGTGACGAATCCACTTAGTAAATATATATATTTGTCTAAAAGCACAAGTCCTTAAACACAAATACATACCGTACGGTAATACCGGTACAATTCCACAATAAAATAATATTATTGAATTATAATACTAGTACAATCAGTAGCCTAAATGACGAGGCACCCAACTGAATCAGTATCGAGCTCAAATGAAACAATCCACTGATTTCTTATATCCCAGATGCTTCAGATTTTGGGTTTAAGGGGAGGATTTTAGTTATTCGCTAGACATCCATCAATTGCAATTCAATTCAATTCAAAAAGTTTATTAACATGAACAAATTGTGTACCGTACGAAAGTTACAAAAATAAGCCAGAGTACCGGTACATAAGAATATCTGCTCTCATTTGTGCCAGTATCAGGTCAAACGGCCATAGATCTGCTTTCCCTCTAATAATTTTGGCATGATGAATTTTAATATAGCGAACCAAGCCTCCCTGCCTCTAATATCAGCTCAATCCCCACTTTTCCTATTTTTTATAATTATTTTCTATTTCATTATATTTTATTATAGTTTTTTTCCTTGGGGGTGGCCGCCTCAAGACAGAGCAAGAACAGGGAAAACACAAAACACAACATAAAACAACGAACAAACACAGACAAAACACAAATTCACACACATCTAGGTCACCCAGGAGAAGACCCAGAGACCAGGGTCACCAAGGTCGCTCAAGCACTCCCCCGGCCCCCGACCACCCGGAGATGTTCCGATCTCGGCAGGCAGACATGCAGCGGAGCCGAAGCCACAAGCCAGCCCACCACACTTCCAGGCGCACCCTTCATATTAATCGTCTCCCCGGGCCAGGCGCTTGATTGACTATTATCTAGTCCAACTTGCGCCCGACCCCTTCCCCCAAATGACCACGTGTTCACTCAACTATTCACAAGCATTCTCCATTCATTCCTGTTTATTACCACTTCCTTTGCCTGATCTATAGTCATTCCTCTATCATCCAAAGCTTGTCTTACACAGTCTCTCCATCTCAATGGGGGTCTTCCTGCCCTTCTATCTCAGTTTGTATCTGACGCACATATTCTCTTTGTAAGCCTTTCATCTCCCATTCGTTCAACATGACCATACCAGCTCAGCACCCTTCTGTCCACTCTGGCTGACAAATGTTCCTGCTGCCCCACTCTCCTACGTATCTCTTCATCCCTCAATCCGTCTCTACGAGTAACTCCACAGAGTCCACACATACTCCTCAAGCAGCTCATCTCCATCACATCCAGCTTTCTCTCTCCCTTTTATTCAGAGCCCATGTCTCAGCCCCATACATCACTGTTGGCACAACAATTCCTTGATACATTGCACTTTTTACTTTCATTCCGAAATTTCTCGTCTTCCACATACTTCCCATTGCTCCGAAAACCTTCCTTCCTTCACACACTCTGTTTTACTCCATTTCCATACCTCCACTCCTGCTTATCGTTCCTCCTATATATTTAAAACACTCTACTTGTTCCAATATTTCTCCATCCAGCCTCACATCTAGATTCACCCTACGATCACCCCTATTACACACCATTAATTTATTTTTATTGACGTTCACCTTCAGTTTCCTTCTCCCACAAACCACTCCAAACTCTGACTACCCGCTGCAATTTCTCCTCAGAATCCGCCACCAACGCTGTGTCATCAGCGAACAGCAACTGATTCAACTCCCAATCTCTACCATTCTTTCCTACTAAACCCAATCCTCTTCCCATAGTTCTCATTTTCACCTCCCTCACCACACCATCCATAAACATATTAAACAGCCACGGTGACAATACACAACCCTATCGCAAACCTACCTTTACCTCAAATCATTCACTCAACTCGCCATTTCCTACTCTAACGCATGCTCTGCTCCCTTCATAAAAACTCTTAACTGCTTCCAACAAATTTCCTCCAATTTCATAAATCCTTAACACCTTCCACATTGCTTCACGATCCACACGATCATAAATAGACCACAAAATATCTACTGCCCCCTTAAAAGAAGGAATATCTTTCTACATAAAATTAAATTGCAAATAAGAATAAGCGTTCGATAATATCGGTAAACTAAAGGCCTACCGTACGTCTTTACAACAGAAGGTTTGCAACATGTCAGCTACTGGTACGGTACTGTACTGCTAATGGCCCACCTCCCTATCTATTCCCCTTGCTCCTATATCGTCCATAGGGGCTCTACTCTCATTCATTATTGGTAACAGGAAAAACAAGGGCACATGAGAGCAGGAAGGAGAGGCTCGCTGTAGAGATCATGCAGAAAAACAGATCACCCATCTTTTAGTACGTGGGGCAGGGTAAAATCATATTATCACCAACCCACCAATTTATTTACAAATACACCTAATTAATTAAATCAACGAAACTAATGAATACATGTGGTACTCCAAGGATTCGAACCTACTTTTTCCTACAATTATAACCTACAAGTATATTTTAATTTTAACTTTTAATTTTACCAATTCGTGTGATTTCGTAATCTGGCCCATCGACTTTGTTTCCTTGGATTCATTTTTGGTTGAGTTTCAAATAATAAAGGGGTGATACTTTACTTTGGATCATGTAGAATTTAGATCCCAACCCCTAAATACATTGCCTGTACGGTACCAGTATTGCCAAACGTTTATATTGATCATGTAAAATTTAGACCCCAACCCTTCACTATATTTCCTGTACTAGTATTGCCGAACGTGTATATTGATCATGAATTTAGATCCCAACGCCTCACTATATTTCCTATACCAGTCTACCTACCTATGTCTACCTATGTTGAGTTCGCCACTCTGCTAGTGGCACCGAGGAGCGCACTGCCCTTCGTTGTAGTTTGAAAATTGGTGCAGCAGACTGTTCGAAGGGGTGGAGCGCTCCCCTGCGAAAATGGAGTTGTTTGCCAAACGTTTATATTGATCATGAATTTAGATCCCAACACCTTACTATATTTCTAGTTCCGTTATTGCCAAACGTTTATACCGATCATGAAGAATTTAGACCCCAAGGGGCAACACCTCACCATATTTCCCGTACCGGTGCCATTATTGCTAAACGTTTATACCGATCATGAAGAATTTAGACCCCAAGGGGCAACACCTCACCATATTTCCCGTACCGGTGCCATTATTGCCAAACGTTTATACCGATCATGAAGAATTTAGACCCCAAGG
Source organism: Paralithodes platypus (assembly GCA_032716605.1). NCBI lineage: Eukaryota > Metazoa > Arthropoda > Malacostraca > Decapoda > Lithodidae > Paralithodes > Paralithodes platypus. The sequence goes on from CM064483.1 coordinate 70,592,590, forward strand.
GGCAACACCTCACCATATTTCCCGTACCGGTGCCATTATTGCTAAACGTTTATACCGATCATGAAGAATTTAGACCCCAAGGGGCAACACCTCACCATATTTCCCGTACCGGTGCCATTATTGCCAAACGTTTATACCGATCATGAAGAATTTAGACCCCAAGGGGCAACACCTCACCATATTTCCCGTACCGGTGCCATTATTGCCCCATATTTCCCGTACCGGTGCCATTATTGCTAAACGTTTATATTGATCATAAAGAAATTGAAGAAATTAGATCCCAACCCCTAAATAAATTCCCTGTAGGTCTACCAGTATAGCCGAGTGTTTATGCAAGTGAAAATATAGGATAGCGACAACAATAGCACCAATATGAGGGCAATCTGGTCGATCTCTGTCATTTATAGGGTCTCTAGCTTCGGGTGTTCACAAACACATATGACCCGCTAAACAAACTGCATGGGGGGGGGGGGGAGGAGGAGATAGGGGAAGGACTTTATACCTGTCCAGGCGTTTATATAAGAGTAAACAGAGGGTAACAATAACAGTAGCACCAATATGAGGGACAGCTAACCGATCTCTTACTTATAGGATCTCTAGTTCCGGTGTTCAAAGAGATACTAGGTTAGGTTAGGTTAGGTTAGATGGCGTTTATATAAGAGTAAAAAGAGGATAGGCTAGTGACAAAAGTAGCACCAACATAAGGGCAAGCTGACCGATCTCTGTCACTTATAGGATCTCTAGCTCGGGTGTTCCAAGATATACGACACGGTAAACAATCTACAGGGGTCGTGGATAGGGGAGGCCCAGGGCACTTTATACCTCTCCTGGCGTTTATACAAAGATATTTCATGTTTATTTTCCTGTATTCCTTCTCATTCAAATCTTTAAACAAAATTGCTCTGGTTTGACACACACTCTGAAGAAATTTAGTCCGAACACCTAAATATATTTCCTGTGCCAGTAGAGAGTAAATAGAGGACAGCAACAACAGTAGCACCAATGTGAGCAACAGCTGAACGATCTCGGTTACTTATAGGGTCTCTAGCTCCGGTGTTCAAAGATATATATACTAGGCTAGGTTAGGTTAAGTTAGCTTAGGTTAGGATAGATTAGATGGCGTTTATATATGAGTAAACAGAGGATAGTGACAACAGTAGCACCAACATAAGGGCAAGCTGACCGATCTCTGTTACTTATAGGGCCTCTAGCTTCGGTGTACCAAGAGATACGACACCCTAAACAATCTGCAAGGGGCGGTGGGATAGGAAGGGTACTTTTATACGGTATATACAGTATATACACTGTATATATGTATATATATATATATATATATATATATGTATATATGTATATAAATATACCTCTCCTGCCGTCTATAGCCTATGAGTAAACAGAGGATAGCGACAACCGTAGAACCGATAATTATGTGAAACGAGGTGCCGTTGCAAAGGCTTATCCCTCAATACCTTCACCTGACCTGACCTGATTAGGGAAATATGACTAATCTCTATTTTTTGTTCTATGTGAGTAAGGGAGACAAAAGGCAGAACTGTCCGTATCGAGTGCCTCCCCCAGAGTTGAGAGAGTGACAGGGCCAAAATCAAGGGACGTTCGAGCCAAAATGCCTGGACACACGGAGTTAGAAGCAATTTAAGTCATAGGAAGAGGGAAAGACTGATTCTGGGAGAGTTTCACACGAGCTCAGCTGTTGTTCACAAAGACATACGACCTGCTAAACAATCAGCAGGGATGGGGGGGGGGGGACTTTATACCCCTCCTGGCAGCATAACACAAATTAATAATAGCGCGCATAACAGTAACGGTGAAAACTAATAATAATAATAATAATAATATTAATAATAATGTAGGGAGTCAAACGTAAGCAGAGTACATTATTATTTAATCTCTAGGTCTATTGTTGCAAAGGTAAAGATCATTATTAGGGTTTATAGTTCATACACAAGAACTACCGCAACCATTGTTATAACATCTCTCTCTCTCTCTCTCTCTCTCTCTCTCTCTCTCACCACACACACTGAAGTCCCAACACTGACACGCACACACGTACAGGGGAGATGGAAAACACATTAGGACATCACTCACACTTTAATGGGGAGTAACGTGAGAGAGAGAGAGAGAGAGAGAGAGAGAGAGAGAGAGAGAGAGAGAGAGAGAGAGAGAACACATTAGGACATCACTCACACTTTAATGGCGAGTAACGAGAGAGAGAGAGAGAGAGAGAGAGAGAGAGAGAGAGAGAGAGAGAGCACACATTAGGACATTACTCACACTTTAATGGGGAGTAACGTGAGAGAGAGAGAGAGATAATGTGTATGTGTGTAAGTGAGTGAGAGATAGAGATTATGCAAAGTAATTATTAACCATTTTTTTCATCTACCGGTACCGGTACCTTGCCGTTTATTTCACCTACACTAGCAGGGGTACCCGGCGTTGCCCGGGTTTAAAATCACTACTACCACCACTACTACTACCATAATCACCATCATCAATCACTACTACCACAATCATCACAATACTACTACTACCATAATCACCGCCTCGACCTCCCTGTGCCTCATTAAACGGCGACCTCGATTTTGGCCGCTATATGACCTCCGATTTTGGATCGGACCTCATACGTACCCCCATTTTGGGGGGCTGCGAACAACTTTCGTTCCATACACCTTTTCGACCGGAGGCCTCCTTCTGCCCCAAACGGCCATTTTTTTCATTTTTTTTCAATTTCGGCCTCGAAACGACCTCCGATCGTGGCCTTGCCCCCTCTATGACTTGAACCAGGTCAATTGACACCCACATGCAAAGTTTCAGCTCCCCAGGTCCAAAACTGCGGCCGCCTATTAAGAACACACAGACAAACAGACACACGAACTGATTTAATAATATACCGGTAGATAACAGAGAGAGAGAGAGAGAGAGAGAGAGAGAGAGAGAGAGAGAGAGAGAGAGAGAGAGAGAGAGAGAGAGAGAGAGAGAGAGAGAGCGAGCGAGCGAGAGAGAGAGTGTGTGTGTTCCACGTATCATCACTGGAATTTTTGCAGCAAAACCTTAAATCGCCAGGAAATTATAAGTTTACAAATATAGTAACAGAGAGAGAGAGAGAGAGAGAGAGAGAGAGAGAGAGAGAGTTACAAGGAATGTACTCTTTTCTCCTCCTCCTCCTCCTCCTCCCACTCTCTTCTCTTGTACAATCGCGCTAATAAGTGATGTATCGGCACCAAGTATGTTATGATCAATAATTGGTATCAGCAATGTCTAAGCTTCGTTTCTTCATATCGAGTGAAATATACAGTACAAACACGTTCCTACACTTAGGCTACCCACCCTACTCAACCTCTGACAGACATTAATACAGCACAGAACAAGCCAAACTTAATGTCAGCTGGGACATGACTTATTAGCGCGACTGTACAAGCAAGGAATACAAATATATCATGCACAAATATGCAAAACAAAAGGGTACGCGTAAATTTATATCAGGAACAAGCATAAATATCGCTTGCCAGAATATGTGAAAAAAATATGTGTATGAGAATGTGTAATTGTTTATTTATATAAATGCTCGTAGGCATTTTTAATCGTTCCAGTCTTATTAAAAGGATAAAATGCAAAAGCCAGCCAGTTAACCCGGCCTTCCTTACCGGCGACGTTTATATATTATATTCTAGCTAAATTGAGTACCGGTAGTTTTTGTGCAGTTTAAAAAGGATCTGTGGTAGTCAAAAGGGTTAAGTGAGATAGTTGGATGCATGTTGGTTGCTGGAAGCCCTTTTTATACTGAATAAAATCGTCTAATAGTAGCCTGAACATAGTTAAAGGGACAGCACCGGTAATTAAGGGGTTAAATGAGTCAGTCAAATGGGTGAGTCAGTCAAAAGGGTGTCAGTCAAATGGGTGAGTCAGTCAAATGTGTAAGTCAGTCAAATGGGTAGGTCAGTTAAATAGGCGAGTCAGTCAAATGGGTGAGCCAGTCCAATAAGTCAGTCAAATGGGTCAAGTCAGTCAAATGAGTGAGTCAGTCAAATGGGTGAGTCAGTCAAATGGGTGAGTCAGTCAAATGGGTGAGTCAGTCAAATGGATCAGTCAAATGGGTGAGTCAGTCAAATGGGTGAGTCAGTCAAATGGGTGAGTCAGTCAAATGGGTGAGTCAGTCAAATGGGTGAGTCAGTCAAATGGGTTAGTCAGCCAAATGGGCGAGTCAGTCGAATGGGTAAGTCAGTAAAATGGGTGAGTTAGTCATATGGGTGAGTTAGTCATATGGGTGAGTCAGTCATATGGGTGAGTCAGTCAAATGGGTGAGTCAGTCATATGGGTCAGTCAGTCAAATGAGTCAGTCAGTCAAATGGGTGAGTCAGTCAAATGGGTGAGTCAGTCAAATGGGTGAGTCAGTCAAATGGGTAAGTCAGTCAAATGGGTAAGTCAGTAAAATGGGTGAGTTAGTCATATGGGTGAGTTAGTCATATGGGTGAGTCAGTCAAATGGGTGAGTCAGTCAAATGGATCAGTCAGTCAAATGAGTCAGTCAGTCAAATGAGTCAGTCAGTCAAATGGGTGAGTCAGTCAAATGGGTGAGCCAATCAAATGGATCAGTCAGTCAAATGAGTCAGTCAGTCAAATGGGTGTCAGTCAAATGGGTGAGCCAATCAAATGGGTGAGCCAATCAAATGGATCAGTCAGTCAAATTAGTCAGTCAGTAAAATGGGTGAGTCAGTCAGTCAAGTGGGTCAGTCAGTCAAGTGGGTGTCAGTCAAATGAGTCAGTCAGTCAAATGGGTCAGTCAGTCAAATTAGTCAGTCAGTAAAATGGGTGAGTCAGTCAGTCAAGTGGGTCAGTCAGTCAAGTGGGTGTCAGTCAAATGAGTCAGTCAGTCAAATGGGTCAGTCAGTCAAATGGGTCAGTCAGTCAAATGGGTCAGTCAGTCAAATGGGTGAGTCAGTCAAATGAGTCAGTCAGTCAAATGCAGTCAAATGGGCGAGTCAGTCAAATGGGTGAGTCAGTCAAGTGGGTGAGTCAGTCAAATTGGTGAGTCAGTCAAGTGGGTGAGTCAGTCAGTCAAATGGGTGAGTCAGTCAAATAGGTGAGTCAGTCAAGTGGGTGAGTCAGTAAAATGGGTGAGTCAGTCAAATGGGTGAGTCAGTCAAATGGGTGAGTCAGTCAAATGGGTGAGTCAGTCAAATGGGTGAGTCAGTCAAATGGGTCAGTCAGTCAAATGGGTCAGTCAGTCAAATGGGTCAGTCAGTCAAATGGGTCAGTCAGTCAAATGGGTCAGTCAGTCAAATGGGTCAGTCAGTCAAATGGGTCAGTCAGTCAAACGGGTCAGTCAGTCAAATGGGTCAGTCAGTCAAATGGATCAGTCAGTCAAATGGATCAGTCAGTCAAATGGATGTCAGTCAAATGGATGTCAGTCAGTCAAATGGGTCAGTCAGTCAAATAGGTCAGTCAAATGGGTCACACAGTCAAATGGATCAGTCAGTCGGTCAAATAGGTCAGTCAATCAAATGGGTCTGTCGGTTAGGCAATTATTTAGTCGGTCAGTCAACCATTCAGGAAGTCCGTCAGTCAGTTACGCAATAAGTCAGTTAGTCAGTTAGTTAGACAGTTAGTCAGTCAGTCAGCCAGTTATGTAGTCAGTCAGTTAGGCAATCAGTCAGTCAGTCAGTTAAGTAGTCTGTTAATCAGCCAGTCAGTTAGTTAGGTAGTTAGTCCGACAGTCAGTCTGTCAGTTTGTTAGACAATTAGTCAGTCAGTCAGTCAGTTAGTTAGTCAATCAATCAGTCAGTCAGTTATGTAGTCAGCCAGTTATGTAGTCAGTCAATCAGTCAGTTAGTCAATCAGCCAGTCAGCCAGTTATGTAGTCTGTTAATCAGCCAGTCAGTGAGTTAGGCAGTTAGTCAGTCAGCCAGTTATGTAGTCGGTCAATCAACCAATCAGTTAGTTAGGCTAGTTAGGCAGATAGTCAGTCAATCAGTCAGTTAGTTAGGCAGTTAGGCAATCAGTCAGTCACCCAATTATGTAGTCAGTTAGTAAGGTAGTTAGTCAATTAGTTAGTCAATTAGTTAGGCAGTTAGTCAGTCAGTCAGTCAGTTAGGAAATCACTCTCTTGACACTCACATATGTTTAGCCCCATAATAAACATACGGCCATACAGTATAATTATATAGCTGGGCCATTGTATCGATAATTGTTTGATAATTACATAAAAAAGGCGTCCATATAATGATAGCCAATCTCTCTTAGTGCAGGATCTCTAACCCATTGGAATAGCACTTTACCAAAGTATATACACTCTAACGTTAGTGTATAATACTTTGCCTTTGACATCTCTGCTAAGCGGCATGCATATCTTAACTCCTTCGGGCATACTCAATTTATCGTGAAATATTTCCTTAATCCTTAAGATAATCTCTAACTCAATAGATACAATGTTTAGGGCATGTATCACGGCAAAGCACGGGCATTATCTCATGGTACCGTTGTTTATGTGCGGGGGAGTAAACAAGAACAAACAAACATATCACATAGCAGAATCCCTAAGACCGCCATGAACATTATAAATTTCCAACATTAATGGCTAATATAGACGACTAAATCATTATCTACCTTCAAAACTCCACTTGCGACGCCACCGCCACTTAAGCCGCTCGTCGTTGATCGGGTATTTCATCGCCGAACTGCCAGAGAACCGCGATAAACGAGAAATAAGCGAACACATATCACCGAGCAAACCATACGTAAGCGCCGCGCCGGAAGACAGGAAGGAAGGTAAACAGGAGATGGCGTGGGGGGGTCAACAACGCGCATGACTAAATATCACTTATATCGTAATTAATTCGTCAGTCACAGTCTTATCATCATAAACCTCAAACACACTTTTCGTCACTTATTATGCCCGTATGTCACCCTTCCTCCCAAACTCAAAGATACGTAAATGCTCAATCGATAGGAATATTTTGTAAAGACTTCAAATAACATCTCGCAAATTCACGGTCAAGGATACAATAAGAAACATGCGAGTCACGTGGCCCTAGTGTGTAGACATGTGACGTAGCCAAGCGTTCGGAAAATGGACACAAACCCCTTATATAATGCCACTTAAAAACAACGTATGGTACACTTAAACTATACAAAACATAGGGTAATATAAGGGGTAAGTAGGTGGCTATATGGGAGGCATGAAGTGGATAATGACTTAGATGATTAATGAAAGATAACCGTATATTTAGTATAGTAAGGGAGGTTACTTGCTTCTGTATCCCCACTATCTCTCTCCATCCTCCCCACTCCTGACGCTCTCCATTTCCTCCTCCTCCTCCTCCTTTTCTCTACCTCGTAGTCAATTGACCACTTGCGAGTTTCAGGCTATAAGGAAGTTGGAGCTGTAGACATCGATAATAATTAGCAGAATTACCAGCTAAAATATGGTTGTAGTGCATCTATTAACAAATACAATCAAATTGACCATACTTTCTCATCATCAGAAACCTACATTATGATTGCATTTCTGTTAAATATTGATGTTTACGGCTCCAACTTCCTTACAGCATGAAGCTCGCAAGTGGTCAATATATTAGTAGTTTTAGATATCCAGACTGTATGTTGCAGTTTGTTCTCCTTTGTATTCCTTTGAATAGTTAGTATCTCAGAGACCTTGCGGTCCATTCCGAGGAGATACTCGAAGTGGAAGGAGAGAGACTGTTTAGTGCCCTACACTCTACAGAGTGTGCAAAATATTATCTACTCTTCTTGAACTGCTCCACTGAAAAACTGTTTACAACTTCGGAGGGAAGTTTGTTCCAGGTAGAACAGATCTTATATGTGAAAAAGTGTCCACAAATACTAGTGCTGAACCTTTTCAATTCTAATTTCCAGCCATGGTTGCGTGTTGTATTCAGAGAGAGAGAGAGAGAGCTATTATACAAATGGTCTATACTTGTGTGTGATGGATAGGATTAATAATGGGAGTGAATGAATAATTATTATGCTTCACATTCGGCTCCCCCCCCACCCCCACCCCGAAAAAAAAAAACACACACACACACACACATACAGTACAGTACATACTATCACTCACTCTCTGTTTTGAAATATGTTCGAATCCCGGGAGGACCATATGCTTTCATTAGTTTATTCAAGTGCAATGGGGTTTGTAATTGATAAATAATGTTAAGAACGGGGTACGTTACTTAACGTTACACTCCGATACCATAGTCTGTAGCCCACACTAAGAATTTGTGTACCCCTATGTTTTTTTTGTTTATGTAATTATATACGGTACTGTATAAGAACATAAGAAAATGGGAGTCTGCAGAAAGCCGATTGGCCTAAGCAAGGCAGATCCCTGTCCCACACAACCCCAATTCAATTACAAAGCCCAATTATAGGCTTCACACTCTAATACCCTGAGGATCATCTTACCAAAACGGTTAGAGATTAACGCAGGATTATGGGGGTCTGCAGAGCGCTGATTGGCCAAACCCGGCTGATCCCCCTTCACACCCAACCCTTCTCGTCCATATGCTTATCCAATTTTATCTTAAATTGGCCTTATGTATCTTAAATATGTATATAGGCCTACAGTATATTTGGATTGATTTTTTAGTTGAATTTGCTTTTCAATAAATCATATACAGTATATTGTTTTGTAGTTAATGTATAGCCTAGAAAATGATATTCATAAATTCGTTTCCAGAGATATATAGGCCTACTTCCATAAATAGAAATAGTTAAGTCCACGAATATTTATGAATGGGCTACAGACTATGGCATCCGAGTGTACCGGTATACTTGAGATTATATACTGTATACGGTATGTATAGTTTATCTCACTATAGTCTGTTCATTCTAGATTGGGCAGAAATCGTAACCTCTAACCTTTGTAACTCAAATATGACTAGAGTAATCGAGCTAATTTTTCTACCAAATAGGACGATTTGGCCAGGGAATATGCGTGCAAATTGACAGCTCATTTGCTCTAGCCCTTTTTGAGTTACAGAGGTTAGAGGTTACGATTTCTGCCCAACCTAGAATGAACGTACTATAACACACAGGTCTCGATCCACGACGCATTGAGCTGTCTTGGAGTGATAAGAACCATGGGACTTCAATCTGATGGACCGTGGATCAAATCCGGGTGGGGGTTAAAAAGGCCAACATTGTACCGGTACTCACAACTAGCTTAAGTCAGGAAGAGACGTCAACCTTGGTAGATACATACGATAATTTTATCAAGTCAGTATTCAATGCACAAAATAAATACATCCCCAAAAGAAAATTTAGATCAACACAGAACCAACCCAAATGGATGAATAATAGACTATTAGATCTTCTAGGACAAAAGAGAGGAATATATAGAAAAATTAGAAAAGGCGAAATTCACCTACTTGCTTACTATCAGAATCTATCAAGACAGGTAAAAAAGGATATTAGGAAAGAAAAAAGAAATTATGAAATTAAGGTTGCCAATGACTCAAAAAATAATCCTAAAGCTTTTTACCAACTATATAAATCCAAGGTTAGAGATGTAATTGGTCCCCTTAAAACTTCGATAGGAGAAATGACAGAAAATGATTTAGAAATGTGCAGTACATTAAATGGTCAATTTCTTTCCGTTTTCACTAATGAAAATTTGGCACAGTTTCCAGAAGTCCGTAAGGTATATAGCGATAGTATAGAAAATAGGTTAAGTACGGTTACTATAAGTAGAAATGATGTGCTTAAGGAAATTGACAGACTGAAACCTCATAAATCGCCTGGTCCTGATGAGGTATATGCTAGAGTATTAAAAGAATGTAGGGATGAGTTAAGTTACCCATTAACATTTTTATTTAACAAGTCATTGGAGACAGGTATAGTTCCAGAAGCTTGGAAGCTTGCAAACGTAGTTCCGATCTTCAAAAAAGGTGACAAATCAATAGCATCCAATTACCGTCCCATTAGTCTTACATCAATCATAGGAAAGCTACTAGAGTCAATTATTGCTAGTAAAATTAGAAACCACTTAGATACATTTAATTTAATAAATTCTTCTCAGCATGGATTCACTCAGGGACGTTCTTGCCTTACTAATTTGCTTAGTTTTTTCTCAGAGGTATATGAAGCAGTAGATAATGACAAGTCATATGATATAATATATTTAGATTTCAGTAAAGCTTTCGACAGAGTCCCCCACGAGAGATTGATGAGAAAGGTTGAGGCGCATGGAATAGGTGGGGCGTTGTTGGGATGGATTAGGTCATGGCTAATTGGTAGGAAGCAGAGAGTCAGCATAAATGGTACGAAGTCAGAATGGGGAGCAGTCAAAAGTGGTGTCCCCCAGGGATCTGTATTAGGTCCTCTGTTGTTTGTTATATACATAAATGACCTTGATTTAGGTATAACTAGTAGGATAAGTAAATTTGCAGACGATACCAAGATGGGGAGAACAATTGATTCAGATAGAGATATAGAGTGCCTCCAAAGGGATCTAGATACCTTACACGAATGGTCAGTAAATTGGCAGATGAAGTTTAACATTGACAAATGCAAGGTATTAAAGATAGGGAAGATGCATACAAATGTTAAATATAAACTAGCTAATGTGGAATTAGAAAACTCGAATTGTGAGAAAGATCTAGGTGTGTTTGTTAGCAATGATTTGAAGCCTAGACAACAGTGTATAAGCGTTCGAAACAAGGCAAACAGGATTCTCGGGTTCATCTCAAGGAGTGTGAGTAACAGAACTGCTGATGTTATCTTAAAACTTTACTTGTCATTAGTGAGACCCCATATGGATTATGCTGTTCAATTTTGGTGTCCTTATTACAGAATGGACATAGATTCATTGGAGAGAGTACAACGTAGAATGACAAAAATGATCCATAATATTAGAAATCTTCCGTATAAAGAAAGGTTGAAGAAATTAGGCTTACATTCGTTAGAGAGACGCAGAGTTAGAGGGGATATGATAGAGGTGTTCAAGTGGGTTAGTGGGATTAACAAAGGGGACATGACAAATGTACTAAAGCTCAGTGATAGCGAAAGAACTCGTACCAATGGTTTCAAATTAGATAAATTTCGTTTCAGAAAAGATATAGGCAAATATTGGTTTGGTAACAGAGTTGTAGATGGGTGGAATGGACTACCAAGTGCTATAGTGGGATTAAAAACGATAGGGAGCTTTAAGATAAAATTGGATAAGCATATGGACGAGAAGGGTTGGGTGTGAAGGGGGATCAGCAGGGTTGGGCCAATCAGCGCTCTGCAGACCCCCGTAATCCTGCGTTAATCTCTAACCGTTTTGGTAAGATGATCCTCAGGGTATTAGAGTGTTGAGCCTATAATTGGGCTTTGTAATTGGGGTTGTGTGGGACAGGGATCTGCCTTGCTTAGGCCAATCGGCTTTCTGCAGACTCCCATTTTCTTATGTTCTTATGTTCTTAACTCTGCCTTTTTCTGCATCTCTCCAACGTACCTAAAAAGACAAAAAGTATACATTAGAAAACATCAATGCTGAATAAAAAATAAATAATATATATTATATTTGTATTTATTTCACTCCAACACCAAACACCTCCCAATTAAATTGATTAAAGCATATGATCCACCGGGATTCGAACCTGGCCTAATGGTTAAGTAAGAGGAAAGGATACCGGTATTCATGGGGCACAGCTCACATAGACCAACCTCGCTACTAAATATCCCTGAACCTAACGATAGGTAATCTATTTTTATTAATTTCCCTCCAACACCGGTAACCATGACTATATCATGTTAGGAAAGGAACACTTCTTCCTGTTACCGGTATCTGTCTCTCCCCCCCCCCCTCTCTTTCTCTCTCGAGCACGATCAGAGGAGAGACCCCCCCCCTAAAAAAACAAAAACAAAAAAACAAATCCCTGCGGACCATAACTCAGGGTGGTGGCTCTGACCTGCCCTGATCGCCTTAAATCTCAGGTGAATGAGCATTTTTACCCTCAAATACACTTTCTGGTTGGTTGGCTTTCTCTCTCTCTCTCTCTCTCTCTCTCTCTCTCTCTCTCTCTCTCTCTCTCTCTCTATCTCTCTCTCTCTCTCTCATATTGATGGTGTAATGGTTCAAGTGTGTAAATTCTGTATGTGATATCCAGGTTCGAATCCTGGGAGAATCACATAGTTTCGTTAATTTAATTTGGAATGTTATTGGTGTGAAAAGATATATATATATATTATACAGTATATATATATATATATATATATATATATACAGTACAGTATATATATATATATATATATATATATATATATATATATATATATATATACCGGTATATATATACCCTGATGAAAACCCATCCACCTTACAATACCAAAACCCAAAAGAAAACAAATTGCTCCGGTTTGACACCAATAATAATAGCCCATCCACCTCACAATACCAAAACCCAAATGAAAATTCGCCCGATTACTTGGCCAGCTTCCTATTACAAAACACGACCCAGCCAGGAACAGATTGTGGCAATATCTCTCTGGCAGCAGGAGGAGGAGGAGGGGAATAGATGAGAGGAGAGGGGGAAGAGGAATAGGGAGAGGAAGGAGGAGGGGGAATATAGGAGGGAAGGAAGGAGAGGTAGGAGGAGGAGAGGCAAGGGAGGAGAGAGGAGGAGGAAGAGGAAGAGGGGGAATATAGAAGGGAAAGGAAGGGAAGAAGGGGTACCGGTACTTGTAAAAATCTCTGGATGGTACCGGTAGCCTGGAATATAGATCCTACGACTTGTGTATGAATCGAAATATATTCTCCAACTACAAGTTCCCTTCTTCTTAATATAAATATGAAAAGGTTAAATAGCCATTATCACGCCGTGGTAATAATAATAATAATAATCGTCTGGTTACTTATATAGCGCTCGTTCTCCTCCTTCGAGGATTTACAAGCGCTTGGCTTTCTTTAGTCTACCAGAGACCCATCCCCCATTGCTCATGGGGAGATGGTAACCGCCGGCTATATCCCAGAAAAACTTTTCAATCTGAGCGGGGATTGAACGCTAGACCTTCAAGATGGGATTCAGGCACGCTATCGGATGAGCCAGCCGGACGGCAGAGTTGGAAAAAGCATAGACAATCGTCCTGACTGTCAATGGGTCGAGCCCGACTGAGATAAACACATTCAGTAGAGATTCAAGGTGCCCAGTTAGGCATGCGTGTAAGAAAATGGGTAAGTAGAGGGGCGGATGAGTTAAGAGGTAGGTAGGTAGTCGGTAAGTAGAGGGGCGGGTGAGTTAAGAGGTAGGTAGGTAGGTAGTCGGTAAGTAGAGGGGCGGGTGAGTTAAGAGGTAGGTAGGTAGTCGGTAAGTAGAGGGGTGGGTGAGTTAAGAGGTAGGTAGGTAGTCGGTAAGTAGAGGGGTGGGTGAGTTAAGAGGTAGGTAGGTAGTCGGTAAGTAGACGTAAGTTTCGGGACTTCGGTGAGACTTTTTCTATTGCACTAGACATATCGAAAGCCTTGGATAGAGTCTGGCATAAATCTTTAATTTCTAAACTACCCTCCTTCGGTTTCTATCCCTCCATCTGTGCCTTGTCTCTAATTTCCTTTCCGGCCGTTCCATAGCCGCGGTTGTGGACGGCCATTGTTCACTTCCTCACCCTATAAACTCCGGTGTTCCTCAGGGTTCTGTCCTATCTCCTATTCTCTTTCTAATTTTTATAAATGATCTCCTTAACTGTACCTTAATTCCCATCCATTCATACGCAGACGACTCAACCTTACACTACTCCATTACTTTTTCAGAACGCCCCAGCCAGCAATCCCTCAACGACAAACGTAATGAAGCCATAGAACTCTTAAATTCTGATCTAAATACTATTTCCAATTGGGGAAGGGAAAACCTTGTTAACTTTAATGCTTCCAAAACCCAATTTCTCCATCTATCTACCCGTCAGGATCTCCCAGCGGACTATCCCTTATTCTTCAACAATACAAAAATCAACCCTTCATCTTCTCTCAATATTCTTGGTGTCTCTTTTTCTTCTGCTCTCATTTGGAAGGACCATATTACCAGTCTTGCTAAGGCAGGCTCCCAGAAGCTGGGTGTGCTCAACCGCCTTAGGGGGTTCTTTTCCCCTGCACAGCTTCTTGCTCTGTACAGGGGCATAGTGCGCCCTTAGTATTGAGTATTGTTCACATGTGTGGGGAGGTTCCTCTCACACCACTCTCCTAGACAAGGTTGAAAGGAAGGCCTTTCGTATCATTAACTCCCGTCCACTCACCAACTCTCTGCAATCTCCCTCTCTCCGCCGCAATGTTGCATCTCTCTCGCTATTCTATCGCTACTATAATAATCAGTGTTCCTCAGAGCTATCCCAGTGCATACCACCTCCTTTACGTAGGGCACGTGGTACCCGTCTTGCAACTCAATCCCACCCCTACTCTGTGCAACTCTCCAACCCAAGAGTGAAACGTTACTCTCAAACTTTCTTCTACTCAACAGCTGAGCTCTGGAACTCTCTCCCAGAATCAGTCTTTCCCGCTTCCTATGACTTAAATTGCTTCAAACTCCGTGTGTCCAGGCATTTTGGCTCGAATGTCCCTTGATTTTGGCCCTGTCACTCTTTCAACTATGGGGGAGGCACTCGGTATAGGCAGTTATGCCTTTTGCCTCCCTCAATCACATAGAAAAATAAAATAAAAATAAAAACATACTGTATATGGCAGCGAGGGAGAACAGAAAGTAGGGAGGGGGGGCGAGGTAGGTAGGTAGGAAAGTTGCTAGGTAGGTAGGTAAGAAAGTAGGTAGGTAGGTAGGAAAGTAGGTACCGGTAGGTAGGAGAGTAGGTAGGTAGAAAAGTAGGTACCGGTAGGTAGGAAAGTAGGTAGGAGAGTAGGTAGGTAGGAAAGTGGGTAGGTAGGAAAGTAGGTAGGTAGGAAAGTAGGTAGGAGAGTAGGTAGGTAGGCAAGTGGGTAGGTAGGAAAGTAGGTAGGTAGGAAAGTAGGTAGGAAAGTAGGTAGGTAGGAAAGTGGGTAGGTAGGAAAGTAGGTAGGTAGGTAGGTAGATAGGAAAGTAGGTAGGTAGGAAAGTAGGTAGGTAAGTAGGTAGGAATGTAGGTATGTAGGTAGGAAAGTAGGTAGGTAGGAAAGTAGGTAGGTAGGAAAGTAGGTAGGTAGGTAGGTAGGTAGGTAGGTAGGTAGGAAAGTAGGTAGGTAGGTAGGAAAGTAGGTAGGTAGGTAGGAATGTAGGTAGGAAAGTAGGTAGGTAGGTAGGAATGTAGGTAGGAAAGTAGGTAGGTAGGTAGGAAAGTAGGTAGGTAGGTAGGAAAGTAGGTAGGAAAGTAGGTAGGTAGGTAGGAAAGTAGGTAGGTAGGTAGGTAGGTAGAACAGTAGGTACGTAGGTAGACATATATGGAGGGAGGGAGAAAATAAAGTAGAGTGGGGGCAGGGAGGAGAGGGAGGAGGTCGGGGAGTTGCTAGGTAGGTAGGTAGGTAGGTAAGTAAGTAGATAGGTAGGTAGGAAAGTTGCAAAGTAGGTAGGAAGGAAGGAGATAGAAAGTTAAGTAGAAACGTAAAGAAGGAACTTAATGAGAGGAAAGGAAAAGGTTGTAAGTCAAGTAGGAATGAAAGGAAGGAAATGAAGGAAGGAAGGAAGTTGCAAGTTGAGTAGGTAGGTAAGGACGTAAACAAATTAGAGTAAGAGCAATGGTTGAACGTACGTAGAAAGGAAAGAGGTGGAAAAGAAGTAGGAAGGAAGGAAGAAGGTTGCAAATTAAGTAGGAAAGTAAGGTAAATGGTTGAAGGTAAGGAAGGAGGTGAAACGGAAATTGGAAGGAAGGAAGGAGGTTGCAAGCTAAGTAGGAAGTAAAGGAAGGAGGTGAAAATAAATTGGGGAAGGAAGGAAGGAAAATAATGAAAGTAAGAGAAATGGTTCAAGGTAGCGGTACGTAGAAAGGAAAGGAAGGAGGTGAAAGAGAAATTGGAATGAATGAGAGTAATGCAAATGGTTGAAGGTGTGTAGAAAGGAAAGGAAGGAAGGAATGGATGAAAGAGGTTGCAATCTAAGGAGGTACGGTAGGTAAGAAAGAAAAATATTACGAGGAAGGGAAAATATTGTAAGGTAAGTAGGAAGGCAAGGAAGGTGAAAAATATATTGGAAGAACGGAAGGAAGGAAGGAAAATGGTTGAAGGCAAGTACGGTAGGAAGGAGGTGAAAAAGGAACTAGAAAGAAGGAAGGAAGGAAGGAAGGACGGGAATGAGAAGAAAGGACAAGGTTGTAGGTACGTAGGAAGGAAAGGGGGGTGAAAAATATATTGGAAGGAAGGAAGGAAGGAAATTAATGAGAGGGAGGGAAAAGATTGTAAGGTAAGTAGGAAGGAAAGGAAACTGGAAGGAAGGAGGGAAGAAAGGAGGTTGGAAGTTAAGTAGGGCGGCAAGGTTGGCCAGGAAGACTTCTTATTGCCCAGGGGCGGTATTTATAAAGCACTTTTAGGCTTAAAAGTAGCTTTTAAAGATGGCGGCCACTTTTAAAAGGTAAAAGTTGGGTAAAAAAAACTTTTAGCAGCTAAAAGTAGCTTTTAAACCCGGCGAAAACTAAAAGCCCTCCTGGGGACTTTTAACGCTTAAAAGTTACTTTTAGAGGACGATGAAGATGGTTGAATAACAAATCCGCCACCCCCTGCCAAGGAATTTTCATGTTAAAAAGACCAATTGGATTAATAGGCCTATCATACTACTCAAAGGTGATCCACTGTGTTTTCTCCAACGAATAAGCTATATTAGAAAGTAACCTACGACCATATATTATATCAACCTACTTTAAACATTTCGATTCATACTGTATACAGGGTGTTCCAGAAATATGTGCCGAAAATCAGGGGATGTATTCCTGACACATAATTGAATGTAAATCACTAAATGACCATATAAGCAAATATCAATAGTTGTCGAGTTACAGCACCTAACAGGTCTGCTTGAATGTGTTTTACTCCGGGAATTGCTTGTAAATGAAACATTTACCAAGGACAACGTGATTTATTAACAAAATAAAACAGTATTTCCAGTATGACAATAACATTTACAGTAAATGTTCAAAATTCCTTGTAAATGAAACATATACCAAGGACAACGTGATGTATGAACAAAATAAAACAGTATTTCCAGTATGACAATAACATTTACTGTGCTGTATTACTTTACGGTCGTTAAGTAATTTCGCATCTGTCTCAGACATTTTGTACAATCCCTGGATTTAAACACATTCCTGGCAGACCTCGGAGGTGCTGTAACTCGAAAACTATTGAGAATTGCCAATATGGTCATTTCGTAATTTACATTCAATTATGTGTCAGGAATACATCCCCTGATTTTCGGCACATATTTCTGGAACACCCTGTATAATATGTCCGACTACATTTTTTGCCGCGGTCGGTCTCTCTATTTTTAGATGGGTAAATCCAAGGTTAAGAGATAAAAAAAAAATCTTATGTTCTTAAATCTCTTAACCTTGGATAAATCCCCTCCTCCGCCCACAACCGGTATAGTTCCAGCGTCCTCGTTGACAAACGCCTATACTGTACTTGTTGGAAGAACACTAACAAATAGACCAAATTAAAAGAGTGTAGAAGGACTAACATATAATATTAGATTGTTGTTGTTGTTTTGGGCGCACTCTCCCATCCAGGAGTTCGTTCTATGAACGATGGGTGTTTCCTTATTGTTATTTGTATTTGTTAAACATTTTCATATTACTTATAAATATATTTCTTTTCTCAAATTAACGATAGTCTCCCTCCCTTTTTGAACTGTTCTTATAATCTCTGCTACCCTTTTTAATTTCAGTTTGTTCAAATATTTCCCTCAAGTTGTCCCTACCTCTCAGATCTTTGTATAGGTCTTCGTATGATTCATAGTTGAACAGGTGCATTTGATTTTCATTTTCATTTTGACAAATATCGCACAATAGGTTAGATTCATATTTGTTTTTGAAGTTTTCTTTTACTTCTATCATTCTTGTCCTTGTCATAAAAATTGTTCTGGCATTTTCAAAGCTTAAGTCCTCAATATAATTACTTGATATGTCTTGTTCAACAGCTTCTCTAGTTTTACTTTTACTTTCGATTGTCACAAGATATGCCTATTTCATAACATCCGAGACTAATTTAAGTAGCCTATTTGCACCCTATTTTTTCGCAAATTACTGTAAACTGGGTGATTTCGGACTGCGGTCATAACTTCGGACTTTGGCGATAATATGTAATTAGCCATTGCCATTATACAATGGAAACGCTTTTACCATACTTTTCAAGAATACTTCGGACATTATTTAGGAAAAGGATAAGGATATTATGGGAGATAATTTTAGGAGGCTTCCTGGATTACGGCGCACGGCGCATTATCACTACACATCACTTAACCTAGTTAAATCTCTACAATGTGTTTACAGTCAGGAGAAATTGTAAAAAACAAACTAGGAAAATTTCCGAAATTACCCCACTTTACGAATTGTGTAAACTCGCGAATTTGGCAACTATCTCAGATGCTGCCACACCGGAGTATGCAATTGTTTTGGTATGGTAAATATATTACCCTTTCAATTTAGCAATATATAATTGATTTCACAATAACAAAATATTGCATAATTACCCTAATGTTTTATAGTAATTAGTATATGCAATTAGAAGCCTATACTTACCTATTAATAGCGGTTGTGGCAGCTTTCTTAACGCTTCCACTAAAAGCTGCTTTTAAATGTTTTATGAATAACTTTTAAGGATTTTCTTTTAGTTAAAATTACTTTTAGGGACATTTTTAAATTCTTTTATAAATACCGGCCCTGGCCCATAAGGTTACACTTCATCCTATTTTCCGATATGGCTTTTTAGCCGGAGGGTGGGGAGAAATCCTTCTACTTTACTGTCCTATTCTTCCACTATAAACTGTCCCTGTCTAGTAGTATTAATGCCGGACCACCTAGTAGGGACCGCAATGTATGTGTGGTCCGAGTATCTGTGTAACTCTCTCTCTCTCTCTCACTCTCATATTAAGCCACTACGGTACCGTACCTAAGAATGTATATAATCTCTCTCTTTCTCTCTCTCACTACCCAAGACTCTATAACTGCTAGACTCGTATTTTTGCCGTGCGCGTGGGAGTGCTTTTCGATATTGATTACGGCGTTCATAACAGAGGATCCAGCTGAGTTGCTTCGTACAGTTGCGCTAATAAGTCATGTCCCAGCTGTCATTACGTTTGGCTTGCTCTGTACCGTACTGTATTAATGTCTGTCAGATGTTGAATAGGGTGGGCAAGTTTAGGAACATGTTTATATATTTCACTCGATATGAGGAAATGAAGCTTAGATTTTGCTGATACCAATTATTGATCAAAACATACTTGGTGCCAAGACATCACTTATTAGCGCGACTGGACAGGGAGGACTGGATGCACCCCTAGGACTCGCTCATCCCTTGATATAGAACTGCCCATCATGCAACACTGCGTTATATTAACCCGTGCTATACCAGCGACGCCTTTTTAATTTGACTCTAGGTATAGCCTATTTAGACAATTATATGTAGTTTAAAAGGGATCTGTGGTAGTAAAAAGAGTTACGTGAGATAGTTCGTCGACGGTACAGAATGGGTTAACCATGTCATTGTGTAGATTACCGGTATTATTGGGGTGAGTTGTCCCGTTTCTGTATACTAAAAGGTCTCTGCCTGGAAGCCACGGGGTGATCTAGTGGCAGTGAATGGGAAAATATTTGATTTACACCCGATAAAAAATGGGGCTATCAGTTCAATCTAGATGGCTTGTCGTTTTTCGGGCCCCCTTTCTCCCTCATGTTTAGCCCCGTTAGTATTGAGATTTTAAGATGTTTGCCCCATTACTTTGTCGATTTTAAGACCTTTCGCCCCATTTCTGTGTCAATAATAAGACCTTTCGTGCTATTTAGGTGTCGATTTTTTTCCTGGCGAACGATAGTGAGCCTGTAATTTTGGAAGAACCGGCCTTCGGCCGGGATATTTTTCTACCGAAAAATTTACAAATTAATCTAGAAGGGGAATCTAATGGATGTTTTATTTAGTTTGATGGAGGTCTAGGGAGGAAACTAGAAAAATAATGAATAAATGAAAAAATCGACCAAAAGGTGAACTATCCCCCCTAATCTAGATGGCTTGTCGCTAGATAAATCAATGGAACTCGTTGAAAGAAGAGTGAAGGGATTTTAGTTTGGAATATTCCATTAAATGTATTGGACAGATGAGATTGGGTCTGTGTGTGTGTGTGTGTTTTTTTTTTTTTTTTTTTTTTTTTAATAATACACGAGAAATAGATACGGTACCATAACTTACTTTTATACCGGTATATTAGAGCCTATCAAACATGATAAACAAATATATTTTTTCGTTAACTCTATTATTTAGTACCGGTACCGGTATTATATGCTGTAGCCTACCGGTAATGTAGGCCTAAGTTTATAGCTACCATACGTAAATTGCTTCAAACTCCGTGTGTCCAGGCCTTTTGGCTCGAACGTTCCTTGATTTTGGCCCTGTCACTCTTTCAACTTTGGGGGAGGCACTCTCTACAGACAGTCCTGCCTTTTGTCTCCTTCACTCACATAGAAAAACAAAAAAACTACGGTAGGTCTATGAAGTACCGTAAAAGCCTATACCGGTACCGGTATCTTGTTACTGTACACAATCAACACTTTGTTACAGATAACTAGTCCAGGGCTACAGAGCTTACATTGTTGTTAGTGGGCAGGTTTTAGTTTGTTCCCTAGACCTCTATCAAGCTTAATATTACACCCCCTAGACCCCCTTTCAAGATAAATTTGTACATTTTTTTCGGTAGAAAAATGTCCCGGTTCCTCTTCAATTACAGGCTCGCTAACGCTCGCCAGGATAAACATCGAAACCTAAATGGCATGAAAGGCATGAACCTATCAGCAAACAGTCGTAGAATCAATGGCCACCAGTTTATCCCCAGACACAACAAACTGAAATAACCCGCACCCATCACGCGTGCAACAAAACAAACCAACCAACGTACACTCGGATACCATAGTCTCTGATCCAGGGTGTTCAACCAAATCAGAGTCCATTGTTTTTAGTCTTTATTTTTGTAAATGTAAAGGTAAAAGTATTTTTTATAGCTCAAATTATGTCTTTGGAAGTGATGAAATGTCCTAAAACAATGGTACCGGTACTTCATATCAATTTGCTTGCGTTTCTTTCTTCAAACAATTTTGACACTCTGCTAGCCTAGCCCACTCATACAAATTAGTGGATTGCACCTAGGCTACCAGTATTTATAATAATGAAAATGTATATCTGGAAACGAATTTATGAATATAGTTTCCTAAATTCAACTACAAAACTATATACCGGTACTGGTATAATAATTATTGTAAAGCAAGTTCTATCCAAAAATCATCCAGATAGATATAAGTGCATACCAAAAAAAGGGTCCAGGAATTCTTATGAGTGGGCTAGAGATTATGGCATGCGAGTGTACCAACCAAACAACACCAGGCATGATGATTGACCCAGGGTATCAAACCGGAGCAATTTTGTGTTTAGACTTGAATATGAGAAGGAATACAAGAAAATGACATGACATAGCATTGTTTTGGCCATTATGTTACTTGCAAAGACATACCGGCGGTAATTTGAACTATAAACCACAATTTTATCTTTACATACCAGTACCAGTACCGGTACGCAATAACAAAGACTACAAATAATGGACTCGGGTACCAACACTAACACCAAGCAAAGTCTACCAAACCAGAGCTATTTTGTTTGAAGACTTGAATGAATGTGGGATGAAATACAGGAAAATTAACATGAAATACCATTGCTTTGACCAATGTATCACTTCCCAAGACATAATGTCAACAATAAACCATAATTTTCTCTTTACGTACCGGGTAAACCATAATAAAGACTAAAAATAATGGACTCGCCCTTTGTTTGACACCCTATATACTGTAGGTAGCGCCAACGAACTTGACAGTAATCTCGACCCCTTGGTTTCTCATAGCTTAAAAAAAAGGCCTAGAACAAATTGGCTGTAAATATACACACCTATTTCCTGGTGGGCTCTTCCCAAATTATAGAAATGTCAGCTCGATTGCTTTAATTAATTTCGAATTATGGGAAGTTAAGGGGTCAAGATTATTGTCAAGTTCGTTGGCGCTACCTATAGTACCAAGTCTGCGTGTGTTCAGAGACCCCCCCCCCCCCTACATTATACACCCGGGGGAGCGTGAGTGTACAACCCATTACCGTACATCACAATTATCAACAAACATTTACCCCCACGCAAGACGTCCATTCATCAGTTGTGCTCTCTCTCTCTCTCTGTGTGTGTGTGTGTGTACTACCGGTACCCATTACATCACCATTATCAGCAAACATTTACCCACGCAAGACGTTCATTCATCAGCTATGCTGTTTGTGTGCGTGTGTGTGTGTGAGAGATTGTGTGTGTGTGTGTAGGCTACCATCCATTACATCACAATTATCAACAAACATATACCCCCACGCAAGACGTCCATTCATCAGATATGCTGTGTGTGAGAGAGAGAGAGAGAGTGTGTGTGTGTGTAGGCTACAATCCATTACAGTACATCACAATTATCAACAAACATTCATCAGATATGCTGTGTGTGTGTCTGTGTGTGAGCGTGAGTGTGTATGTGAGTGTTGGTAGCGTGAATGGAATGGTTGGCGTTCACTGTTCGATGCAAATGTACAAAACAGCAGCGTTTCATCATTTGCAGACGACACAAAACTAAGTCTAGGAATAACCACAATAGAAGACAAAGAAATCTTGCAAACAGACATGAACGCTGTATTTCGGTGGACCAAAGAAAACAACATGCAATTTAACGAAGAGAAATTTCAGCTGATAAGGTATGGAGGAAATGGAGAGATTAAAGTAACCACAACCTACTTAATAGAGTCACTCCTGCCAATCCCACGGAAATCAGAGGTTAAAGATCTTGGGGTAATAATGTCAGAAAACATGTCTTTCAAAGAACATAATCAGGCCAAGTCAGGAGCGGCGAGGAAACTTGTAGGTTGGATACTGCGCACTTTCAAGACACGAGAAGAACGGCCAATGATAACACTTTTCAAATCGTTGGTGATCCCACGACTGGAGTATTGCAGTGTGCTAACATCTCCACACAAAGCCGGGGAAATATACGAAATAGAGTGTTCAAAGAATTTTGACGTCCCACATCAGCTCGGTAAATCATCTGCATTACTGGGATAGGCTGAAGGCTCTTAACTTATATTCACTGGAGCGAAGAAGAGAGATACCGGGTACTTGATAATTTACACATGGAAAGTTATCGAGGGTCTAGTGCCAAACCTTCACACCACAATATCATGGAACTGGAGTGAGAGGGGGTAGGTATTGTAACATCCCACCCCAAAAGTGTAGGGGAGCTCTGGGCACAGTGACGGACTCATGGTTGACAAACAGGGGACCGAGCCTCTTCAACAAAATGCCAGAGAACGTGAGAAACCTGATGGACGTGCCAGCGGAAGTATTCAAGAAAGCCTTGGACAACCATCTCAAGTCAGTGCTTGATCAGCCACGGTTCGCGGGGGTGAGGGCTGCCCCCTCGAATAGCCTGCTGCATCAAACACTGGCAGCAAACATGCTCGGAGGGAGCAGCTCTCGCCGAGGCCAATGAAGGATGGCCAAAACAACTCCAGGTAGGTAGACCCTATGGACTATGGGTAGACCGACCTACCTACCTACACAGACAAACGTATCCCCCTACACACACAAACGTATCCCCCTACACACATACACTGCCCCCCCCCCCCCCCCCTTCCTTGAAACACACAAACATATACCCACCCCCACACAAACACATACCGTACGGTATATATAGCCTAAAAATAGCTACCGGTGCAGTACGGTAACATTTAACCTGCTAGTGCCCCTCCCCAAGCACCTTTAAAAGTAAAAACATGACTGAGAAAAAGAGAGGGAGAGGACGTGTACGAATGAACATAGAGGGAACTCCGAAAGATGGAACCAAAGAAAATGAGGAAGAAAAAGAAAGACAAAGGGGAACTAGGATAAAAGTAATAAGATAGAAGGCGGAAGACCGGGTAGAGGGAATGCACAAGAAACCCAAGAAATATCCAATAAGAGTAATAAGACTTTTCTACAGGGAGAATTGTGAGGACTGATGCTTTTATAGCCGATGGCATAATTATTTATTATGTTACCAGCATATTATGGTATAACCTACACATTTGGATATGATCAGTAGTACGATGAGCTGTGCAATGGCGTGCACTGTATAGAAAGATCGGCCAAAACCTCCCTATATAAGAAAAGTAGTACGGTAGGTAGTACGGTATGTATGACGGGACAAAAGGGGGAAAATATTTATTTTAATACCACGAATTTTCCGAGTGTTTTTTTATAATTTTGTTTGTTCATTTGCATAAATATATAGTGTTTGTAATTATATAGAAATCTCGGGAAACCCTATTTTTCCCATATTGATCGATGTTGAGACACTCAGATGTAAGTCATTTTCAGAGAAATATAAAATTTTGTTTTGCCTTTGTATACAGGATGGGTTGAAGCCCCCCCACCCCCCATGACTTATTGAAATCAGCATATATTTTAACAGTAAGGGCTTAATAAGAGTTTGACTGCCGTCAATAGGGAGAGTTATAGGGAGATGTTTGTTTTGTTTTTTACAGTACTTTATATAGTGCACATAAAATGTATCTCCGGAGGTTGAAACACATTTTAATATGATCTTTAGAGCATATAGATTCCATATTTATCTTCAAATATATAAACAAAAAATCGTGATATTAAAATAAAGTTATACGGTACCGGTACTCCAAAGGGCCTGGGTTTAAAAAGGGAGGAAGTTGTGGGACAAAGGGGACCTGGTAAATAGGGCATGTCAACATCAGCTGGGCCTGGGGTAAGAGAGGAAGGATAGGGATAGGTTAAGGGCAAGATAGAGAGAGAGAGGGTGGGATAGGTTGAGGAAGAAATGGTATATAGTAGGGGAATTGAGAGAGAGAGAGAGGGAGAGAGTAATGGCACGGTGATATGGTATGAAGTAAGGAAAGGTGTACCGTACCGGTATGCATGGATGATAGATGAATAAATAGGTATCGTTTATCAGAACCAATAGACAAACAAATACATAACGAGTAGAGGCAGTACGGTAATAACTAGCCTAACTAGATAGTTTGATTGATTTTATATAAACATCCCGGTGACCGGTCAACTCAACCAGTAGACCATTTCAACCAGTAGCTCTCAGCCAGTACCTAGTCAACTAATACGGTTAGGTTAGGTTAGTACTATAGTTTGGCACTGGTTTGGTTGGCCTTGGTTGATTTTGCACTGGTTGAGAGCTACTGGTTGAAATGGTCTACTGGTTGAGATGACATGGAACCAAACATCCCAGTATATTAAGCACTATTGGAAACTGTAGCCTACATAGGGCCAGTGGCTCACGATAGACCCAGGTACCGGTACAGCCCAGTTCACTCACCCCTGTCTATCTAACTTTAAAGCCGGCCATACACTTGCAGGCTCGGCCTGTCCGGCCAACGAAAAGGGGCGGGGCTAGAGGCGGCCTCTGTGTGTATGGGGCTATTTTTCATCAGGCTAGGCCTGTCGCAGCGCCCAAATGAAAATCAGTTGGCGCTTCAAAATTCCGTCCATTGCAGCCTACTGCCTGCGTGTGTGTGGGTGCGTTCAGGCGCGGCCCGCCCCTAGCTCGCCAGACTCTCGCTGTCAGCCGTGTTGTTATAAAATGTATTGAAGATAACAAATAGATTACAGAACATCCGTTTATATCTATATGCAATTAACATTACTACCTGCATATCAATGATGTCACACAACAGAATAGGTAGGCTACACAAGAACCCAAAACAAATAGGCTAATATGTCCAATTAATGCAGGCCTACTCCCTTCGTACTGTACCGGTCACAACACAATCAACCCTAGTTTAGGGTAGACAATAACCCAAAACATATACAAGCAAGACTAACCGTTTCCTAGCACCTTATACAATTGGATACAAGATCAACTAATATCCTTACCGTACCTACCACCTAGTAAATAGGCATATAGTATAGGTGGGTTAATTAATGTTACTAATATAGCCTATATACTGTAATTCTATCCCAATCTGTGTTTATTCTATCAATATTTGCTGGAAAATCCTAAAAACTAGCTCCCAAACAGCTTCATCCCAACTCCTTATCGGACAGCACTCATGTTATCGACACGGTGGTCCGACGTATCGTATACTGTGTATTTTCGTGAGGCGGCCTGTGTGTGTGTGGGTCTCGTCCGGCGGACGCTGCCCCAACTAAGTTAACGATGAGACAAAGCCCCCCCCCCTCCCTCATTCCCTCTTGCATCCCACATTGGAGTTATAACTAACACCATGAACACATTCGTTTATCAAAATCTGGAGGAATAAACATGGAACATATGGGTGCTGGCATTTTCCCTATAATTACTAAAAATTAATAAATATATATAAATACATACATAAATATAATAAGAATGACAGAATAGGCCTAGGGAAATTGAGTTTGGTCCAAATTATCATACTGACCAAATGTTTGATTTGTTAGTTGCTTAGGTACCAGTACACAATTAGGCCTACCCGAAAATTCAATTTTAGACACTATTATAGTACATTATATTTTCAAAGACTTGGCTAGATTTCAAGGGTATTCTATAAGTAAGTAACCTATAACCATTTACCGTAAACTACTATGGATTTCAAAGGCAGCGCCACACTGTTTTTCGCAAATATCTCCCAAATGAATTGTTGTATCAGTATGGTATTTCAGCACAAAGCATGTTACACCCCGACCTAATTTATGGCCGATATAGCATTTTGCTATATGTGTTACGTTAGCAGTTTACTCGTGAATATTAAGACGAAGCCGGGAGGTCACGTGTACACATTCAAAGGAATGTGTAGTATTCGTCTTGCCCCCCGCCCCCCTCCCCCCCCCAAACCACTCCTTAGCTACCCCTAAATCTCCCCCTCTTCACCTTCCTTACCCCTCACCGTCTCCCCATCCACACCCCCTCCTCACTCTCGTCTCCCTGCATCTCCCATCAATATATTATAAGGTTCATGTTATGCACTGTACTTGTAGCTACTTATATTATGTCAGTATATATATAGATATAATAATTATAATGTATGCACTAATATTCATGCAGCTTACGATATTATTGAGTACGTAAACAAGGGGTAGTGCAAATTTGTATGGAGGCAAGACGTATTCCACACTGTTAATTACTGTATAACCGGATGTTTGTGCACATGTGGTAGAAGGACAAAGAACACGTTCTATTGGTATTACCTGTGGTCTGGACCTATTGTGATAACTTGTTTTTATTTGGGCTAAATACTGTGCATTCATCATAAAATATAAACATGGTTAAGTTAAGATATTAATATTTTGTTAACTTGTGTCTTTGATAACCACATCATCACCTATAGACTGCATATACTTCTCTCCATCACTGCATCTCTCATTGTAGCCTTATCAAATAAATATAAAGTACCAAATATACTGCATATATTGTGACGTATCATTAGGACTATTACATACGTTACATTACTGTCATGAAGTAGATGCATTATGATCGATACATATATTGTAGGAATAAAATTAGGCAAACATGACAATACTGTAAACCATTTATTCGCTATCACTGCCCATGAAATCATCGTCAGAAAGTGACTAGGGATGGGGGGGGGGGAATTACAGGAGGCGGAATGTATTCAATAAAGGTACACTTTACATATCATGACACGGTTCAGAACACACGTAATAACATACGATTCCGTTTATTTGGTTTACTACACATGACTGCATGCATTGGCCTCCTAATACACACATACGGCAAAACAGCCATTACCAAGGGGATTATGCCTTGCTTGTAAGCTCGTTCGCCCCACTTCTCGTTTCCATGCCCAGACATAGCAGTAACTGTATGAATAATAGCTAAGTATGATACTTAAATACATAATTATATAGTATTTAATGTACGTAATAACAATAACCTAAGTATTCACGATAACATAAACCGTATACTACAGCTTTGAAAGAGAGAGGGTGAGTGGGAGTAATGAGAGAGACGGAGAGAGAGTGAACTAGGCAGTGGGGTAATGGTCTGGGGGTTGGAGGGGTTAGACAGTACCCCACACTCGTCTGAATGTGTACAAGACCCTAGAGGCGATGACTGGATTAGACTTAATATTCTTCAGTAAACTTCTGACAAAACACTTATGGCAATGTAATATATTATCTATAAATTAGGTACGACGAGGTAAGTGATGTGGTATACTGATAGAACAATTCATTTCAGAGATATTTGCGAAAAACAGTGTGACTCTGCCTCTTACCCCCTTACGAAAATCTACATTTTATTCACTCCACCCCAACTGAATTTCTACCGTTTTACCCAACCGGGTGTGGGGCTAGTCCACCCATATATATATATATAAATATAGGTATATATATATATATATATATATATATATATATATATATATATATATATATATATATATATATTCTTTAGATAATCATAACATTTGCCGTACGGTATTTAACAATATCATTATCAATAACACAAATAATAATATTAATAGCCTAGATTCGGATTTTTTAGGCAAATAATGATAAATAAAGGTAGGCTAATATGTGACCTAGAGAATAACCAGAGTTGAACAATTTACCTTATATTTGTAGTTAGTGTTTTCCTCGGAGCAGATCATCAATACGAGGAATTATTAACTCCAAAAGTAGGGAGGCCGATAGTCAAATCCAGTAATTACCACTTCAATAGGTAGACGAGCACTTGAAAACACGCTCGTACACTTTATTTCACGAAAATACCTCTTCAATATGTGGAGGAACACTTGAAAACACTCTTACACTTTATTTCAAGAATATATGCCTCTGCAATATGTGGAGCACTTGAACACACGCTCGTACACTTTCTTTATATAGCTCAATAGGTGGAGGAACACTTGAAACACACTAGTACCGGTACACTTTCTTCATAATTAGGCCTATATAATTATATACTTGAAAACACGCTCGTACACTTTCTTTCACGAATATACCTCTTCAATAAGTGGAGCACTTGAAACACTAGTACACTTTCTTCCACGAATATACCTCTTCAAAATGTGTAGGAGCACTTGAAAACGAACACACTCACTACCTCTTCAATATGTGGAGTAACACTTGAAAACACGCTAGTACACTTTATTTCTTTAGGCTAATGTGTGGGGGAACACTTGAAACACACTCGTACACTTACTTCAATGAATAGGCTAGGCCTATACCTCTTCAATAATGTAGAGGAACACTTAAACACACTAGTACACTTTCTTCATATAGGCTACCTCTTCAATATGAGGAGGAACACTCGAAACCGCACTCGTACACTTTCTTCCACGCTGAGGTTCAGAGGAACACTTCTGATGCCGATTTTCGTACGAAGATTTTTGAAACCCTGATCAAGCCAAACTATGAACTTAGAGAATTCACAAGATAGGCCTAATGTTCACAATTTAACACCATTTATTATTTATGACAATTACAATTTCACACTGATAGTAGCAAATGAGCTAAATATTATAGTTAGGCCTATAATGATTTATGAGTGTAGTAACTTTTCGACTTGCTTTATTTATTAATCACTAACCAAATATAGGCCTAACTACTAACATATATTCCTGTGTTATATTATTCACACTCGCGTATTACTTGCCAAATTACTCGCGCTCACATATTTCCACACTTTTTTCTGGGAGCACAATATTTTCACTCTGAATTGTATGTTTCTTTTCCTTATAGGCTACTTTCATGCCGGCATCGAGGGTAGCTTCACCAAACTTCCCCTAATTTTCCACCATGTCACGTATATGGTAGAGCAGACAAGATACGAGGTCACACAGAGCACAATTTACATGTATATATCCTTAACGTAGAGTACAGATGTATAAAATGAGGTCGTGAAGTTACCAACACACAGTCAAGTCATGGCAGTACGCACGGCGGCTACAATCCTCCCTCCTCCACTGCTTGATGCACACTGACACTCTGACAGTGAGGCTGAGTGAGCCAGTGACGTCCAAGCGTCACTTACGCCGCACGCGGCCACGCCGTGGTTTGCCAGCTTGCTCCAAGTCTGCGCTTCTTACCAGATCCCTCAAGATTCGATACCTAGTCTAGTTTTTCATTACCATATTAGCCTAATGAGGATTTTTTTTTCTGGATTCTTTTCTCCCTCGTGTCTATTCCAATTAGTTTTAAGATTTTAAGACGTTCGGCCTTTAGCGATTTTAACACCTTTCGCTGCATTTCGTTGTTAATTTGAATACCTTTCCTGACATTTGGGTGCCGATTTTTTCCTGGCGAGCGATAGCGAGCCTGTCATTATCAAGGTTAAGAGTTGTATCTCTTAACCTTGGTCATTATGAGAGGAACCGGCCGAAGCCGAAACATTTACAAATTTATCTTGAAGGGCGTGTTTTTTTAAGTTTGATGGAGGTCTAGCGTGGACACTAAAAAATAGATAAATAGATGAATTAATAGAAAAAAAAGCCACTAGCCCCTTACAAAGTTGGTATGTAGGAAGTTTGGCTCTAACTTAACTATTTGGTTGATTGCTCCATAACAGCAAGATAAATTCCAAACGAGTTTCCTTTCTTAAAGGGGAGATAGTCGCCTTTTATAAACAGGCTTGGAACGGTCCTGATGAACCCTTATTACTACCACAGATCCTTCTTAAAGGGGAGATAGTCGCCTTTTATAAACAGGCTTGGAACGGTCCTGATGAACCCTTATTACTACCACAGATCCTTCTTAAAGGGGAGATAGTCGCCTTTTATAAACAGGCTTGGAACGGTCCTGATGAACCCTTATTACTACCACAGATCCTTCTTAAAGGGGAGATAGTCGCCTTTTATAAACAGGCTTGGAACGGTCCTGATGAACCCTTATTACTACCACAGATCCTTCTTAAAGGGGAGATAGTCGCCTTTTTTAACACGTTCTTTCTGTTAGTTTGGCGATTTTGAGACCTTTCGCCTCATTTTGTTGTCAATATTAAGACCTTTCATGCCATTTAGGTGTCGATTTTTCATGACGAGTGATAGCGAGCCTGTAATATATAAAGAATCGGCCTTCGGCCGTGACATTTTTCTACCGAAAAATTTACACATTTATCTTGAAAGGGGTTCTAGGGGTGAATTTTTAACCTTGATGGAGGACTGGCGAAGAAACTAAACATAATAATAATAATAATACTAATAGCTAAATATATAGACCAAATAAACAAGTACTACCCGCTTTAGCTGCACAAAATAGTCTAACGTCTTGGTGGTGTAATGGTTAAGGTGTCTAAAATCTGTGTGTGATAACCCGGGTTCGAATCCTGGTGGATCACATTATATGCTTTCATTAATTTCATTGGAGGTGTTTGGTGTTGTGGTGAAGTTAATACATAATAGATTATATAGCTAGAATGAAATATAAAAAGACGTCGCTGGTTCAGAAGGGGTTTATGTCTAGAGGTTATTCCACCGCTGAATAACATCGTCCCGGTACAGAGAGGTTTAAGGGGGGGAATGGTTAGTTTTTCTGGTCCCCTTTCTTCCTCGTGTTGAGCCCCATTACTTTTGAGATTTTAAGACGTTCGGCCCATTATGTTGACGATTTTAACACCTTTCGTCCCATTTATTTGTCAATTTAAGACCTTTTGTGCCATTTAGGTGTATATTTTTCCGGGCAAGCGATAGCGAGTCTGTAATTTTAGAAGGAATCGGCCTTCGGCCGGGACATTTTACTACCGAAAAATGTACAAATGAATTAATATATAAAAGAGCCACTAGCCCCTTCTGTACCGGAGAAGTGTATTATGTTTTATACTTGTTATAAAAGAGCCACTAGCCCCTTCTGTACCGGACAAGTGTATTATGTTTTATACTTGTTATAAAAGAGCCACTAGCCCCTTCTGTACCAAAGAAGTGTATTATGTTTTATACTTGCTATGAAAGAGCCACTAGCCCCTTCTGTACCGGACAAGTGTATTATGTTTTATACTTGTTATAAAAGAGCCACTAGCCCCTTCTGTACCGGACAAGTGTATTATGTTTTATACTTGTTATAAAAGAGCCACTAGCCCCTTCTGTACCGGACAAGTGTATTATGTTTTATACTTGTTATAAAAGAGCCACTAGCCCCTTCTGTACCGGATAAGTGTATTATGTTTTATACTTGTTATAAAAGAGCCACTAGCCCCTTCTGTACCGGACAAGTGTATTATGTTTTATACTTGTTATAAAAGAGCCACTAGCCCCTTCTGTACAGGACAAGTGTATTATGTTTTATACTTGCTATAAAAGAGCCACTAGCCCCTTCTGTACCGGATAAGTGTATTATGTTTTATACTTGCTATAAAAGAGCCACTAGCCCCTTCTGTACCGGACAAGTGTATTATGTTTTATACTTGCTATAAAAGAGCCACTAGCCCCTTCTGTACCGGACAAGTGTATTATGTTTTATACTTGCTATAAAAGAGCCACTAGCCCCTTCTGTACCGGAGAAGTGTATTATGTTTTATACTTGCTATAAAAGAGCCACTAGCCCCTTCTGTACCGGATAAGTGTATTATGTTTTATACTTGCTATAAAAGAGCCACTAGCCCCTTCTGTACCGGACAAGTGTATTATGTTTTATACTTGTTATAAAAGAGCCACTAGCCCCTTCTGTACCGGAGAAGTGTATTATGTTTTATACTTGTTATAAAAGAGCCACTAGCCCCTTCTGTACCGGAGAAGTGTATTATGTTTTATACTTGCTATAAAAGAGCCACTAGCCCCTTCTGTACCGGAGAACTTAGTGTATTATGTTTTATACTTGTTATAAAAGAGCCACTAGCCCCTTCTGTACCGGACAAGTGTATTATGTTTTATACTTGTTATATTTAGAGGATTGTGTGCAGTTTAATAAGGATCCATGGTAGTAATAAGGGTTAAGTGAGATAGTTCAAAGCCTGTTAATTGATGGAGGCCCTTATTAAACCCAATAAAATCCACTAATAGTAGCCAGAATAAAGTTAAAAGGACGGCACCGGTACTGAAAGGGTTAAGGAGAAGATTCGATTCAGATGGTCGTAGCTTCGAAAACTTAAGGGGAGATGGGCCGTTTTTCTGGTCCCCTTTCTCCCTCATGCTTATCCCCAGCAGTTTTGAGATTTTAAGACGTTTGCCCCATTAGTTGTCGATTTTAAGACCTTCCGTCCCATTTATTTGTAAATATTAAGACATTTCGTGTCCTTTAGGTGTCGATTTTTGTCCTGGCGAGCGATAGCGAGCCTGTAATTATGGATGATCCGGCCTTCGGCCGTGACATTTTTCTACCGAAAAATGTACACATTAATCTCGTAGAGAGTTCTAATGGATTTTTTTTTAAGTTTGATGGAGGTCTAGGGAGGAAACTAAACAAAATAAATGCCTATATAAATAAATAGAGCCCGACAAATAACCAGTTCCCTTAAAGGAAGATGGTTCACTTTTTGGCCGATTTTTGGATGTATTCATTATTTTTCTAGTTTCCTCCCTAGACCTCCATCAAATTAAAAAAAAACATCCATTAGATCCCCCTTCTAGATTAATTTGTACATTTTTCGGTAGAAACATTTCCCGGCCAAATGCCGGTTCTTCCAACATTACAGGCTCACTATCGTTCGCCAGGGAAAAAATCGACACCTAAATAGCACGAAATTGACGAAGAAATGGGGCGAAAGGTCTTAAAATCGACAAACTAAAAGGGCAAACATCTTAACATCTGAAAACTAATGGAGCTAAACATGAGGGAGAAAGTGGTCCAGAAAACCAGCTCATATCCCCTTAAGGCCAACCCCCTAGAAAACCAGCTCATGTCCCCTTAAGGCCAACCCCCTAGAAAACCAGCTCATGTCCCCTTAAGGCCAACCCCCTAGAAAACCAGCTCATGTCCCCTTAAGGCCAACCCCCTAGAAAACCAGCTCATGTCCCCTTAAGGCCAAACCCCCTAGAAAACCAGCTCATGTCCCCTTAAGGCCAACCCCCTAGAAAACCAGCTCATGTCCCCTTAAGGCCAACCCCCTAGAAAACCAGCTCATGTCCCCTTAAGGCCAACCCCCTAGAAAACCAGCTCATGTCCCCTTAAGGCCAACCCCCTAGAAAACCAGCTCATGTCCCCTTATGGCAACCCCCTAGAAAACCAGCTCATGTCCCCTTAAGGCCAACCCCCTAGAAAACCAGCTCATGTCCCCTTAAGGCCAACCCCCTAGACCCTCTCTGAGATAATTTTTTGCATTTTTCGGTAGATAAATGGCCCGGCAAAATGCTAGTTCCTGTTAAATTGCAGACTCGCTATCGCTCGTCAGGAAAAAATCGACACCTAAATGGCAGGAAAGGTCTTAAAACCGCCAAACTAATGGGCCGAACGTCTAAAAAATCTGAAAACTAATGGGGCTATATAAGAGGAAGAAGGAGGTTAACCAGAAAAACGACTCATCTCCTCATAAATTGCAGGCTCGCTATAGCTCGCCAGGAAAAAAATCGACACCTAAATGGCAGGAAAGGTCTTAAAACCACCAAACTAATGGGCCGAACTTCTTAACATCTGAAAACTAATGGGGCTAAACATGAGGGAGAAGGGGGTCCAGAAAAAGCTATTATCTCCCCTTTAATCTTATGCTGGCTACTATTTGACGATTTTATTCAGTTTAAAAA
This sequence comes from Paralithodes platypus, assembly GCA_032716605.1. NCBI lineage: Eukaryota > Metazoa > Arthropoda > Malacostraca > Decapoda > Lithodidae > Paralithodes > Paralithodes platypus. Next base: position 70,627,402 of record CM064483.1, read on the forward strand.
GGGCCTCGAGCAATCAACAGGCTTCAAACGATCCTAATGAACCCTTTTCACTACCACAGATCCTTCTTAAGCTGCACAAAAGCCAGGTAAACCAACTATCAAATTACCTCTGAAAAAAAAAATGGCCAACCATCTCCATCTTGGTACCACTGTTGATATTATCCTCAGTGTTGTCAATTGACCACTTGCGAGTTTTAGGCTATAAGGAAGTTGGAGCCGTGAACATCGATATTAAACAGAAATGCAATAATAATGTACGTTTCTGATGGATAAATAGCATGTTGAATTGGGCTTTATGTATTTGTAAATGTACTACGACCGTATTTTAGCTGATAATTCTGTTAAATATAGTTGTCTACAGCTCCAACTTCCTTATAGAACGAAACTCGCAAGTGGTCAATTTAGCTACTTTCCCGCTAGATCTAGAGTCACATATTTACATCGAGCGGTATAAATGTTGGCGATATTCTGGAGATTGAGCCATTTTGAAGGGGGTCACCGTTTTTTGTTTTTATCTTTATCTCCCTTTCTCTCTTTCCCTGGCTTGTATCCATTCGGCCCCATTCGGCCAACTGTTTTAAGACGTTTATCCCCATCCAGGTGTCGATGTCTTCCTGGCGAGCGATAGAGAGCCAGCATTGTATGGAGAAATCCGGCTTCGCCGGAGAAATTTTTCTATCGAAAAATTTAAAAATTTAGCTTCCTGTCAAAACAAAAATATATATATGCTGGCTCACTACCGCTCGTCAGGAAAATATTGTCACCTGGATGGGGTTAAACGTCTTAAAACAGTAGGCTGAATGGGGCCGAACGGATTCAAGCCAAAGAGAGAGGGAGAGAAAGAGAAAACAAGCGAGGTGGGCTCCCTTAACAACACAGCGAATCCCTCCCGACTCATTGATGATCGAAACACATAGCAATAAACTTTAAGGGGAGACGGTCGTTTCTCTGGTCCCCTTTCTCCTTTGTGCTTAGTCCCATTAGTTTTGAGATTGTTAGACGTTCGGCCCATTTGTTTGGCGATTTTAAGACCTTTCGTCCCATTTTGTTATAAATTTTAAGACCTATCGTGCCATTTAGGTGTCGATTTTTTCCTGGGTATGTTTTTCTAAGTTTGAGGGATGTCTAGAGAGGAAACTCTCCCCTTAATCTTTGAAAACTACGTGGTAGCACTTAGCTTTATCCTGGTGGATCACATAATGCTTTCATTAATTTAATTTGTTTTGTTGTCAATATTAAGACCTTTCGTGCCTTTTAGATAACGATTTTCTACCTGACGAGCGATAGCGAGCCTCTAATTTTAGAAGGAACCGCTACCGAAAAATGTACAAATTTATCTTGAAAGGGAGTCTAGAGGGTGTATTTCTAAGGATGATGAAGGTCTAGCGAGGAAACTCAAAAACAAAACAATGAATAAATATATAGAGCAAAAACCAAGCAGTACCCACGTTAAGGGAGCTCAGACGGTATTGTGCAGCATAATTTACTGGTTCGGCTCAATGGTTTAAGGAGGGGGTTTAGTTTGCTCTCTAAACCTCTATCAAACTAAAAAAAAAACACCCACAAGACTTTCAATAGAAATTTGTAAATTTTTCGGTAGAAAAATGTCCCGGCCGAAAGCCGGTTCCTCTTCAAATACAGGCTCGCTATCGCTCGCCAGGAAAAAAAATCGACACCTAAATGGCACGAAAGGTCTTAATATTGGCAAATGAATGGGGCAAAAGGTCTGAAAATCGCCAAACTAATGACGCGAATGTCTTGAAATCTCATAACTAATAGGGCTAAACATGAGGGAGGAGGAGGACTCGACAAACCAACTGCCTCCCCTAAGACGATATTCTAAATGCCCATAATAATGTACTCTTTAATTAACCCTTTGAGTACCAGCTGCGTGTGATATGTTTTATCCTAGCTAAATGTAGAGGATATTGTGCAGCTTAGGAAGGATCTGTGGTAGTTTATAGGTTTGGTTGAGATAGTTTCAAGTCTTATTATTGCTAGAGGTCCTTCCTAAGCTTAAGGGGAGACTGACCGTTTGTTTGGTCTATTAATTAATTTATTCATATATTTTTTTAGTTTCCTCCCTAGACCTCCATCAAGCTTAGAAAAACAACCCCTAGACCCCCCTTCAAGATAAATTTGTACATTTTTCGGTAATAAAATGTCCCGGCCGAAGGCCGGTTCCTTTTAAAATGGCAGGCTCGCTATCGCTCGCCAGGAATAAATCGACACCTAAATGGCACGAAAGGGCTTAAAATTGACAACGAGATGGGGCGAAAGGTGTTAAAATCGCCAAACTAATGGGCCGAACGTCTTATAATCTCAAAACTAGTGGGGCTAAACATTAGGGAGAAGGGGGTCCATAAAAACGGTCTTCTTCCCCTTAACCCTTTGAGTACCATGGGCGGCGTGTGATATATTCTATTCTAGCTAACTGTAGACGATATTGTGCAGCTTAGGAAGGATCTGTGGTAGCAAATGAGATAATACAAGGCTTTATTGTAGCCCAAATGCTTCAGAAGGTGATTTTAAGGGGGTAGTGCTCGCTTTTACTGGACCCCTTTCTCCCTCATGTTTGGCATATTAGTCTTGAGGTTTTAAGATGTTCGTTCCGTTAGTTTGGCGATTTTGAGACATTTCGCCTAAGTTTTTTGTCAATATTAAGACCTTTTTCTTTTTCTCTCCCTCTCTCTTTGGCTTGTATCCATTCGGCCCCATTCAGCCTACTGTTTTAAGACGTTTACCCCCATCCAGGTGTCAATATTTTCCTGGCGAGCAGTAGCGAGCCAGCATATATATATTTTTGTTTTGAGAGCAGGCTAAACTTGTACATTTTTCGATAGAAAAATATCTCCGGCGAAGCCGGATTTCTCAATACAATGCTGGCTCGCTATCGCTCGCCAGGAATAAATCGACACCTGGATGGGGATAAACGTCTTAAAACAGTTGGCTGAATTGGGGCGAATGGATACAAGCCAGGGAAAGAGAGAAAAGGAGAGAAAGATAAAACAAGCCGGTGACCCCCCTTAAGGTTTTGTACCGGAGACGTCTTTTATATTGTATTCTAGTTATATACTTTCATGCTAGATCTATAGGTATTTAGTTTAATCGGTCAGAGAAGTAATGAAAATGAATAGCCATGGTGAATACTGATAACAGTAGTTTACGAAAACCTCAAGTTATTAGGGTAAAATAAATAAGTTAGCCATTTAATGTAGTTTTCTATAATGATAATAGTTTTAAGAAAACTAGCTTGGAACAGTAACTATTATATATTTTTTTAAAAACCTTGATAATTTACATATTTAATTTGCGTTTTTTTAGCATACTTTGACAATATATATGTAATAATATTCTAAAATAGATAGAGCATCAATTTATAAAGAATTAATTTGTCTTTAGATGACCGGCTTGAGAGAAAATAATTATCTGTTGCAATGTCTATGTTTTAGTGCAGCTTATAATACAACCTCCTTCAGATCATTGTTACTCTTAGTTTCACAAAGACTAGACGTGAATTACGCTTCTGCCATATTGCCTTCAAGCGCATAAGTAAAAAATCACTTTGTTCATTAAATAGTATCATTAATTGTTCCGTGAATATTTATTTGAACTATATAATCCCCTGAATTTAAATATAAATATCTTCACTCATTCAAAATAACATAGATCTGTTGGAATATGTCTTGCCAAATAAGCATTATCCCTCCAAGTGTACTTATCCATAGTGTCAACTTTTCTCCACAGACTTCCTCGTCTGTGGGGAAGTTGCCAAAAAAACTAAAAATTAAATGTCAATGTAAACCACAAAAATGGTATACATTCAACACATTTAAAACAGATACGACAATAAATTTAAATGAAAACAATTGGGTGGTAGCCGACGACAAACTCGTGTATTGTTTTGACCAAGGGATTAAAGTAACACTTTCAAAGTGTTTCACCAAAATTCAACTAAAATTAAAAACAGGCCGAAAAACATTGAAAAAGTTCAATTTTGACGTAAATACCGGTCAGTCAAAGGGACCGATCATTAATTATACCTTGGTGACCCGCTGCGAGGACCGGGTGACCCCCTGCGAGGACCGGGTGACCACCTGCGAGGACCGGGTGACCACCTGTGAGGACCGGGTGACCCCCTGTGAGGACTGGGTGAACCCCTATGAGGACCGGGAGACCACCTGCGAGGACCGGGTGACCCCCTGTGAGGGCCGGGTGACCCCCTGCGAGGACCGGATGACCCCCTGCGAGGACCGGGTGACCCCCTGCGAGGACCGGGTGACCCCCTGTGAGGACCGGGTGAACCCCTGCGAGGACCGGGTGACCACCTGCGAGGACCGGGTGACCACCTGTGAGGACCGGGTGACCACCTGTGAGGACCGGGTGACCCCCTGTGAGGGCCGGGTGACCCCCTGTGAGGACCGGGTGACCTTCTGTGAGGACCAGGTGACCCCCTGTGAGGCTTCTGCCACAGGGCTCTCAACAAGCCAAAAAAATAATTACCTTCGGAAAGATAAGCTTGAGTTGGCTAAGGATGCACTTGGTGAAGATGTTCTGGCCAAGTACAAAGCGCTCTTCCCGAACTGCATGGCCATGCCAGAGGGCCTCACCCCAACACAAGAACGTCGCTTGAGAAAACAAAAGGCAGCTGAGATCGTCCGTATGGCAACGGATTGGCAACGGGTGACCCCCTGCGAAGACCGGGTGACCCCCTGTGAGGACCGGGTGTGACCCCCTGTGAGGACCGGGTGACCCGGTGCGAGGACCGGGTGACCCCCTGTGTGGCTTCTGCCTCAGGGCTCTCAACAAGACAAAACAAGAATCTCCGTCGGAAAGAAAAGCTTGAGTTGGCTAAGGATGCACTTGGTGAAGATGTTCTGGCCAAGTACAAAGCGCTCTTCCCGAACTGCATGGCCATGCCAGAAGGCCTCACCCCAACACAAGAACGTCGCTTGAGAAAACAAAAGGCAGCTGAGATCGTCCGTATGGCAACGGATTGGCAACGGGTGACCCCCTGCGAGGACCGGGTGACCCCCTGTGAGGACCGGGTGACCCCCTGCGAGGACCCGGTGACCACCTGTGAGGACCGGGTGACCCCCTGTGAGGACCGGGTGACCTTCTGTGAGGACCAGGTGACCCCCTGTGTGGCTTCTGCCACAGGGCTCTCAACAAGACAAAAAAAGAATCACTGTCGGAAAGATAAGCTTGAGTTGGCTAAGGATGCACTTGGTGAAGATGTTCTGGCCAAGTACAAAGTGCTCTTCCCGAACTGCATGGCCATGCCAGAAGGCCTCACCCCAACACAAGAACGTCGCTTGAGAAAACAAAAGGCAGCTGAGATCGTCCGTATGGCAACGGATTGGCAACGGGTGACCCCCTGCGAGTACTGGGTGACCCCCTGTGAGGACTGGGTGACCCCCTGCGAGGACCGGGTGACCCCCTGCGAGGACCGGATGACCCCCTGTGAGGACCGGGTGACCTTCTGTGAGGACCAGGTGACCCCCTGTGAGGCTTCTGCCACAGGGCTCTCAACAAGACAAAAAAAGAATCACCTTCGGAAAGAAAAGCTTGAGTTGGCTAAGGATGCACTTGGTGAAGATGTTCTGGCCAAGTACAAAGCGCTCTTCCCGAACTGCATGGCCATGCCAGAAGGCCTCACCCCAACACAAGAACGTCGCTTGAGAAAACAAAAGGCAGCTGAGATCGTCCGTATGGCAACGGATTGGCAACGGGTGACCCCCTGTGAGGACCGGGTGACCCCCTGCGAGGACCCGGTGACCACCTGTGAGGACCGGGTGACCCCCTGTGAGGACCGGGTGACCTTCTGTGAGGACCAGGTGACCCCCTGTGTGGCTTCTGCCACAGGGCTCTCAACAAGACAAAAAAAGAATCACCGTCGGAAAGAAAAGCTTGAGTTGGCTAAGGATGCACTTGGTGAAGATGTTCTGGCCAAGTACAAAGCGCTCTTCCCGAACTGCATGGCCATGCCAGAAGGCCTCACCCCAACACAAGAACGTCGCTTGAGAAAACAAAAGGCAGCTGAGATCGTCCGTATGGCAACGGATTGGCAACGGGTGACCACCTGCGAGGACCGGGTGACCCCCTGTGAGGACCGGGTGACCCCCTGCGAGGACCCGGTGACCACCTGTGAGGACCGGGTGACCTTCTGTGAGGACCAGGTGACCCCCTGTGTGGCTTCTGCCACAGGGCTCTCAACAAGACAAAAAAAGAATCACCGTCGGAAAGATAAGCTTGAGTTGGCTAAGGATGCACTTGGTGAAGATGTTCTGGCCAAGTACAAAGCGCTCTTCCCGGACTGCATGGCCATGCCAGAAGGCCTCACCCCAACACAAGAACGTCGCTTGAGAAAACAAAAGGCAGCTGAGATCGTCCGTATGGCAACGGATTGGCAACGGGTGACCCCCTGCGAGTACCGGGTGACCCCCTGTGAGGACCGGGTGACCCCCTGTGAGGACCGGGTGCCCCCTCTGCGAGGACCGGGTCACACCCCTGTGAGGACCGGGTGACCTTCTGTGAGGACCAGGTGACCCCCTGTGAGGCTTCTGCCACAGGGCTCTCAACAAGCCAAAAAAATAATCACCGTCGGAAAGATATGCGGGAGTCGGCTAAGGATGCACTTGGTGAAGATGTTCTGGCCAAGTACAAAGCGCTCTTCCCGGACTGCATGGCCATGCCAGGAGGCCTCACCCCAACACAAGAACTCGCTTGAGAAAACAAAAGGCAGCCGAGATTGTCCGTATGGCAACGGATTGGTGGGAAAAAAAAATCTTCTTCCAGAAACAAGTTTTAAAATAGAAAAATAATTATATATATTTTTCATATTTGTTTGGTTTATGTATTTATACCGGTGTATATTAAAGGCTGCTTCTATAGTACAATGAATATTTGTTTTATTCGATTTATCTCTCATATGTATAAAGTAGTGTCATTTTATTATTAATTATTAACACGATACAGAATAAACGTGTTAGTGTACTTTCTTAACTATATTATGATTTCTGTGTAGGAAGCTTGATATTTTAAACTTGGAAAATTTTGATACTACAAATATTGAAATTGTCCGGCACATTAAATCAATGCTTATTCACAGAACGAATAAATTAGTTAGAAATTTCAATTATTTGTATAACTTTATTATTTTAGGTTTGTCACCATTGATGGCGAGTTTTTTCAGATTTTTCTGGCTGACGTTAGTCAACTTAATCCAGCCTATAGTCTATTCGCAGTAAGTAGGCGAAAAATCATGACCCCTAACCTCTGTAACTAAAAAACGACTGGAGTAATCGAGGTAATATTTCTACCATTTGGGAAGAGTCAGTCAAGGAATAGATGTGGAAATTTACAGCCGATTTGCTCTAGCCCTTTTTGAGTTACAGAGGATAGAGGTCATGATTTCTCGCCTACTTACAGTGAATAGACTATAGTAATAGTAGTAAACGACTTAGTAGTAGTAGTAATAGTAGCAGTAGTAGTAGTAGTAGTAGTAGTTGTAGGTATATGAGAAATAAGTGCACCAGTTCTTATAGGTGCATCAGCATCTACAGTATATATAACACCTCTCTATAATAAATATGTACCCTAGCATTTACAGGAACTCACCTATATGGGCCCATATGGCAGTTATGAGTGTTGTCCATTATTCCCGCTAGGGGTATTGTTTATGGGCAGATATGGCCACGTCTCCACCTTCTACAGGCGTGCCTATCAATGTATCCAACTCTCTCCTCTAATAAGAACTACTTCAAGATTACCAGTGTTTAACTTATCCCACCGTTAAGATAAGTACACTGTGGACCTGCATAGCAACCAGGACCACCCCTCAACAGTAGTAGTAGTAGTAGTAGCAGTAGCAACATGAATATTGTGTGAAGCTAATTTATTTGCCATGTTCAAACATTGGAAATAATGCCTATATTACCCCAATAATAGACTCACTTTATCCTATTGCCATGTTCAAACATTGGAAATAATGCCTATATTATCCCACTACTAGACTCACTTTATCCTATTGCCATGTTCAAACATTGGAAATAATGCCTATATTATCCCACTACTAGACTCACTTTATCCTATCTGTATTTATTTATTCCACTATATCTTGTTGTAATCCAAGTTTGAACAGTTCTTCATAACACAATAAATATAATTCTTTTAAGGGGAAGGTATACGGCCTAGTGGTGAAGTTTCCCAGTCACCATATTTGACTTTTGGCCATTAACTTCATAATTAGTCTACACTGTAACATGTTCATATTTATAGTAGCTTCTTCTGGACCCCCTTCTCCCTCATGCTTAGCCACAATAGTTTTGCGAGTTTAAAACATTCGTTTCCTTAGTTTGGCGATTTTAACACCTTTTGTCCCATTTCGTTGACAATTTTAAGACCTTTTGTGCCATTTAGGTGTCGTTTTTTTCCTGGCGAGCGATAGTGAGCTTGATATTTTAAGAGGAACTGGCCTTTGGCCGCAAAATGTAGCCTACAAATTTATCTTGAAGGGGTCGGGGGGGGAGGTTAAGGGAGTGTTTTTCTAAGCTTGATGGAGGTCTAGCGAGAAAACAAAAATACTAAGAAATATAGGAATAATTGAAATAATAGACCAACAAAACGGGTCACCCCCCTTAACCCGTAAACGGCGGCAAAGCTCTTAAGAGGTTTTACTGGGCGACGGCGGCAAAGCTCTTAAGAGGGAGGCCTAAAAAAAAACATTTAAACAGCACTAACATTTGTTTTTGTTTTTTCCCTATACCTCATATCACTCCTCCACATCCCCTCCTTCCTCCCTTTCCCCTCCCCTTCAATTATCACCTATTTTCCCTGTTTTTCCCTAATTTGTTGGTATATTTTTGTGCTAACATTAGCAAACTGTGTGGGGGATGTGCTTACGTGCCTAGCGGGTGTGTTACACAACCGAGTGTGTGTATGAGTAGGCTCAGTGTGGCTTGAGGCCTCGTGGAGGGAGGGGTTGCCTCAATTTTCTCCATAATTCATGTATGGGCTGGTCCATCTATATTCGCGATTTTGACGAGAAAAATTATATTTTCACTTGTTTTATTGTTGTTACAGGTTACTATCTTCATAGTGAAGGTAAAATAGGCGCATATGAATAGGTAATAACGATATTTATCGTAAAATGACGATTATAGGCCTGAATGGAGCCATTATGCTCGCCCATGGGGAGCTAGTTCATTACCCCCACCCTGGCCGTTACCGGGTTAACACTATAAATGGAATTTAATTACCCTTTTAGTACGAGTAAAGATATATTGCTCTATATTAATATGCAGGATTCGAAACTGCATAATAAATCGGAGGCTTGTGCATATTTTGTAACTGTCTTGATAGCGTAATGCATAGTGCGCGGAATTTCGATGTGAGTATCCTAGGTTCGAGTCCTTGGAGTGCCACATGTATTTGTTGATTTCATTAATTGAGTTTAGATGTGAAGTTGGTTGGTATAAAAAACATAATAATTCATTCTGGTTCAGGAGCAATTTATAGAGGGGCCTTCCCGAGGGTTAAGTGCCCCATTAATTACTCCTTCCATTCGTCTATACATTAGGCTACTATAGCGCAGTTGGAATATATGTACATACTCAGATTATTATGCAGAATTCGAAACTGCATAATAAATCGTAGGCTTGTGCGTATTTGTTAACGGTCTTGATAGAGTAATGCATAAGTGCGCGGAATTTCGATGTGAGTATCCTAGGTTCGAGTCCTCGGAGTGCCACATGTATTTGTTGATTTCATGAATTGAGTTTAGATGTGAAGTTGGTTGGTGTAAAAAACATAATAATATCATTAGACGATTTTACTCTCTTTAGGAAGGTTTTATCATAGTTAACCCTTCGAGTACCAGCGACGTGTGGTACACTTTATTCTAGCTAGATTTGGACAATATTATGCAGCTTAGGGAGGATCTGTGGTAGCTAAAAAGTTGGTTTAGATCATTTGAAGCCTTATCATTGCTAGAGGTCCTTCCTAAGCTGCGCAAAATAGTTTAATATTTCCCAGAATATGATGAAATGGACGTCGCTGGTACTGAACGGGTTAACGAAATAATGAAGATATAATAGGCCTACACCTCTTTGAATACTAGAGGTCCTTCCTAAAGGGGGTCTCGTATCTAATGCATTTCAATCTAACGAATACACATCTAACGACCCTCTAGGAGCTCTACTTGATCGCACATCTAATGATCCAAAATTCGTATCTAACGCCAAGTATTACGATTCCCCGGGATCGAATTTCAAGATTCCCGGCCAATCGCTGATTTTTTACTGCAACCCGCATCTTCCCTGACGTCATCAGCGTCCCCATCTTCCCTGACGTCATCAGCGTCCCCATCTTCCCTGACGTCATCAGCATCCCTATAGTCTATTTTTTTCCAGCTGAGGGTAAATTGTCATGTTTCTATCTTTGTTACTCGGCTATAAGGTAGATTTTGTAGCGAAAGATGATGGTTATTCTGAAAACTTGGCATTAATATGACACACAGCCATAGTAGTTTCATATATTTCCATTAAGTATCGAAAAATCGCTAATAAGAGATTCAATTTAAGATCAGCTGGAAAAAAATAAAGTATAGGCCTCCCCAACTCCCTCAGAGTCAGTCCGCGCCATTTTTCAACCGTGTACTGAAGTGCTCTGTTCGCCCCAACCTGTTATTTCTGACCGCTATCCCATCAAACGAGTATCTGGCGGTGTATTACGCCTCTTATGATACTCAAAAGGAGAAGGCAGGAATCAGAGAAGATTACGAAACTACAAAATGAGGCAGAACAGGCACGGGCAGGGAGGCAAGAGGGAGGAGTAATAGGTGGTGGTGGTTAGGAGGTCCTCGGCACCAGGACCTCCCAGTAGCCTCCCCTCCGTGCCTTGGATTCACAGATGTCGTCTCACCTACACACCTTATTATTCACTCGCAGTTTGGTTTATTTATTCTTCTAATTACTTACATATTATATGGTTTGTATTGAATTTATGTATCAAAATATCACTCGGAAGGGCAAAAAAAGGTGAAAAATATGCACTCGGCCGAAGTCTTGCCACCAATTATAATTTATCGCATAAGTTTATGTATTCGCAGCTAACATGTTTTTTCGTCATTTATTATTCGTTAGATACGATAATACTGTATCTGGATATCTAAATAAAAGTAGTGTCATACAAAAAATCTTAGCGAAGGATTTACACTGGAGTCGCGAAATCCGAGTCAACATGTGAGGTAGCGTAAACACAGTTTTATATAATCCGTCATTAAAATAACTGGACTTGTGACACTCTGTTATATTAGTTTCTGGAAATTCTAGTTTGGCAGCATCTTCTTTTAATGTTATAAGTACAGTATTTGGCAACTTAAGATGCCAATACCAATCTAAAAAGAGTTCCAAAGTGTTGACAGAAAAACTTGTGGATAATAAACTGTTGCAAAAACAGATTGTATGAAGCCACTTTTAGACTCAAAAAATCTAAAATGTCAACAGTACTACAACCACTAGTGCATCAAAGTTGCTACTTGCCTTAGAAACAGCCAGTATATATTAATAAATGTGACAGTATAGATTTTACTTTCCTTTTTCTTTTTTAAGTAAGCTAGAAAATTACTTGTTTCCTTCTTATTTGCTAAGATAATATGTTTTTACTGCCATATACTGTATGTTGTTAGTTGTAAAAACTTGACATTAATCCACACCCCCGGCTAACTTTGAACTTTGGCGCCAGCATGCAACACTAAAGCCGGTATCACACGAGAGCTTTTATAGTCAACACTCGATCATCAACATTTTTATGGCAACATTTCTGGACTATTTTACACTGATATCGGAAACTAGACTGATAATACATGAATTTAGGTCAACGAAATATTGTAAATGTTGACCTCATAAGCTGCCAGACCAGTGTTGAGGATAAATGTTGAGGGAAAAAGTGCTCGTGTGATACCGGCTTAGCTGTTATCTTGCAAATGGTGAAGACTAGAACATTCTACACCAAGTGGTTGAAGTTTGATGGTGAAAAAATAATTCTAGTGTTGGCGGTTGTCTGCCTACGTGTCAATTTTAGTTTCAACGTTCGGCCGGCACATACAGTACATACATACATACATAACATTTTAAGACTGAGTGTTCCACACATACGTGCAGTTTCAGTCTCTAGTCCTAATGGCGGCGTTCCAGGCAACCCTGTTAAGGGCTGCTTCACTTGTCAAGTTCTTAGATTTGAGATCGGCATGTATAGTCCGATCCCAGGTCTTCCTCGGTCCACCCCTTGGTGCAGCTCCCTCCACAATCACAGAACTGCATTTTTTCACTCAATTTCGTTCATCCATTCTCTCCATATACCCATACCATCCCAGTCTACTTGTACGCATCACCTCGCTAATACTCTTTATACCTAAACATCTCAGCTCAACATTTGTCATTCTATCCTGTAGCCTGGCCCCACACATCCATCTCACCATTCTCATCTCATTACAGTACGTTCCATTCTGTTGACATCCTCTACTTTAACAGCCCATGTTTCTGAGGCACTTCTAACACATGAGGCATATACCTTTCCCTTCAGGGGGTGAGGCATTCTTTTCATGGTCAGGATTGGCAGCAGTTCTCTGAACTTCCGCCAGCCACATCTAATTCTAGCAACAGTGGCAGCCTGGGCCCCACCACTGGCAAAGATGGTATCTCCTAGGTAACAAAACTTGTTCACCAGCTCCAATGACTCATTTCCAAAATTCACAGCCACAGGATCATCACTAAACACAAGCTCGCCTTTGCACACTACGCACTCAAATTTCTCTATTTCTGATGTTACGTCCTGGGATATATAAACACTGGGCTCTTTCTATTGGACTAGGTATGCGGCAACAAGCAACAACGGAAAACGCTAGATCCCACCCTTATCTATAAACCCAGGCAACAAACCACCCTAAACCGTCAAGAGTCCTGCCTGGACAACAAGGTATCCTATGACTCGGTTACAGGGTGCACGCACTATAGACTGCTGATAGTCAAGCAGGCTATATAAAAGATCACACAATTAAGTTGACTTAAAGCTTCAAGGAAAAGATAGATAACGGAATTAAATTGCAGAAACAATTTAATAACAAACTAGAAGAAAGTACATTTAACGTTACGTTAATTAATACAACTAATCACCCCTGCGTGAAAAAAGGTGAAAGCAAACAGTCCTCAAAACATCGTACAGGTAGACAAGATGCAGGTTTCTAAACTGCATGCGGCTACTGTAGGATCTGATGCTTAGCAAAGAAAGTAAGTTACGGATTTAGAGAACTCTTAACTCATAAGCAGGAATAAATACTAGTGATAGGCCATACAGTGTATAATGGCATAGGTATAATTAAATAAAGGCAGCAACTCGCAACATAACCACATACAGGTGTGCTTCTCACTCTTAGTCAGGCAAGCCTGCTCGGACAGAGTCTCTAAGCCACACCCTGACTCACAATGCTCACAAAGACGGTAAACTGTGGCACAATAACAAGCATACAGATATAATAAACCACTAGCTGTTAATCTGCCAGGCGGCAGAGGTCTAGCCGGAAGGATATAGGCTTCGGATACTCGGGCTGAGCCACCTGCTCTAGCCTAGGGACGTTCCCAAGTCTGTGCGCCAAATTACTCTAACTGAAAGGGTGCTCTCTTGAGAGACTCAGATCCCAAGTATCTGACTCTCTCCTGGCGACCCTAAAACAAACGCAAGACGTGCTAGCGCAGTGCTGAGTGGACTAGGCAAGGGCCCTCACACAACACAACACTAGACACACAGGCACACAGACAAGAAAATGCCCCCCAGACTCCCACGGGTATCCTAGTAAAGTTGTGCAGGTTCACAGGACTCGCACCAGCAGACTTCACTTAAAGGATCGCAAAAAAAACTCCCCTCCGGTCTAGCCCCTGCTCACCTGCCACAAGAACACACTAGCAAGCATGAAACCACCAAATATGAGACAACAAAAAAGCTTCCTAGGTCTCATTAACAATTACATCTCTGCATAAGGCCCAAAATCCTATCTAGTTATCTGAGAGCTCGTCGTTAATACAATAATAGATATAAGGTCTATCAAGGGGATGGGATAATTAAATAGATTGGTGAAGTAGTGGAAGGAAGGTATACAAAGTAAGAGAGAAAGTTTCTAAGTGGGGTTGAGAGGGATAGATATCAAGGGGGTCCGAAGGGTACGACAGTGAGGTGAGCTCTGAGTCTTGAATCTGTCTGGACCCCACCCTAGGCATGCGAAATACATCTCATGCTTGGCAACACTCAACACCGTTGCCGGGTCAAAATCGTCTACCCCTTGCGTGAGTCGAAACTAAGCCTAACGTTGCGATTAATTGGCAACAATCAGGCTCGTCCCAAGCTACTCTCTCCGCGCCCGCGCGAAGCAACGTCCCCCAGCCGGTCTCTCTCTCCCGCTCGTCTCCTCCCACTCTCACTAGACTTACATCTTATATATAATAATGAAATAATCAACTATCGAGAATAAAATATACTAAGATGTGTTGGTTAAGAATAAGGGCAGCTTCAAGCTGTGAAACAACATAAGAATATCCCAGACATTAGTTACATTGTCGTAGGATATATACTAAGGAAAAGCCGGCCAGCCGGCTGCCGCCAGCCGGTTTCTAAACGGCTGGGCAGCCGACACTCGCGCATGCCCGCACGTGGCTACTAAGCAGGAGCGTCACACCTCCCCCAAGATATAAGACACTTGACTAAGTTCTTCATATCTAACAGAAAGCTTCTCATAGTACCACACACTGTTGCGACACAAGGCACTATATATAAAAAAATAAAGACTGTTGCACTCCACCGAGCAAGTTCAACTAACTTAGCGACAATAAGCGAAAACATTCAACTTAGATACTGCTACAACATCTTATATAAAATTCTACACGTTATAAAAATAAAGAGTTTTTATAAGGTTTTTGCTTTTTTTAATTTGTTTTTTTCGGCTGAACTACAGTGACAGCCTATTTTCCTCCACACTCAACACACACTGACTGAACGGCGAGGGTTCTCCTGCAAACAAACCCTCCCGTGACAACCAATCAGCCAAAACATTATCAGTGCCCTTAGCATGCCACACATCCAACTTGTGTCCCGGCAGCAAAACAACACCTGGCACTGATAAACTGCCCAGTTCATCACAAGACTGGCATTTTTCTTCGCTCTTTCCGGCAACGGGGCCTGCCAATAACCTTTCACTAGTTCTACCTTCGTGATAGGCGATGCAGCCCCGAGGCGGTCTATGGTGTCGTCAACTCTCGATAAGGTATAGGCGTCTGTCAGGGATAATGCACACACACTCCCGCAATCAACACACTCACTGATCTTGCCACTTAACACCGGTTGCAAAGTTACAGGCAACGACCACTCACGACATTCCTTATCCCTCAGACCCTTCGTCAACACGTAATCCAGCTCTGCTTGCACCACAGGCTGTCGAGCAGGATTTATACGGTAGGGAATTAAACTGAGCCTTGCACTATCTCCAGCCTGCATGTCGGATTCTACCCCGTACATCAGGCCTGGAGAAGCAACAAACATGCGGATGCACTGCCACAGCCTAGTAAACAACTTATCTCGCAGAATAACAATCCTAGTGCCCTTCCACAACCCAGCCGAGACCGCAGCTTCTAACCTGTAGTCTCCCTCCTTCTCCACCTTCGTCCCTAGAACAGCCAGGTCATGAGAGGGACAATCAGTACCACCTGTGCAGTCACTCCCATAGCTCATTATTGCTAAGGCTTCCCCGCCGATACCGTACATGCGCACCCCCGCATTCCTTGTGACGACATCTGCCTGCGCAACATCACCGCTTTTAGCGACATGGCCAGATACAGTCGGTCTATGGTAGGGCTGTTGCATTAGACTAGAGCAGCATTGGGAGGCTATGCGACGACCGGGCACAGCCACTCCACAGCCAACCTCACCAATCTGCTCAATGTCCTCCTTTTGACCACCACCCTTGGCAGCCATGGGTCGACCCTGACCTGGCAACCATGACAAAGCCTCGTCGCCCACCTTGAACCACCGAAACAACGAGGCTAATGGTCTTTCAACATTCACGTGACCTGCCCGCGGAACATCTTGCACCGCCCGAGTTGTGAGGCTCAGGGGCTCGGCACGACCAGTGGGGTATGAACCGAGCTGGTGCTGGAGCGCTGCACACTGCTGCTCAGGCAGGTGCTCTAGCGCTTCCACAGCCACCAGACTCGTGTCCCCCGCCCACTGCTCCGCCGAGACATGACAATCCCTACTCTCCTCCACCTGTGCCCTACTGCCACCCTCTCCTTCTCCACCTTGGCCGCGGCAGACCAACGCAGGGACAGTAGGCTGCTCAGGTGGTTGCCTCACAAACTCCTCCAACAGGTTCACATGACATGTTTCCCCGTCCTCGTGTTTGATCTCGACAGCACCATTACCACACTTCTGAACTTCCGGATCCTCCAACTGCAGTTTACAAATATCTGAGGGAACCAACCTGTCTAGATGCTTCCGAAGCAACCCAAGTCCTCCCCCAATATCAAACTGAGCAACCCTTTTTTCTCTCCGTGTGTAACGTTGCTGCCTCGGAGTCTCTTCCTGCCCTACCTCCTCACTAGCTGTGACAGGTCCTGGGGCCTCTCCAGACTCTAACATAGGTGCCAATAATGAGTCACCAAGAAACACTGCCGGCTCAAAACTCTCCAATTGACCAACACTTCCCGTTTTCTTGTGACCTTTCCTCCGCGGTTTGATAGACTGAGGTGGTGGCTGCAAGGCTCCGGATGTCTGAGAACGCGTCACAACACACGCCATGGTTTGTACGCTACACTTCTCAACCCACTCCTGTTCCTCCCTACTAACGTCGGCCGCCTTCTCGGCAACGACCAAGGGTGAAACCTTAGAAGCAGGCACCGCAAAGTCGTTGCCAAGGAGGAGGTCGACGCCCCCAACAGGCAAGTTCTCTACGATTCCGACATCCAGCTCCTTCACCACACCACCCACCTCCAGCTCCATCCGCACCAGCGGGTAGGACTTCGTAGCATTGATCCCCTGAACTACCACCACCCGAGCAGCGTTAATCGGCCTACCAGTAAAGTTCTTTAACAAGGTCTGAGAAGCCCCAGTATCACGCAATAGCTTAACTCCTCGCCTTTCGCCAGCCCACCTCACAAAACCATGCCCTCTATGACCTCCAAAGACGTCGTGGACAGGGTTCGAGCCTTCCGGACTCTTGAACACAGGCTGTGTCCCAACCTCTGACGAACTACCCTTGGCAAAATCAGAAGATATAGGCGACACCCCTATGCTGCGGGCCAATGACACAACCTTGTTTGGTGGCTTGTTCGGACAAGCATTTGCAAAGTGACCCTCCTTGTGACATGCAAAGCACTCTTTACTCTTTGGATTCCCTTGGGAGTGGGAGGTACCATTAGACTTCTTATACGGGACGGTATTTGGTTTATGTTCAGTTTTATTGTCAGTGCTACCTGGTTTTGTGTATTTATGTGTATCAAAATTCTTGGGAGGGGGAGGGGTACGATCCTTTGCACCCGACTCACTCCTAGCTGCTGCTTCGCACCCTCGAATTAATGACAGTCGGAGGTCAGCCATTTCTGCTGCCTCCTGGAGAGTTCTAGGATTTTTTTCCTTTATATTTAATGTTAAGTCCCCGCCTGTGCACTTAAAGAACTGCTCCAAGAGAACCAACTCCCGCAACTCCTCAAAAGTAGCTGCCCTCTCAGAACGCAGCCAATGTCGTAGTGCATCAGACAAGTCCCGGGCGTGTTCTAGGAAGGTACTATCCTTGCCCTTAGTAACACCCCGAAACTTCAAGCGGTAAGTTTCTGGTTGTAACTCATAGGCCCGTAGCACAGCCTTCTTTAGCTCATCATAAACTACACAGGACTCTAAAGGTAGTGCATCATACGCTTTTAGCCCCTTTCCTAGGAGTCTTGATGAAACTAATGCTGCCCACTTTTCCTGAGGCCACTGGTGTTCCTGACACTTCTTCTCAAATCGCATAAAAAACTCAGTCACACATGACTCATCGAACACAGGAACTAGTTTAAGCAGGTGCGACAATGATTGACCCCCAATATTTCGCCCTGTTACCTCCACTCGAGATCTCTCCAGCTCCCTGTCAGCCCGATACCTAGTAGACTCTGCCTGCAGTTCAGCCTCTCGTATAGCTGTTCTCTCTGCAGCCTCAGCCTGAGCTCTAGCAGCCTCAGCCTGCACACTAACCTGTCTTTCGGCGGCCTCAACCTTAGCTCTAGCAACCTCAACCTTGGCCATCTCAAGCCGAAACAACAAATCTGGAGTCAACCCTTGAGGAGGGGAAGGTGCATTTAATGGAGAGGGTCCCTGTGATTGAATTCCACGCTGCCATTGACCATCAACTTGGGGGTATGTACTAAATTCAGGCACCCTGACGTTTGATACAGGGGTAGAGTGGAGGGGGGGCTGGGGACCGGGGCCCCCAGTCACCTCTCCACCCAGGTCTCTCCCTTCTAAACCCAATATCAAAGTCCTCAGCTGATCTTTCCTCATGCCACTTAAACCCTGGTGACCCTGAAGACCTGCCACACACTTCAAGCCATACTTATTCAGCTTCAACACCCTGGCAACGGTAAGGGGCACCTCTAAAAATCTTCTAGCACCCTCCTCACTATCGACTAGCCACTCCACAGGTCTTTCTCCCTCCGAGCCTGTATCGTGACCTGACCCACCACTGTGTTCTGATGTATTAGACATGTTTGTGTACTGCAGTAATTATCACGGTTATAGAATGTGCCTTATCTCCTATGCAAGTATGTATATACTAATGTTATTTAAAGTCTTTAATGTGTTATATTGGTTGCTCCAAAAAAAAACTCTATGTCCACTGTATTCCTCTAATCACAAGGAATCTCAAAACAAATGACCACTATATTCCTCTGTTCAGTAAATCCTATGCAAGGTCGCCATTTGTTACGTCCTGGGATATATAAACACTGGGCTCTTTCTATTGGACTAGGTATGCGGCAACAAGCAACAACGGAAAATGCTAGATCCCACCCTTATCTATAAACCCAGGCAACAAACCACCCTAAACCGTCAAGAGTCCTGCCTGGACAACAAGGTATCCTATGACTCGGTTACAGGGTGCACACACTATAGACTGCTGATAGTCAAGCAGGCTATATAAAAGATCACACAATTAAGTTGACTTAAAGCTTCAAGGAAAAGATAGATAACGGAATTAAATTGCAGAAACAATGTAATAACAAACTAGAAGAAAGTACATTTAACGTTACGTTAATTAATACAACTAATCACCCCTGCGTGAAAGAAGGTGAAAGCAAACAGTCCTCAAAACATCGTACAGGTGGACAAGATGCAGGTTTCTAAACTGCATGCGGCTACTGTAGGATCTGATGCTTAGCAAAGAAAGTAAGTTACGGATTTAGAGAACTCTTAACTCATAAGCAGGAATAAATACTAGTGATAGGCCATACAGTGTATAATGGCATAGGTATAATTAAATAAAGGCAGCAACTCGCAACATAACCACATACAGGTGTGCTTCTCACTCTTAGTCAGGCAAGCCTGCTCGGACAGAGTCTCTAAGCCACACCCTGACTCACAATGCTCACAAAGACGGTAAACTGTGGCACAATAACAAGCATACAGATATAATAAACCACTAGCTGTTAATCTGCCAGGCGGCAGAGGTCTAGCCGGAAGGATATAGGCTTCGGATACTCAGGCTGAGCCACCTGCTCTAGCCTAGGGACGTTCCCAAGTCTGTGCGCCAAATTACTCTAATTGAAAGGGTGCTCTCTTGAGAGACTCAGATCCCAAGTATCTGACTCTCTCCTGGCGACCCTAAAACAAACGCAAGACGTGCTAGCGCAGTGCTGAATGGACTAGGCAAGGGCCCTCACACAACACAACACTAGACACACAGGCACACAGACAAGAAAATGCCCCCCAGACTCCCACGGGTATCCTAGTAAAGTCGTGCAGGTCCACAGGACTCGCACCAGCAGACTTCACTTAAAGGATCGCAAAAAAAACTCCCCTCCGGTCTAGCCCCTGCTCACCTGCCACAAGAACACACTAGCAAGCATAAAACCACCAAATATGTGACAACAAAAAAGCTTCCTAGGTCTCATTAACAATTACATCTCTGCATAAGGCCCAAAATCCTATCTAGTTATCTGAGAGCTCGTCGTTAATACAATAATAGATATAAGGTCTATCAAGGGGATGGGATAATTAAATAGATTGGTGAAGTAGTGGAAGGAAGGTATACAAAGTAAGAGAGAAAGTTTCTAAGTGGGGTTGAGAGTGATAGATATCAAGGGGGTCCGAAGGGTACGACAGTGAGGTGAGCTCTGAGTCTTGAATCTGTCTGGACCCCACCCTAGGCATGCGAAATACATCCCATGCTTGGCAACACTCAACACCGTTGCCGGGTCAAAATCGTCTACCCCTTGCGTGAGTCGAAACTAAGCCTAACGTTGCGATTAATTGGCAACAATCAGGCTCGTCCCAAGCTACTCTCTCCGCGCCCGCGCAAAGCAACGTCCCCCAGCCGGTCTCTCTCTCCCGCTCGTCTCCTCCCACTCTCACTAGACTTACATTTTATATATAATAATGAAATAATCAACTATCGAGAATAAAATATACTAAGATGTGTTGGTTAAGAATAAGGGCAGCTTCAAGCTGTGAAACAACATAAGAAAATCCCAGACATTAGTTACATTGTCGTAGGATATATACTAAGGAAAAGCCGGCCAGCCGGCTGCCGCCAGCCGGTTTCTAAACGGCTGGGCAGCCGACACTCGCGCATGCCCGCACGTGGCTACTATGCAGGAGCATCACACTGACTTATCCTTCGACAGGGGTCCCTTTCTTCTACTACAGCGCTTATTCCCATAGTGCACCCAGCGTCGACAGATGCTACATTGAATCGCGTTAACGCCCACACCCTTTCTACACACTGAACATGGGTATGCACCGCTCTTTTCCACATTGCCTCGTCTCAATCTACAATGCATAACCTTGGTTTTGTTAATATTGACTCCTAAACCCTTGCTCGCCATTCCCTCTCTCCATTCTCTGAATTTGGCCTCAGCATCTTGCATACTGTCAGCTATTAGGACTAAATCGTCTGCATAAAACAGTTCCAACGGGAGTCCGCCTCTAAAAACTCTAGACCGTGCCTCCAGGACCATAATGAAGAGGAGGGGGCTTAACACTGAACCCTAATGGACTCCAACACGGACTGCGAACTCATCACTCAGGACACCCTTCACCCTCACCGCACTTCGCGAATCCTCCTAACCTAACCTAACCTAACCTAACCTAACCTAACCTGACCTAACCTAACCTAACCTAACCTAACAAGACAAGAGACAAAATGCAGACATATGTTAATTCACTCAAGGGATTTTTCTGTTCCTCCTCTTCTTCAACATCAACTGTACCGGAGACGTCTTTTTAGTTATATTTTAGCTATATTTAGACGATTTTGTGCAGTTTAAGAAGGATCTGAGGTAGTAAAAAGGGTTGATTGTGATAGTTCAAAGCCTGTTAATTACTGGAGGTGCTTATTAAACTGAAGAACATAAGTTTACTAGTAGCCTGAACATATTTAAAAAAAGGCTTCGGTATGGAAGGGGTTAAGCAGTTTGGAACTATGGTTACCTAAGGTGGTATTTTAACTGGCACGGTCAAGTGCAGCGTCTTTATTCAGTCTCATGTACCTATAACCTTAAGGGAGCCCACCTCATTTGTTTTATCTTTCTCTCCCTCTCTCTTTGGCTTGTATCCATTCGGCCCCATTCAGCCAACTGTTTAAAGACGCTTACCCCCATCCAGGAGTCAATATTTTCCTGGCGAGCGGTAGCAAGCCAGCATATATATGTTTTTGTTTTGACAGCAAACTAAATTTGTACATTTTTCGATAGCAAAATGTCTCCGGCGAAGCCGGATTTCTCAATACACTGCTGGCTCGCTGTCGCTCGCCAGGAAGAAATCGACACCTGGATGGGGATAAACATCTTAAAACAGTTGTCTAAATGGGGCCGAATGGATACAAGCCAGAGAAAGAGAGAAAAGGAGAGAAAGCTAAAAAAAGACAGTGACCCCCCTTAAGATTTTTTCACAGCACCTAATTCTACATAATCCTTAGTTCTATCCCTAAATGGCACACCTTCAACAATTAAAGGGGTACCGTATCACACAAAATATATTATCGTCATTATGTGTATTCTGCTGGGTTAGGTTATATATTTTACATACAGTAATACACACACACACACATCATGACACAAAATAAAACACACACACGTACAAGAGAACTCAAGTAAACGGGAATCTGCAAAAGTTATGTTGGCCTGCACAAGGCAGATTCCTTTCACACCAAGCCTATCTCATCCATATGTGTATCTAACTTTAAATTAAAATGTAAAACTTGCAAACTAAACAAACCAAAATTGGGACAAGGACAATATAAAGACAAATTAAATTATCAAAATCGCTATGTGGAAACAACGCTTACTAAAATGAAAATTATTAAATAAAAGAACACAATCCACCACATAGGGTGTACATTACTACATGAGCAAGTTAATCTGTTTCCCAAGCAAACTAATCGCACATATAACAACGCACTATCGTCACGTTAAAGGAAGTAGTCAAGTTTGGGAAGTCTTGAAGTTGTCTTTCCATATTGAGCCTACTATAGCACCATATAGCCTGATAGGCAACTTATTCCACACCTCTACTCCATTCATTATAGGTAGGCCAGAAATTGTCACCTCTAACCTCTGTAACTCAAAAAGGGCTAGAGCAAATGGGCTGTAAATTGCCACACTTAGACTGACTGACTCTTCCCAAATGGCAGACATATTAACTCGATTACTCTTGTCATTTTTGAGTTACGGAGGTTAGTGGTGAAGCTTCTTTGGCCTACCTATAATGAATGGATTATACTATACTGTTTCTTTTCAACTGACGATACATTGAGTCCCTTCCCAGCTAATTTCTCGATACTTAATGGACAAATATGAATCTACTATGTCTCTGCATCATATTAAGACCAACTTTTTATAATGAGCACCATATTTCACTACAAAATCTTCAAAATAACTGACAAATCTTGATGAAAACTTTGTAATTTACCGTCAGTTGAAAAGAAACAGAGTATATAGACATCTCTACTACCAAATAATACTTGTCTAAAGCTAAATTGATCCTGTTTGAATGAATTTGTCACTCAGATTTCACACATACACACCCACTCACACAGCATGACACACACACACATACATGGCAAGATGCACACATACCATATTACTTAGACTTGCACATACACATGAGAATACTAACACACACACACACACACTATATTACGTAGACACACACATACACATCATAATACTAGCACACACACATACACACTCGCATAGCAAGACACATACACATACCATATTACGTAGACACACACATACACTGCATAATGCTAGCACACACACACACACACTCACACACTTGTACATATCATATTACGTAGACACATAAATACACAGTATAATACTAGCACACATACAGTCACTCCATACACAACAATACTGTACTCTCACACATGAGTGACACGCGACATACAGAGTAAAAACACAGAATCATACACACATAAACTTAAAATCTCTCTCACACACACACACACACGGTGTCCCACAAAATAGCACACCGACATATAGATTCATACAATTACACTCAGGCTGCATTAACTTCATAGCTTTAGTTTTGGAACTATAGGTAGTGCCAACGAACTTGACAATAATCTTGATCCCTGACCTCTCTTGTACCTCAAAAGGGCCAGGAGCAAACTGGCTGTAAATATCCACACCTATTTCCTGGTGGACTCTTCCCAAATGATAGAAACGTCAGCCCGATTGCTTTCTTTCGATTCGAATTATAAGAAGTTAAGGGGTCAATATTATTGTCAAGTTAGCTGGCGTTACCTATACAGAGGGCTGCTACCGGGCAGTATGATAAGCAGGGGTTAACCCCTTGGAAATTATGGCGCCTGTTGACAGTTCATTCAGGTTATTATTAAACTATTTTCATTAGATTACGAAGGGTATATGGAGGTCAGAGGGTTACTTTAGATAGTCTTTACTCTTTTAATACGATGTTCTTTAGATTACGAAGGGTATATGTAGGTCAGAGGGTTACTTTAGATAGTCTTTACTCTTTTAATACGATGTTCTTTAGATTACGAAGGGTATATGGAGGTCAGAGGGTTACTTTAGATAGTCTTTACTCTTTTAATACGATGTTCTTTAGATTAAGAAGGGTATATGTAGGTCAGAGGGTTAATTGAGATAGTCTTTACTCTTTTAATTGCCATAGATTCTCCTTAAGCTGTATAGAATCGTCTAATGATAGTCAGAACAATCTGTCAAAACAGTGAAAACACGTCATACTCCTCAAGGGGTTAAGGGATTTTTATAGTTATTAGCAATTATTATTTTGGCAACACATTGAGGTTATTTTAAACTCACTATTGCCATTCTATTTAACCTCTTCTGTACCGGTGTCGTCCTTTTTTACTTTATTCTGGCTACTATTAGACGATTTTACTCAGTTTGAAAGGGCTTCCAGCAATTAAAAGGCTTCCAACTATATCACTTAACCCCTTCTGTACCGGCGACGTCCTTTTAACTTTATTCTGGCTACTATTAGACGATTTTACTTAGTTTCAAAAGGGCCTCCAGCAATTAGCAGGCTTGAAACTATATAACTTAACCCTTTATACTACCACACATCCTTCTTAAGCTACACAACATCGTCTAGCTATAATATAATGATACAGACTCATTTTGACAATTTAATCTGGCTATCATTAAGCGATTTTATACAGCTTAAGAGAGATCTGCGGGAATGATAAGGGTAAAAACTATCTTAATTAACCCTCTGACTTCCATAGACCCTTCCTAATCTGAATACATTTTTAACAGTTGTTCTGGCTATCATTAGACGATTGTATACAGTTTAAGAAGGATCTGTGGGAAGTATAAGGGTAAAGACTATATCAATTAGACACCAATAGACGATTTTATACAGCCTAAGAAGGATGTGTGGGTATTTGGGTAAATACTTATCTCAATTAACCCTCTGACTTCCATACACCCTTCCTATTCTGAACAGAATCGTCTATGAATAGCCGGAAAATAGGAAAGACATGCGTATTGGATCTTGAAAGGGTAAATCATTGGTAGACGTCCCTCCTAAGCCGAGTAAAATCGTCTAATAGTAACCAGAATATAATGCCACTTACTGTATATCACTGGGTTGATGCCACATAATTTACAACTAACAACATAATTGGTCATAAACACCTTTGTAAAACCCTTCCTCAGAGCTTTCCCAGTGTATACCATCTCCTCTACGTAGGACACGTGATACCCGTCTTGCAACACAATCCCACCCGTACTCTGTACAACTCTCCAACCCATGATTGAAACGTTACTCTGTCTTTCTTCTATTCAACAGCTGAGCTCTGGAACTCTCTCCCAGCATCAGTCTTTCCCTCTTCTTATGACTTAAATAGCTTCAAACTCTGCGTGTCCAAGCATTTTGGCTCGAACGTAACTAATTTACCCTTGTAGATTATGACGAATTTTAACATTATACAGAGTAGGCTACTCTAGCTATCAGTAGACGATTGTATGCAGTTTAGAAAGGATCATTCGTAATTATAATTGTAAAGGCTATCTCAATTATCCCTCTGACTTCCATATACAATTCCTAATTTAAATACAATCGTCGAACAATAGCCAGAAACCAGAACATAAATGCGTAATCGGATCTTGAAAGGGTTAAGATGGGGACAAGTCGGTTTCTCGTCTGTTCAACCCTTTCTGTACCGGTGACGTCCTTTGCATTACAATCTGGCAGCTTTTAGAAGGTTTTATCCAGCTTAGGAAGGACCTCTACGAATTAAATGGCTGCATACCAACTCAATTCATCCTTTTTAGCTACCGCAGATCCATCCCAAGCTGCATAAAATCGTCCAATAGTTGCCAGCATATGTGTATTTTATAAGCTGCTAGTTTGTTCACCCTATGGGTATGAAAGAGACAAAAGGCAAAGATACCTTTAACAAGTGTCTTCCCCATAGTTGCTATTTTAAGCTTATGTGTGTGTGTGTGTGTGTGTGAGAGCGAGAGAGAAAGAGAGAGAGAGTGTGTGTGTGTGTGTATTGGAAAGACGTGTGATTTAATTGTTTAGTGTAGCTTAATGCATAGAATGAGGGGTGTTTGTGAAAGCTAGCTGGATTACTCTCTGTGTAGACGAGACAAATTACAGAAACAGTGAGGGAAGCCAGACAAATGAAACAGGAGTTCCAGTAACTCCTTATCACATGCCTATGAGGCCTCCCCTGGGTATTGCTCTACTCGATTGGTGTCTACAATCGTTCCCAATTTGAGTCCTGGAAAAAAAGTTGCATGTGGTACGAAATATGATTTCTCACTTGGGTGCTTTTCTTACATTCATTCTGGTTGACAACAGACGACTATATTTAGCTTAAGAAGTATCTCTATGAATCGAAGAGGCAAGACTTATTAATTAACCCTTTGTCTTCCCTGGAGGTCCTTCCAAGATCACTAAAATCGCCTAATGATAGCAAGATGGAAATATGACTGGGTGTAAACTGCTCTGTTTTAATAACTAAGGATGTGACACAAATTTGTAACTTAAATGACAGACTGACTATGTGTGATTGTGTGTTTATAACTCTGGAACTCTCTCTCTCTCTCTCAATCAATCTTTCCTTCATCCTATGACTTAGACTGCTTTAACCCTTTCACCACCATGATGTAATTTTTATCCTATTTGAACTACCATTAGGATATTTTTTTTAGCTTAGGCCTATAATCCACTTCTAGGACTCGAAGGGGTATATGCGATCTCAATAAAGCCTCTGAACAGTATAGGGCCTTCTTAAACTGCTTAAAATCGTATAATTTTAACCAGAATCAAAGGTAAAAAAAGTGTCATGGTGCTGAAGGGGTTAAATTTCGTGTGTCCAGGCATTTTGACTTCAACGTCCCTTGAATTTGGCTCTGTCACTCTTTTAATTTGTGGGGAGACACTCGCTACAGGCAACATGCCTGTTGTCTCCTTCACACACATAAACAAAAGTGTGTGACTAACTGGCTGACTAACTGATTGATTTTTGTGTATGTGGTTGGGGGAGACAAAAGTCGAAACTGCCTGTGGTGAGTGCCTCACCCAGAGTTGACAGAGTGACAGGGCCAAAACCAAGGCATGCTCAAGCCAAATGTCTGGACACATGGAGTTTGAAGCAATTTAAGTCATAGGATGAGGGAAAGATGAAGGACAGATTGACTGAGTGTAACTGACTGTGTGTTTATAACTAACTGTGTGACTGACTGGCTGACTAACTGATTGATTGCCTGACTGGATTTAACTGACAGGGTGTTTATAAATAAATGTGTAACTAACTGATTAATTGACTGGGTGTAACTGACTGTGTCTTTATAACTAACTGTGTGACTAACTGATTGATTGACTGGGTGCTACTGTGTGTGTATTACTAACTGTGTGATTAACTGGGTGTAACTGACTGTGTATTTATAACTACCTGTGTGACTGACTAACTGATTGACTGACTGTGTGTTTATAACTAACTGTGTAACTAACTAATTGACTGACTGTGTGTGTGTGTGTAATAACATATAGGCATATCAATGTTCTATATCACACCAACAGGTATATGTAAATTTAAATGACACTAACTAAAAGCCATATACAGTATATATTATGTACGTTTAATATGATTTTAATGACACCAATATATATAATATTTAAACCATAATGTAATCCATAACTCTTTATTCTTACACATTGACATTCGTACGCATATAATTAAATAATCCTTTTCTTCGATTATCTATACAAAATGCAAGTTAATATAATTAACAATCTGATTAATCAATAAACGATGCAATTCGCAAATATAAATATATATAACTAATAAGAAAAGACAAGGGAATATTGGGTAAAAATAGATATCTCTAAGTAATGCCGGGTTGGGGTAGGGTAGGTAGGGGGAGGGGGTGGGTTGAGAGAGAACTGAGCTCTGATTGCGGGTTGCCCGCCCGTCCGCCCAAAATCACGCCCTCAAATATTGGACCTACGACATTCTAACTTGTCGCAATCGATTTACCACGTCATTTGACCCTTTTTTGGTAAAGGTTTTTTGTAGCAATTTTAATATCAGCCTTGAATTCCGTCTGGTTTGGCTGCAAAACGCATTTTGCCATGCAAAATATGGCATGGCCGTAACTTTTGCATTTTTTGAGCTACGGGGTTGAAACTTTGACACAATATGCATAAATATATTATTTTTAAATTTTTCAAAATTTTGATTTTTAATGAAGTTATTGGACATTCTATCTATCTATCTATCTATTGCCTGACGCCGCGATCCCCGAAGGGGTGGCCACGAACGAACCGCCCCCATGCACCTCTGTCCCCAGTCAGTTGACGCCCCTCCCCCCAACCAGCACCGCCTTCGTTCATGTACTTCCTCACTCCATCCTTCCACCTCATATTCGGTCTACCTCTCCCCCTCTGTCCCTCCACCTCGCTCTCGTACACCCTCTTAGTCATTCTCTCGCTTTCCATACGTTCCATATGGCCGAACCATCTCAAGTTGTTCCTTTTCACACTTTCCAGCACATCTACCTCCACACCACACCTCCTTCTTACTTCCTCATTAGTCTGTCTATCCCTCCATGTAACTCCGCACGCACTCCTTAAGTAATTCATTTCTACTGCTCTCACTCTTGGTCTGAGTCTCTCAACCAACGTCCATGCTTCGCTTCCGTAAGTCAGTGTCGGGATTACCCACACTGTCATGCAAGGACTTCTTCACTTCCATACTGACCACCCTATTTCTTGTTACTGCTTTTAGCGTTCCTACAACCCTCTTCCCCTGTTGTACCCTCTCCCGCACCTCTTCATCCATAGTCCCATCTTTACTCAACACACTGCCCAGATACTTAAAAGAGTTGACGATCTCCATAGCCTGACCGTTCAGCTTCACCTCACACTCTGTGACTTCACCCCTTTCGAAGACCATAACCTTGCTCTTCC